>CM035151.1:39056976-39624238 GCA_020205615.1 Panax quinquefolius | reverse complement strand
AATCGTAGTTTCTTTCTCTGGTTCAACCTCCTTTGTAACCGAAATTTCTAGCTCTTGACCATCAAGTTATTTTCCACTTCTCAACATAATAGCTTGACACTGCTCGTGATTACCCTTAGGATTTCTCTCGGTGTCACTTGGTAATGTCCCTTGTGGTCTATTATTCAATGCCAACGTAATTTGACCTATTTGATTCTCTAGATTTTTGATAGCCATAGCTTGATTTTTTATAACCAAATCGGTGCCAGTCATGTATTTTGCCAACACTTCCTCAAGATCAGATTTTCTTTCTTGATATTGAGCTGGTTGTTGTGGGTTCTGAAATCCTGGTGGATATGATTGTCGTGAAGCTTGATTTTGCTGGTTGTTGCTCCATGAAAAATTCGGATGATTCCTGTGACGCCGTCGAATTCAGGTGCTTAAAATCTGAACTCAGTACTTCACGATACCATTTCTATGAGTGGAATAATACTAATAATAATAACAATAATATAGATTATCAAATTTAATTTACATATTATAAGAGTTTTCAATCCTAAGTACGAAACCTTCAAACATTTGTTACATTACATGATAATTAATATATATCACCAATATCCTAATAAAGTCTAGTTATTACAAAAGATAGCATTGTCTTTCATTCAGCGACCTTCCCTTTCCCTTTGTTCTTGGCAGAGCCTTCAGGTTGTTCATACTTAGCTAAAAACATTTAAATTAAGCAAGGATGAGCATTTGAGTGCCCAGCAAGTAATATTAACAATAACATTTAGCTGAATGAATTAAATGTTTTCTTTGAACGATACTTCTACAACGAATCAATAGTTGTGAAGTAAGCTGAATCAGTAATAAACAAACTATCATTTTGATTTCAAATTATTGAAACTACGTATAGACTATAAATGATGATCATTTTACAGACTATGAACATTGTTTTCTATTTTTGAAAAGGTTAAACAGAACTTCATCTGTAAACCGTCATTACTTATGGGCACGGGGGGTGATCAACCCGTTATGCCCTGTATTGATCAATACTACATTGCTAGAACGATATTATCGTTCATCCTTTATCCGCCTTGGCGCATAAAAATTTCCCATATTTGGGATGTTCATACCAGTCTTGAATCCGAACTAAAACAATTCAGTTGGATGACAATAAGGTTCTTATCTTGTTCAACAACAATTTTAAGTTAGTGTCTAGCCAGATCAAATAGCTTAGACGGCTTTTAATTCAACTTATACATACTGGACACCAATAAGTATGTATCAACATGTGATAAAATATAATGATTATCCAAGTGAGGACACTTGTATAACCATGCTTAGAAATTAACGAACAAAATATATTTCTTGATCTACAATAACAGAATTAAGGAACTTGTACAACATGATATAATTTAATAATTTACTTTTACAGAATCATTGCATAACTATATACAAAGGTTGAAATATTTGAACAATTGAAAAGAATACTTTAGATATTATCTTACGCATGTCCATTGCATAAAGTAAATGCAAAGGGTTAGATACTTGCCTTGTCTGCTGCTTACACAACTTAGATTTATCTTTTATATCAAGCCCTATCATTAAATAGATGATTCGTTCTATTAGAATAACATATCATATCATATGGTACCGCTATTTGCAGTCAGCACATAACCTAATCACATTGTCATGTAAGTTTAACAACCATTGAATCACAAATAATCACTTATCTAATAACATTATCTAAGTCCAGATAAATTTCTGAAATGTGTCGGTGTATTGACAACTTTATCAGGTAATTAACGAGTCTAAGACTCTATCCTATTGTTCAATATCTATAAGTATTAGTCATATTATTTTTAAATGACCTATAAAATTTTTTAAACATTTATTATAATTTATCGTGAATTTTCAAACACCGAAATCATTATTAAATGATTTAAATACTAAACAATTCTATTATCATTAGTATTTAATTAATATTAAATTAATAATGAAATCATTGCCAAAATATTAAGGTTATTTATAATAACTTAAAATAATTTTAAAGTATTTATTTTATCCTTAAATGATTTTTAAAACATTAAAAATCATTTTTATATAATTATCATTAATATTAAAGTATTAATGTTTTATTTATCCAAATATTAAAAGTCATTAATTATAACTTAAAATATTTTTAATTCACTTATATATTTTTTTAAATGATTAATAAAACCATTTTTAAACTATTTATTTAATATAATTATTAAATAAATTAATAATCATTAATATTAAATTATTATTGGAATTATCCTTTAAATATTAAAAGTTTTGTTTTATAACTTAAAATATCTTTGAACACTTTATTTTCAATTAAAATGATTATTATAATATTAAAATTATTTTTAAACTAATTTATTTAATATAATTATTAAATATCTTTAATATCATTAATATTAATTAATAAAATTTTCTTTTAAATATTAAAAGTTATATTTTACAACTTAAAATATTTTTAAATACCTTATTATCATTTAAAATGATTTTAATATAATAAAATCATTTTTTATTAATTTATTTAATTCATTTAGTAAATAACTTAATATTCATTAATATTAAATAATTAATGAAATTTTCTTTAAAATATTAAAAGTTATATTTTATAACTTAAAATATTTTTAAATAACTTATTATCATTTAAAATGATTTTTAATATAATAAAATCATTTTTAATTAATTTATTTAATGCATTTAATAAATAAATTAATTATCCATAATATTTAAATAAATTCTAATATTTATGAAAATATTTCAAATTATTAATATTTAATTTTTTATAATTTAAAAATAATTTTTGTAATTTTTGGAAATTAAATACTATTTTTAAATAATTTACGGAATTAAAATAATTAATTTTATTAAAAGTGTCGCTAAAGGCACTTATAGTAAGTGAGTAAAATGTCGTTATAGCTATTCTTCGTGTTCTTGGCTAAACCCGAACTTCATAGCTTGATTTTAAGGTATCGAGTTTGACTCAAGATTTAAATTACGATCTCGATGTTCTTCGGGCATGTTATTAGTCAGATATTGTAGTACTAATGCACGACTACAAGATCCAACAACTAACATGGCCAAACAACCCATAACAAAGTAGATCTGGAGCCATGAACAAGCTGTCAGAGCTGTTCTTCATTTTCTGGGTTACCCAGAAATGAAGAACAGTTCGACTGGCTCGTTTTGGGCTTCCACAACTTGTTGATCTTGTAATGTTTTTGTGATTTAAAACCTGGAGTATGTAGAAAACATAACAAGGAAGAGATTAAGTACATAAGAGCAACAAAACAACAACTAAATCATAAGATCCATGTTGGTCAAACCCTGTCAGAGATCATGTTCTTGAGTTTCTGGGTTACCCGTAAACTCGATTACGATCATCCGCCTCGCTGACCATACCTCGACTTTCACCCATATGATGTTTAGGATATTATAAGGCATGAACATGTAGAACAAATATCAAGCTATAGACTAGATACAACAACAAACATAAATCGACAATACACTGACAGATCTAGTCGATCAAAAGCGTTGTCAGGCCATTTCTGGGCTTCTTCTGGGTTACCCAGAACATGGCCAGTCATGGTTGGTCAACGGTGTTTGACCACCCATATTTTGCAACCTACAACCGATATGACTCTGATTTGAGTTCCAGAGTAAAGATCTCACAGCATAATACAAGATTAAACATTAAAACAACAAAAACACAAAACAGAGAACGATCTACAAGGCCTGACATTCGTTGTCAGACGACTGTTTAAAAATTTTCCAGATTTTGAAAAATGTCAAATCCGAGCCTCTAGATGTTATGGATCTAACATCTAGCAACCCAGATCATCATTATACACTAGTAACAACACATTTAACACAAAAAAACAACATCAATTAACAGATCGATGGACAGATTCTCAAGTAGGGTTTATACTTTTTCTTTGAACAATCTTGATCTTAGGCTACTGATTTGGTTATGATGTTCATGGGGCTTGGTTATAGAACTGATCTAGCCAAAGATTTCGTAGGTTAGAGAGAGAGGGACTTGGATTAGTTTGATGATCAAATGGAATTAAAAAGTGAACTTTCTCTCTCTTAAACTATATATATAATGAGCTAGATGCATGAATCTGATGTTGTTGTCATTACATGGCTGATTTGTATAGATTTTGGCACATGGGATTATCTAGGGTTGGTGAACAACCCAAATCATGGCAAGATTTGCAAGTTACCTCAATAAAATAAATCCAAAAATGTTATTTTAGTAATTTAACAAAGTATTTAAGGGTATTCTTGTCCATGGTACTTGAATCTATGGATAACTCAATAGATTTTAAACCTTAAGGTTTCCCAAATAATTTCTAGGGTTTAAAAAATTAAGTTTAAAGTTTAATAAAATTTTAATTAGACCACACTAATTAAAATTAGGGGTTTTAATAGAAAATTAGGGTTTTAAAATAATTAAGGTTTCTTAATATTACTAGGGTTCCCTATTTAGCAAATTAGGGTTACTAGGGTTTATCATGATACACCATAATTGACCAACCATTATCGGTTCACGTATACAGTACCTATTAATAGCACTGAGAAATCAAATATATAATTAATATATTCCAAAACCATAATTAGGGTTTGGATTCCATATCGATTTACCTTATATAAACAACTTTATTAATTAAGTTAAAATATTTAACTTAATAATCCAAGCTTAAATTCATATAAATAAATAATAATTATAATAACTACAATAACCATTCCTTATATTATTTAAATAATATAATATCATATTTCCTTTGAAAATAAATAATAAAAACATTTCTATAATAAAATTAATTATAAAAAATATAATTTATAATGATCATTAATTCTAAAATAAAATTATTTGTAATTATTCATGTAATAAATATATTTTTATTTACCACATAAATACATATATACATTATCTTGTACAAATCCTCATCCTTAAAATAAATAAAAAATTATACGCAAAATTTTTGTTATATCGGGTTATTACATTCACCCTCCCTTATAAAGATTTCGTCCCCGGAATCACCGTTTTAAAACTTACACCTATAAGAGTACATAGCATACACAGTCATTTCAAGTAGACCTCGATCATAATTGATCGAACTGATCTTTAACTATTCACATAAAGCTTGTCTTTCTTATTAAACGGAAATTTGATTCCTAAGAGAACTCAAATTCCTCCTTCAAAATAATTTATAAAATAATTTACTATATATAAGAAAATAATATATAAGAAATAAAATTGGTTTGAGTAATACCTGGAGTTGCATCCCCGGCTACTACAGTTTCTTGAATGGTTATGTTGAAGACGATTGCGGTTGATTTCGTTGGTTCGATTTGTTGATGTTGGTCCCGTCGTCGCCAATGTCCTGCTGCATTTTCCCGTATTCACATTCCTTGCCTCCTTTCTCCTTCTTAGATAGTCTTCCACCTTATACTCCATTGATTCACACTTAAAACACACAGACTTTCCATTTATCTACTTGCCTTTTATCGTATAGGTGACAAAACTATCTTTTGCCCCTTCGTTACCCTAGTTATTACAAACGCGTTAACAAGGTCAGTTGATCTTCCGAATCCTGGCAATACGAATGCCTTAAAGTCTTTGACGTTTGTCGTTCGATTATCTGGCTGATCTTCCCGCGACTGGTATTCCGTTCTGCATAACTTGATCGTCCATATTTTCAAAATTCTATATCGTCCGGGTTGTCTTCCAAACTTTGTCGATGTGTTCTTTCGTAGTGTATTTCGTTTTCGTCTTGGCGACATTATCATAAATTATTCTTATTAACTTACATTCTAAAACTTATCGTATACGCTTAACATATAATACAAAACATTCTATTCGAATAATCATGTACTCAAAATATTAGATTTTAAAATTTTGGTTTTCTGCATTAATCAGTACTCATATAATTAACTACTATCTTCATACCAATTTATTTCATTAATCCTTCATAGACTCATATTCATAACACGTGACATACCTTAGCACATATTGCTTTAAACATTCATTATCCCTTTGTAACTCAAAAGTCGGGAATCGCTGCCACAACTTATATAAAATTTGAAAAATATTACCTTATACAAACATACCTATCATATACATAACTTAGAATTATACATATTCAAGTAATAGTAGTACTACTTATTTCTTACGCTTCCACTAAGGATCAATTGCTTAGTAATCTATCTATTCCCATTATCCTCAATAATCCATTCACACCTACTATACCTAGTTCGCCCAACTTACCACACATTATGAGTTTAAGAACTCACCACAAACATACGAGTTTAAGAACTCGACATTGACCACATATTCTTCAACTATACTCTACCTATCAGTTCTACTATCGTTTCAAGGTCCAGTACTATACTTTCCAAAATAACCACCTCTTTGAGGTAGCTTTCAATGTGAGCCTCTATTTCAACTATTGGCTTTGATATTGGCTCGATTATGGAGATCAATTTCTTTTTTACAATCTGAGGGTATTCTAATTCTTTTCTATCTGACATCTACACACAAACTATCTTGATTATCACTTAATATATACACATAACAATTAATAGTTTTATATAAGTTATTTTTTATTTGATTTGATGATGAACTTATTCAATTCCTCTCTATTTTTCAACTCTATATGAGTTATTTGTATTTTCAACGTTTCCCTCTGTTCTAAGGTTATAGCCTAAGGTCTAACCCACCTAAGGTTTTTAACCCTAAGCTCGATACTGATGATGCTTCCGAATTCGTGTACTTGAAACCCGAACTCAAGGTGCTTCACGATACCATTTCTATGAGCGGAATAATACTAATAATAATAACAATAATATAGATTATCAAATTTAATTTACATATTATCAGAGTTTTCAATCCCAAGTACGAAACCTTCAAACATTCGTTACATTACATGATAATTAATATATATTATCCTTATCCTAATAAAGTCTAGTTATTACAAAAGATAGCATTATCTTTTATTCAGCGACCTTCCCTTTCCCTTTGTTCTTGGCAGAGCCTTCAGGTTGTTCATACTTAGCTGAAAACATTTCAATTAAGCAAGGATGAGCATTTGAGTGCCCAGCAAGTAATATTAACAATAACATTTAGCTGAATGAATTAAATGTTTTCTTTGAACGATACTTCTACAACGAATCAATAGTTGTGAAGTAAGCTGAATCAGTAATAAACAAACTATCATTTTGATTTCAAATTTTTGAAACTACGTATAGACTATAAATGATGATCATTTGACAGACTATGAACATTGTTTTCTATTTTCGAAAAGGTTAAACAGAACTTCATCTATAAACCGTCATTACTTACGGGCACGGGGGGTGATCAGCCCGTTATGCCCTGTATTGATCAATACTACATTGCTAGAACGATATTATCGTTCATCCTTTGTCCGCCTTGGCGCATAAAAATTTCCCATATTTGGGATGTTCATACCAGTCTTGAATCCGAACTAAAACAAATCAGTTGGATAACAATAAGGTTCTTATCTTGTTCAACAACAATTTTAAGTTTAGTGTCAGCCGGATCAAATAGCTTATGAGGCTTTTAATTCAACTTATACATCTTTGGACACCAATAAGTATGTATCAACATGTGATAAAATATAATGATTATCCAAGTGAGGACACTTGTATAACCATGCTTAGAAATTAATGAATGTAATATATTTCTTGATCTACAATAATGTAATTAAGGAACTTGTACAACATGATATAATTTAATAATTTACTTATACGTAATCATCAGATAAGTATATACAAAGGTTGAAATATTTGAACAATTAAAAGAATACTTTAGATATTATTCATTTATGTCCATTCATAAAGTAAATGCAAAGGGTTAGATACTTTTGCCTTGTCTCGCCGCTTACACAACTTAGATTTATCTTTTATATCAAGCCCTATCATTAAATAGATGATTCTGTTCGATTAGAATAACATATCATATCATATACGGTAATCGCTATTTGCGAGCTAGCACATAACCTAATCACATTGTCATATGTAAGTTTAACAAACCATCAATCACAAATAATCACTTATCTAATAACATTATTTAAGTCCGGATCAATTTACGAAATGTGTCGTTGTATTGACAACTTTGTCAGTAATTAATTAGTTCAAGACTCTATCCCATTGTTCAATATCTGTAAGTATTAGTCATATTATTTTAAATGACTTATAATAATTTTTAAACATTTATTATAATTTATCGTGAATTTTCAAACACAGATTCATTATTAAATGATTTAAATACTAAACAATTCTATTATCATTAGTATTTAATTAATATTAAATTATTAATGAAATCATTGCCAAAATATTAAGGTTATAATATCTTAAAATACTTTTAAAGTATTTATTTTTTCCTTAAATGATTTTTAAAACATTAAAATCATTTTTATATAATTATCATTAATATTAAAGTATTAATGTTTTATTTATCCAAATATTAAAAGTCATTAATTATAACGTAAAATATTTTTAATTCACTTATATCCTTTTTAAATGAATAATAAAACCATTTTAAACTATTTATTTAATATAATTATTAAATAAATTAATTAATAATCATTAATATTAAATTATTATTGGAATTATCCTTTAAATATTAAAAGTTATGTTTTATAACTTAAAATATCTTTAAACACTTTATTTTCATTTAAAATGATTATTATAATATTAATATCATTTTAAAACTAATTTATTTAATATAATTATTAAATATCATTAATATTAATTAATGAAATTTACTTTTAAATATTAAAAGTTATATTTTACAACTTAAAATATTTTTAAATACCTTATTATCATTTCAAATGATTTTTAATATAATAAAGTCATTTTTAATTAATATATTTAATTCATTTAGTAAATAACTTAATATTCATTAATATTAAATAATTAATTAAATTTGCTTTAAATTATTAAAAGTTATATTTTATAACTTAAAATATTTTTAAATAACTTATTATCATTTAAAATGATTTTTAATATAATAAAATCATTTTTAATTAATTTATTTAATGCATTTAATAAATTAATTAATTATCCATAATATTTAAATAATTACTAATATTTATGAAAAATATTTCAAATTATTAATATTTAATTTTTTATAATTTAAAAATAATTTTTAAAATAATTTTTATAATTTTCGAAAATTAAATACTATTTTTAAATAATTTTTGGAATTAAAATAATTAATTTTATTAAAAGTGTCGCTAAAGATCGCTTTCTAGCTTGCATGTAACTGTCATTATAGGTTGTTCTTTGTGTTCTTGGCTAAACCCAGAACTTCATAGCCAGTTTGCAAGGTATCGAGTTTGACCAAGATTTCCGGTCAGATCCTGATGTTACTAGACATGTTATTAGTCAGATATTGTAGTACTAATGCATGACTACAAGATCCAACAACTAACATGGCCAAAACACCCATAACAAAGTAGATCTGAGAACCATGAACAAGCTGTCAGAGTTGTTCTTCATTTTTTGGGTTACCCAGAAATGAAGAACAGTTCGACTGGCTCGTTTTGGGCTTCCACAACTTGTTGATCTTGTAATGTTTTTGTGATTTAAAACCTGGAGTATGTAGAAAACATAACACGGAAGAGATTAAGTACATAAGAGCAACAAAACAACAACTAAATCATAAGATCCATGTTGGTCAAACCCTGTCAGAGATCACGTTCTTGAGTTTCTGGGTTACCCAGAAACTCAGTTCGTGATCATCTGGCCTGCTTTGACCAGCTACTGACTTTCACCCATATGATGTTTAGGATATTATAAGGCATGAACATGTAGAACAAATATCAAGCTATATACTAGATACAACAACAAACATAAATCGATAATACACTGACAGATCTAGTCGATCAAAAAGTTGTCAAAGGCCATTTTTGGGCGCCGCTCGGGTTATCGATTTGAACATGGCGATCGTGGTTGGTCAACGGTGTTTGACCACCCATATTTTGCAACCTACAACCGATATGACTCTGATTTGAGTTCCAGAGCAAAGATCTCACAGCATAATACAAGATCAAACATTAAAACAACAAAAACACAAAACAGAGAACGATCTACAGGGCCTGACATTCGTTGTCAGACGACTGTTTAAAAATTTTCCAGATTTTGAAAAATGTTAAATCCGAGCCTCTAGATGTTATGGATCTAACATCTAGCAACCCAGATCATCATTATACACTAGTAACAACACATTTAACAAAAAAAAACAACATCAATCAAAGATCGATGGACAGATTCTCAAGTAGGGTTTATACGTTTTCTTTGAACAATCTTGATCTTAGGCTACTGATTTGGTTATGATGTTCGTGGGGCTTGGTTGTGGAACTGATCTAGCTAAGGATTTCGTAGGTTAGAGAGAGAGAGAGGGACTTGGATTAGTTTGATGATCAAATGGAATTAAAAAGTGAACTTTCTCTCTTAAACTTTATATATAATGAGCTAGATGCATGAATTTGATGTTGCTGTCATTACATGCCTGATTTGCATAGATTTTGGCACATGGGATTATCTAGGGTTGGTGAACAACCCAAATCATGGCAAGATTTGCAAGTTACCTCAATAAAATAAATCCAAAAATGTTATTTTAGTAATTTAACAAAGTATTTAAGGGTATTCTTGTCCATGGTACTTGAATCTATGGATAAATCAATAGATTTTAAACCTTAAGGTTTCCCAAATAATTTCTAGGGTTTAAAAAATTAAGTTTAAAGTTTAATAAAATTTTAATTGGACCACACTAATTAAAATTAGGGGTTTTAATAGAAAATTAGGGTTTTAAAATAATTAGGGTTTCTTAATAATACTAGGGTTCCCTATTTAGCAAATTAGGGTTACTAGGGTTTGTCATGATACACCATAATTGACCAACCATTATCAGTCCACGTATACAGTACCTATTAATAGCACTGAAAAATCAAATATATAATTAATATTATATTATTATCATTCCTTATTCTAAAACCATAATTAGGGTTTGGATTCCATATCTCGATTTACCTTATATAAATGACTTTATTAATTAGGTTAAAATATTTAACTTAATAATCCAAGCTTAAATTCATATAAATAAATAATAATTATAATAACTATAATAACCATTCCTTATATTATTTAAATAATATAATATCATATTTCCTTTGAAAAATAAATAATAAAAACATTTCTACAATAAAATTAATTATAAAAAAATATAATTTATAATGATCATTAATTCCAAAATAAAATTATTTGTGATTATTCATGTAATAAATAAATTTTTATTTACCACATAAATACATATATACATTATCTTGTACAAATCCTCATCCTTAAAATAATAAAAAAAAAATTATACGCAAAATTTTTGTTTTATTTATATAAAAAATATCGGGTTATTACAATTCCTATTTCCTTTATTGTATGTGTTCTGATATGTGTTTTGCGGAATTCTGTTGTAATTGCCGATGAACTGCACAGTTGCTGGATTAATTGCACATTGCTCCGTTGGGTGCTCTCCCGCGCAAAACTCGCATATTATTGCCGCTTGTTGTACTTGCTGTGTTTGTTGTGCTTGTGCTGCTGTTACCGACTCCAACTTCTTCGAAAGTGCAAATATCTATGCTTGCATCGCTATCATACTATCTACTTCTAACACCCCCACCGCCTTTCGCCAGGTCATTCTTCTTTGTGGGCCCTTTGGTAGTTATTAGCCGCCATGGTTTCAATCAACTCGTATGCTTCCTCGTAACTCTTAGCCATGAATGCTCCACCCGACGCTGCATCAATACTTGTCCTGAGATTCCCATGTAACCCGTTGTAAAAGGTGTTCATTTGCAGCCACTTGGGTAATCCATGATGTGAGCATTTTCTGAGCAATTCTTTGTATCTCTCCCAAGCCTCATATAACGACTCCCCATGTTGCTGTTCAAACATCGTTATCTCATTTCTCATCTTTGCAGTTTTCGCCGGTGGAAAGAATTTTGCGAAGAATTTCTGAGCTAAATCCTCTGGTGTAGTTATCGAACCGGATGGTAAAGAATGTTACCAGCTCTTCGCCTTGTCCCGTAAAGAGAATGGGAACAATCGAAGTTTCACAGCTTCATCCGACACCCCATTGAACCTAAAGGTGTTGCACAGTTCCAAAAAACTGACTAGATGCTCGTTCGGATTGTCATTTGCCAATCCCCCAAACTGAACTAAATTCTGAATCATTTGTATCATCCCTAGCTTAATTTCAAATGTATTCGCTGCTATTGCGGGCCTGGTGATGCTTGATTGCAGTTCAGTCACCTTGGGCGTGGCGTAGTCCCTTAATGCTTTCCGATCTTCGGCTGCCATTTCCTCTTCTTTCTTAGGTGTTTCAAATTCTTGTCTCATTTCCTTTATCCACTTTCTCAACCTCTGAAACCTTTTCTCAATGTCGTCGTCAAAAGGCAGCAAATCTGGATTTTTGGACCGAGTTTGCATAAACTGTTTCCACACCTGAAATAGAAGAAACAAAAAAAAAAAAAATGTCTAAGTAAAACTGGATTAATTAAACTGATATTGTAAAACTATTAAGATTTATACTAAATAAAACTATCTAGAATTTTAAACAATTAATGGAGAATTAGACTTATGATTTCACCCTAAGATTCACTCTGATTTTAACACCTTTATTTCAATTCAATTCACTATCCCAGTTTATTAATCAAGAACACGAACGTAGTATTAACCACCTCTCGATGCATTAATTCCATATTAACGTCAATCCATAATTAAGATAGAAATCTGTTAAACACCTTAATCAACTAACTCACTATATCTCTATGTGAATTACAATTAAAGAAGGTTTAAGAACAAGTTCTCTATCCGATTACATGCGATGTCAAGCATATCTCTACCTTAACATTCATCAAGATTAAACTATTCACAAAATTCATGAACACATACTATATCAACTAGGTATAGATTTGAATATCCTCTCTCAATTCCAAACAAATTCACAAGGAATTGTTAATCAGGCAACTCATAGATTCACGCTCAAATTGATATAGATAAACTGGAAAAAACTTATTAAATTAGAAATCAAAGTTTACAAAATCATAGATTCACTCAAAGATCCATCATAAGCCTAAAAAGTGAATTAGTTCATAATAAACGAAATAAACACTGAATAAATCATGGAAATCATTCTTTCAATCACAAATAATAGTCTAAGACGAAGAATATTGAATAACACCCTTCACGTCGCCTAGAATCGCAATCGTCTTGAAAATCTCCTTGAAATACTCCTCCAACGCTTACTTAGAAAAACTCAAATTAATCTTCGTAAATTGCCTTCTTTTGTTGTGCGAATTGTTGTTCGCAGCGTAATAATCAGCTCCCCTTATGTTCTGCTCGAAGTCTCCTATTATAGAGTCCAGGCGCCTCACAAAAGTCCAAAAAAAACAAGTACCAGCGGAGTTCAAAACGCATCGAGAGAGTGCAGATTCGGCACACTTCGCCGTGGGGGGGTACAGGCTAA
The DNA here is from genome assembly GCA_020205615.1 of Panax quinquefolius. Lineage (NCBI taxonomy): Eukaryota > Viridiplantae > Streptophyta > Magnoliopsida > Apiales > Araliaceae > Panax > Panax quinquefolius. Next base: position 39,610,674 of record CM035151.1, on the reverse strand, counting down.
AAAACACGCTTTGCCCGTGAATAGTACTCGCTAAAAACTTTTGCTTCCTCGTGCATTTTTCCAACTTCTCTCCAAAACTCCATCTTTCTTCACCATTTGCATCCATAACCACCCTACACATAAAATAACATGAAACAAGTGAAAACGAATAGAAAACAAGAAGATAACTATGAATTTAAACTTGAGATGAATATCAATTCGTGTATATTAAATCCACTTATCAATAACCAGGAACAATCGACGAAGAATGTGATCCCTGACTCTCACATCGCCAGTATGGGCTCAATCAATGACCCACTCATATATCGATATGCTCAAAGGACCAGACGGACGGCCCCCGCCTCGAGCGCCTCAAATTTAACTTCTAACAAGGATCTAACGGCAGTCGATGTAATATTCGCCACACATGGCACTAGCACCCCTCCAAACTCCATACCGGTGATAAATCGCCAATCCATCGGCGTCATCATCACCTCATAGTCCAATAAATGGGGAGACTGAGTCTGGTGAAACCAGTGCGCAGACAATGCCCTGAGGTAACCCCAGGGACAACGGCGGGGTAAAATGGCAAAGAACGCCCCAAAGCCCCAATCATGCACTATACCTAAGAATCGGATGCAGAGCCCGACATGTGGAGTGTATCTTTGAACTAGTTCCCTCGAGGCTATGTAAAGTCGGGAACCTGCATCACATGCAAATCAATGTCAAAATCCTTGCTCCTCCTCAATAGGAAAAAGGAAGATCAAATCCAGCTTTTACCTCATTTGCATGCAATTAAACTGAGGGGTGGCCACTCAAATCACCCAGAAGATCTGGAATAGCCACCTGAATGCCTGGGAAATCCCTACGGGGAATATGAGCAACAGGAGCCGCTACTGGCACATCCTCCTCCTCGTCCTCGACATTCGGTGCATCAACCTGGATAGGACGTATCACCAACTCCTCCAGACGACAAGGATGTCTAACAGAATGGGGTTGAGGCACTTCGGAAGCCCTACTTCGCACACCTGAATTAGTCCTACGGGAACTACTTGGCTGATCCAATTCCATAATATCTGGACACCAAGTCTCTTAATCACCTCAGAAAAGGGCAGTGTATAACACTTGTACGGTGACAGAATTTGAAGAAAGACACCCGAACTCAGTATATATGAAGAAGAGCTCTCGAATTTCCTGTGCGGCGCAATGTAAAATGACTTGAGAAAGCAACATGCAGCCTTTAAAGCCATCCACGGCTGGCCGCAGATCCACATGCGGCTACTGCAGGTGTACCTACGGCTCCCCTGAGTGGGGCTAACCCCTCTGACTTGGTCCAGTTTGAGTTACAAAGGAGTTCTCACAAGCTGAAAAGGTCAAATAAGGATAAAAATGATACGCGATTGAGAAGAATAACCCAAAATCCAGGTTTTCCTGGGCCAAACTGTGGCTTTCATATCATTCATTAGTATTCGCCCAAATACAGGGTATACTATACCGATGATCTCAGCAGTTGCAAATCACATTCGATAATACCTCACAAAGGTCTAATACCGTCAGTTTAGGGTCATAATTCCAAAGAACACATCCCCGACGGGGGTATGCCGCAAGTTCATCTGTCCAAATATAGATTCCCCGGTGGGGGTATCACACATGTTCATCTGTCCAAATACAGATCCCCGGCGGGGGTGTCACGCATGTTCATCTGTCCAAATACAGATTCCCCAGTGGGGGTATCACGCATTTGAATCCATTGATGCATATATCAACGAAGGTCAAGCAACCTTGATGTTATTTCAGTCGATGGCAATTAAACCCTTCGAAGCGTCGGAAGCCATCCGATGATTTCATCCGTTGATGCACATGTCAACGAAAGTCAAGCAACCTTGACGTTACTTGTGAGAGCCCAAGATCCGGGTCCCAAATTACCACGGATCCGATACAATCATTCAATAACTATTACTATTGCGGAAGATATAAACATAAATTGTTTATACAATAAACTTTACACATTAAACCCCAAGATCGAGTAACCTTAACTTATACACATTTCATAACCTATCAATCATATAATATTATTATTATACATTACTGTTACAATTTAACTGCACATGTAAACTAAAAGCTGGACTTGTCTTTGACTTTTCCTTGTATCCAACGTATTCGTCTTAATCTACAATGTTTATCATGATATAGCAAGGGTGAGCAACACGTTTTCCAAGCAAGTATAAGTTTATTCACTACAAAAAAATGAGGCTTCAGCAACAACCGATTTTCGTTGCTAAAGGTGCCAAATTTCGTTGCAAAAGGGTTTTGGCAACGACTTTTCATCATTCGTCTTTTCATTGCAAGAATGAGCGTTGCTAATTGTTCCGTAACGAACGTATTTTTTTCGTTGCCAAAAGTAATACATTTTGCAACGAAATTTGGCTTTCTTATAGAGACATCGATCCTTTAGTAACAAAATGTATTGTTGCAGAATAATTAAAATTTTGTTGCTAAAAACCCCATTTCGTTGCAAAAGCTTGCTAATTGGCAACAAAATGAACTCTTTTTTTTTGCAATGACCATGCATTTTCGTTGCAATTGACACCATTTTGCAACGACATTTTTTGTTGCAGTAAATTATAAAAATTGTTGCCTAAGCTTGCTTTCGTTGCGGAATGTAAATTTTTTAGCAACGATTTTCGTTGTTGATTATATTATTTGGCAACGACATTATGCTGAATCAGCAACAAAAATATTTGTTGTTGTTTATTTTTCAATAGCAACGAAAGTCGTCGATTAGCAACGACATTATATGTTGTTGTTTCTTTATATGTGCAACGAAAATTGATATGATTTGCAATGATAAAAAATGTTGCCTTTTAGTTTAGTATTAGCAACAATATCCTCTCCGTTGTTATTAGTAAATTTTTTGTTGCCAAATATTATATTTTTAATGCCATTAGCAACGAAAATTTGTTGTTAAATGTATAAAAAAATTGTTACTATATTAAAACTTGTTCAATACTTTGGTAACGAATTATATTGTTGCCAAATCAAAAGTTGACTTTGTTTTTGTATACCTGGCTGGCTTAATGTCTCCATAGAAAATAATGACAAAAATACAAAAAACTAAAATATTATTACCTTAATAAAATCATCCACTACATAATCATTCATTATCTTTACAATTAACCATCTAAAGCTACCACAGTTCTTCAATCAAAGTATTTATCTACATATATAGAGAGAGTACACTTCATAATTTCGTCCCTTGTCTTTCGTAAGTTAATACCCAGTATTGTAAGGCAGGTCGTAGAAGCAGTCTTCCTACACATATTTAAACAAAATAATAAGTCAGAAAAATAAATCAAATTGGTCACCAGAGACACTTAATGCCAAAATCAATACACAAAGACAATAGAGTTGCTACGTGGTACTAATGTACACCGTATTGCTCATAAGCAGAAAAAGACAAATAGACACTCACAATATCTTTTGTTACAAATCCAAATAGAAAAAGAACCTTCATTGCGACTATATAATTGCTCTGTTACAAGAAAAAATTTGAATCTTAATCGGCCATTTCATGAATTAATTTCAGTAAGCATAGTGGTAAACATATTTTCTGTTACAAGACTTGTAGATTATTATTATATGTTGACCTCAAGTTAGAATTCAGTCACATTCAACAACCACAAGCATAATCACTCTCCAACCTGGTTATAGCACAAGTTAGAACAATTACTCCACTTTCCATTGCCAAAAATATTTCCCATCATTGCATTCAATTTAATAAGGGGATGGGTTATCATTAATTTGAAAGGTAATGCACTTTCGTATTAAAACCAAAACAAACATCTTCAAAGAATTGGATCGACACAGAAGTTGAGGACCAAAGAGTAAAATTTATTTTTCAATATATAATACTTATGCCCTGCTTTTACAATCTGATAGATATTGTAGTGCTTCAATAATGACTTAATTTCACATTTAACTTTCTTTAGATGTAAGAGAACACTTAAGGAGTGAAACAGTACAGATGAATGAAATCAAGACTTCATAATAAGAAAGCCGGCAGAGAGATAAAATATTATTATCTAAGATTTCTTCAAAATGGACTACTATTATTTATTGAATTTCAAGGTGCACAATCAGAGCACAATCACACAAGTACATTAATCTATGACAGAAAGTAACATAATCACTTACATGTGAAGAATGAGGTCACCAAGAGTCATAATCTTCTCTTTAAAAGCATCCCTCATTTCTTCTACAAGTAAATATCTTAGCACAAGCACTAAATGTGCACCAAACCGTATCCTCTGTGGATCACCATGAGGCCTGACAAGTGCAATGGAACTTGACCATAAATATACAGCTTTTCCACTATCCAAGTGAATCTTTGTGACTAGAAAATGTGCATTTGGCTTGTCACAATTGGACTTCATACAGATGTTTCATTACATATGGGGGGGGGGGGAATGTAATTTTGTATATGGAACAACAACCTACATTCGAAAATTCACTCCGAGAAACCTTGAAAGAAATATCAGCATAGTTTCCTTTTTGGAGGAAACTAACAAGCCTCTCCTTAATATCACAGCTAGGATATGGAATGTTTTCACGATATACGTCAAATTATAGAAACATAATCATTTAATAGTGAAAACCATCCCTCAACCACAACAAGTTACAAGAACTTACCTGAAGACATTTAGGTCATCTTCAGAAGGTGATATCCATGACCATATAAGGTCCGAAGACGTTGTATATCTCCCAACATAAGATTCATCATTCAACGGTGTTGGGTTAGAGAAACCAAACTAATAATAACCAACCATGTTCGAGGAAAAACAAATTCAGGTTGTCCACGTACATACGAAATAGAAAAAGGAAAATACTTTGCTACGGACCACATATATATATATATATATATATATATATATATATATATATATATATATATATAAGCATGCTCATAACTTGTTCTTTGTATATGAACTGAAGACGCATATAGAAAAAGCAGATATTTTTACCACACTACAATGTCATGATAACAAAAATGCTAGACACATAAAATAAGAATTTGGCGTGTATTTTAGGAAGGAAAGATACGATGTACTTAAAAAGCACTGCATAGGTACATATATCATGTTGTTGTAGGTCTAATACAGATACAGTTTTTAAGAAGTATCCTACTTTAAATCCATTCAATGAATAACCTGATTCCCCAATATTTGACCTTTCGAGGAAACATATTTACAAAACCTTGATCCATCTAAGTTAGTACTTACAAACAAGATTTTTTATTCCACAAATTAAACAACTGAATACATCTAGCAGGATCATATTTCACATGTTGCACGAGGTCTTATTCTTTTATCCTACAATTCATGTGAACTTCTATTTTCATAGGTCTCATATTGATCAAATGTATGGCTGTATTTCATGCATTCAATGCACAAGTACAATGATCAAATGTAGGCAACAAATTTGTAACCTTGCAGAGGATCCTCTGTCCAATGCACAAGTACAATGATTTGTTCTTTTTGGGACAAACAACTCAATTATCCAATCCAATGAAATATTGCCTTCTCTCTAAATTATAAAATTAATATTAACTTTTTAACATTCAATTTTAAATATGACAAAATTTAAAATTAACATTAATTCATGTAGTTTATATTAAGTACAACAAATTATAAGATTAATTATCTTTAAATTTTAAATAACTTGGTGTTACTAAACCACGGATGGTGCGCCAGAGGATTTTAGCAGGGGCACGGAAGTGAATGGGACCATGAGAAGGCTTAGTGTTCAAATAAATATGTATTAATAATTCAAATTTAAACATTAAAATGAGTTTAAATAAAAATACGAATAGACTTTAAGTAAAATTATACTCTACTCGACTGGTATAGAATAACTAGTTTCATTCATGATTTGATTAGTTGGGTTTGAATGATAAATATTATCACATGAGGGTAACTAAACTATCAATTCTTTAAATAGTCACTGGTGGTCACTTTGTTGATTGTGTATATCCAAGTTGTAAGGAATTGTCAACATTTAATACCAAATCGCTAGGGATGTAAGAGGAGAAATATATATATATATATATATATATATATATATATATATATATATATATAAAACAATAATACTATACTCTGTAGTCTGTTCTATCACTGGATACCAAACCCAGAAGCCACAAGGCAAGGTTTAGAGTAAATGTGATAGACTCTACGGCACGCTTGCGTGAGGTGGTCATCGCCCGGATCATTTCTAGCATAGTTGTTGGGTGAATTGCTTGCAACACCTTAACCCCTCGTCTATACTTTAGACGGTAATCTTGGTACAATTGCTCGCGTTCGAAAATCTGCGTTGAATGGACACCAACGACACCTTGACCCCTCGCTTATATTGAAGCGGTAATCTCGATACGATCGACAATTGATGCGGTAGAAGACGCCACACACAACTATGAATTGTTGTATGATAAGTCAAATTAAATCTCAAAGAAATAACTAAGAATTACTAGTTCTTAGGAATTTTTCAAAGAACCAAAAGTAGAGAATAAACTCACAAATATATTGACTAATAATAATGAATAATGTATTTGATTACATCAACTTGAACCTCTATTTATACTACTCAAAACAATCCAAATTCTAATAGGAATTTATAAACTATAACCTTAATTGCTATAAGGAAATAGAATTCAATTTGGAAAAGAAATCCAAATTAAAAAGAAATCCTAATTACAATAGAATTTAAAATTAATCTAATTTTTCCTTGTCGCGTTCAGATCTTGTAATTGCCGCGTGGGTATCTGACTTGCTGCATTCGAAAGCTAAATTGTCGTGTGAACAAGCCTTCCTCCATTTAGAATTATAGAATAACACGGATGTTCCCTTTGGCATGCATGGCTATAATATGTTAGCTTCCAAAATATGACCCATATATAGGAAACCCACAATTTGGCATGCATGGCTGCTGACTATACAATTTGGCATGCCCACATGAATATTAATCATTCATTTCCATGTCCTGAATTGTATGTCCATACTAAATATGCTTAATTAAAGCAACTAACATGTCTACTTGATTCATGTTATGTAGTATGCCCCACGTGAGTATAGCATTCCTTTGCAAGCTGCAGATTATAATTCAACTCCCAAAATTCGTGCATGTGATTTAAATAGAATGGACCAATTGAGTCGGCTCAATAATGCTTGAATTATAATCTCTTGAATAATTTTCAGCCCAATTATTTAAAATCATTTGATGAACCACTAGATCTTGAATTGAGTTGTTATTGTTTGATGCGAGCCTGGTCAGGATTATATCATTCCCATCCTTTTCAAAAGGATTTGCCCTCTAATCTGGCACATCGTCCTCTCGAAAATGATTCAACCACAAAATTGCTCCTACATAAAAAAAACAAACTAAGTTAGTAGCATCTTAACACATTCAATTTTTCCTGATTCTTTCTACTTAACGCATCAGCTACAACATTTGCTTTACCAGGATGATATAAGATTTCATAGTCAAACTTCTTTATCAGTTCTAACCATCGCCTCTGTCTTAAATTTAATTCTCGTTGTGTAAAAATATATTTCAAACTTTTATGATCTGTATATATTTCACACTTTTCCCCGTATAAGTAATGTCTCCAAATTTTTAGAGCAAAAATTACTGCGGCTAACTCTAAATCATGAGTAGGATACCTCTTCTCATAATCTTTGAGTTGTCATGATGCATAAGCTATCACTTTCCCATGTTGCATCAACACACACCCTAATCCTCTGTGTGATGCGTCACTATATACTACAAGGCCTCTGTATCATCTAGTAAGGATAACATGGAGCCATGCTCGCCGCTTCTTCAACTCTTGGAAGCTTTCCTCACATTTATCTGTCCAGACGTATTTCACCGTCTTTCGAGTTAAATTGGTTAATGGGGTTGCTATTTTTGAAAAATCTTTTATAAACCGTCGGTAATAACCCGCTCAACCGAGAAAACTTCGTACTTCTGTTGGAGTTGTTGGTTGTTCCTAGTTCACAACTGTTTCGATCTTAGTTGGATCTACAGGTATTCCATCTTTGTCAATTACATGACCTAAAAATTGAACTCTTTTCAACCAGAATTCACACTTGGAAAACTTTGCATAAAGTTGTTCCTTTCGTAATATCTCCAATACGACTCTCAAGTGTTCTGTATGCTCTTCCCGTGTTCTCGAGTATACCAGAATATCGTCGATAAACACTACAACAAATTTGTGCAAGCATGGTTTAAACACTCTATTCTTTAAATCCATAAATGCTTCCGGTGCATTTGTTAATCCAAAAGAAATTACAAGAAATTCATAATGTCCATAGCGTGTCCTAAACGTTGTTTTTGGTACATCCTCCTTTCTTACCTTTAATTGATGATAACATGTTCTAAGGTCATAATGCCAAAACTCAACTTGCAAATGACATATATAAGCAACAAAAACTCCAACTCCCACCAAAAACATAGCAATGTATGACTTTTCTATCGAATTGATACATGTAGACCAATTACTCCCAAAACACTAATTATATAAACTAATCTACTACCCACTAAAATAATCATGAATGCAAAGTAAGAAAGAATATGAAAAGTCTTATATCCTCCTGGATCAAAAATCATCATGCAAAACTCTTCACGTGGTAGATTCTCCCAGTGACGAATCCCCGGATCAAAAGTCAATATAAGGATCTCAATCCTTTGCAGAAACACATTCGTCAATACATCTGGGTCAAATATCAATACTTGAAATTCGTAATCCTTCTCACGCAGAGTTTCTTGAATTCCTGAATTAAACACAAAACAAAACAAATCAATAAGTTCCTTTTGTCTAATCACAAATAAAGTAAATAAACCAAAATCATATGCATAGTCTACTAAAACAATATTCAAAACACTTCCCTGTAGACTCTCAATGCATTGATCGAATTGAATTGCACGATCCATGTTTCCCTCGATGAATATGATCCTATCACGAATCTGCAAAACACAACCAACCTTTCTCTTTCCATTGACATTAACACAATAAAGAACAAATAATGTTGTCAACGGAGTAAAAATGTCACAACCAACTTCACAAGATAAAAACTCAATAGCATACTTATTCTGGCAAACAAACTCAACACATGCTATAGAATTTTGGACATTGTTGACAAAAATCGGAATATCATCAAAATAGAGAATAACAAATTTTTCCATGAAAGAATGAAAAATATAATTCAACAATTCCATGGAAGTATGCAATGCCTTGGCTAATCCAAGTGAACTAACTAAACATGCAATTAACTCATCTCTCAAACCATCTTGAAGATAAACACTCCTTGAATCAAAACCATATGATAGCAAATCATGCAATGAAGATTGCTCTAACGAAACAATATGATTACTACCGTTGTCAACTAACGATAATTCATGTAAAGATTGACTAGCATGAAACCCTAAGTCAATATTTCGATAAGAAAACCTAGAATGAATTTCATGCAAGTAACAACATCGAAAATGAAAATATATATCATGATCATAAACAAACTCAACAAATATCAAGTATCCACCATAATTTATGACATAGATGATTTTACCCTCAAAATAGCTAACAATAAATCCAATGGAAGCATGCAAAACATGTTTAAAATAACTTATGAAAACACTAGATGCATCAGTTAATCTAACAGAAATAACTATCCATCTAAACAACTCACATGTTAAAATGATTTCTCATTTATCACAGCCATGCACACTAATTTGATTAGGTATTGTCATCACATGATCACCTTCAAGTGTAGATAAAATACAAATACTATGTAATTTATCAAGCATATTATCCAAACAAGAAAGAGAATAACGATACTTGTTTACCAATTCAAAATCGATGAACAAATTCGTTGTCTCATCCTCCTTAGGTATTATATTCTCATAATTACCACACGAACTCATGTCTTCTCTCACGATACCCACTTTCACCAACTCTCCAACCCGCATCGGTAACTCCGTCGTCTCATCGGGAATAGTATCATATGATTGATATGGAATGATAGTACGGGGTATTTCATCAACAACCTGTACAAGAGACAAAACAGAACTAGACAAAGAAGAATCATTAGTGTTAGTATTCAAAAAAGCCACTCTTGCATTTAATGTACAATCATTGGCTTTTCAAAATATAACTCACTTTTCAACTCACTCTCTTTTTCATAGTCACATATTTCTTCTCTCTCTTCTTTATGCTCACCTTCTCGCTTATTTTTCTCTCGTTTATTTTCAAGCTCACTCTTTTCATTCTCTTTTTTCTCAATCTCTCTTTTCTTTTCATTCTCACTCTTTTCAATTTTTTCTTTTACATCATCAATCTTTTGAACAATTTCTTTTTGTCGATCTTTTCCACATGTATTTCCTTTTACAAACTCATCTCCTTGATTACTTTCTTTCGGATGTTCACCATCTTGCTTTTGATCATGGATTTCATCTTGAACACTCGAACCCAATAACTTTCCTTGGACTGCATATTCTATAATTTCTTCCACCTCCCCCGGCTGATCTTGTTTCTTTTGCGCCTTAGGAGTATATTGTAGCTGCATCCAATAACTTCCTTGTTTACTTGTGTGCAAACACTTCTGTTATTATCTACTTTAGATCGCCTTGAAGGTTGCTCTACATGTCTTTGAGATGTACACTCCTCCCTCCTATCACGCTGTACTGGAGCAAACCGCTTTCTCATTGCTGTTTTTAATTTTGCCCATGTCTCGAACGGACGCTCCCCATGTTTTTGTTTGCTAAGCTGCCACCATATAATTGTATGATCGGAGAACTCTTGAACTGCCCGTATGACCTTCCTCCGTTCGGAGTAATCATGACAGTCAAATTCCCGCTCCATTTTTCTCTCCCATCTCATATATGCCTTTGTATCAATATTGCCTTAGAAAGTATTCCTTTGAGACCCATAAAAACTTTCATAATTGTAGTCATACATGTTTACTGCAAAACAAAGGTTAGTAGAGAAAAATTTTCCTCACACACTCCCTTACGTGTTTCGCTCGAATCAATGGTTCACTCGTGTATACTCTCAATAAATTGACTTTTACACTCGATTAATCTCACCACTAAGTCTTTTACCTCAAATATTCTCTCTAATAGGTTCTTTTTGAATTCCCCTAGCAAAATTCTTGGTTTTACTGATCAATTCAAAAATCACTTATCACGAAACAAAAATATAAATGGTGTGACTATCAGAATAACACAAAATCACCGATCGATTGCCTTGCACTCCTCTTGTATGACTCAGATTTGTAAATTGTAGCTCCTTTTCAGAATTGATGATGATGGAACGGTATGAAATCTTTGTTGGAATTTGATGGTTGGATGGTGTGCTACAAGTTTGGTTAGCACAATGAAAATAGAATATGAATTTTTTTTTTTTTTTTTTTTTTTTGCAATATATATTTCTGCAAAAAATTAAAGATAAGTAACTCGCTAGAAAGGCTTAGCTTTGATACCAAATGATAGACTCCACGGCACACTTGCGTGAGGTGGTCGTCGCTCGGATCGTTTCTAGCACGGTTGTTGGGTGAATTGCTTGCAACACCTTAACCCCTCGTCTATACTTTAGACGGTAATCTTGGTACAATTGCTCGCATTCGAAAATCTGCGTTGAATGGACACCAACGACACCTTGACCCCTCGCTTATATTGAAGCGGTAATCTCGGTACGATCGACGATTGATGCGGTAGAAGACGCCACACACAACTATGAATTTTTGTATGATAAGTCAAATTGAATCTCAAAGAAATAACTAAGAATTACTAGTTCTTAGGAATTTTTTAAAGAACCAAAAGTAGAGAATAAACTCACAAATATATTGAATAATAATAATGAATAATGTATATGATTACATCAACTTGAACCTCTATTTATACTACTCAAAACAATCTAAATTCTAATAGGAATTTATAAACTATAACCCTAATTGCTATAAGAAAATAGAAGTCAATTTAGAAAAAAAATCCTAATTAAAAAGAAATTCTAATTACAATAGAATTTAAAACTAATTTAATTTTTCCTTGCCGTGTTCAGATCTTGCAATTGCCGCGTGGGTATTTGACTTGCTGCATTCGGAAGCTAAATTGTCGTGTGAACAAGCCTTCCTCCATTTAGAATTATAGAATAACACGGATGTTCCCTTTGGCATGCATGGCTATAATATATTAGCTTCCAAAATATGACCCATATATAGGAATCCCACAATTTGGCATGCATGACTGCTGACTATACAATTTGGCATGCCCACATGAATATTAATCATTTCTTTCCATGTCCTGAATTGTATGTCCATACTAAATATGCTTAATTAAAGCAACTAACATGTCTACTTGATTCATGTTATTTAGTAGGCCCCACGTGAGTGTAACATTCCTTTGCAAAGCTGCAGATTATAATTCAACTCCCAAAATTTGTGCATGTGATTTAAATAGAATGGACCAATTGAGTCGGCTCAATAATGCTTGAATTATAATCTCTTGAATAATTTTCAGCCCAATTATTTAAAATCATTTGATGAACCATTAGATCTTGAATTGAGTTGTTATTGTTAGATGCCAGCCTGATCAGGATTGTATCAAAATGCAACATATATATATATGGCCTCAAATGTAGTATATGTATATAGAGAGAGAGTCGCACCAACCATGCACAGCACATAGACAGTGACCAAACAAACGCCGTAGTTGACAGGAACTATAAATTTTCAATCCTTCCTAAAGTGATGGGGTAGTGACCAAGGCAATTTTTATTTTTTTATGACTCTCAAATAATTTATAAGATTTATTAGAACCTGAATGAGTTAAAATAAGTAAAAACTAACCCACGGATGGTGCGCTTGAGAATTTTAGCAGGGCACGAAAGTGAATGGGAGTATGGGACCATGAGAAGGCTTAGTGTTCACATGACTTTACGCAGAAAAACCCGAGGTACTTCATTTTACGGCAATGACAAGTCCATTTGAGAGGCAAATCTCTCCTCAGACCGGACCACCATAACTTTTGTCCATTCAAAAGCTCTTTGACGAATGGAAGCCAATCTTTCCAATTTGTGGTGGCGGCGGCCCACCACTACCCTCTTCTTGCAGCATCCCGACTCTAGAGACCATTTTTGCTTTCTCTTTAAAAAACTTTTTATTTTAGTTTTCTCTCTCTAGTATCGTGGTATCGTGCGGCTGCTATGGAAGAAATGAGGGGAGGAAGAGAGACTAGGGTTTTGGTGGGTGTGTGGTTTTATGCTAGGGAGATAATAATCCAGTGTGTCAAGGTGTTGGTGAAAATTGTGGACTGAATCACATATTGTGGTTTTTTGCTATTATTATTATTATTATTATTTATGAAATAAATTAAAATAATTTTATGTTATGTTTATATTTTTTTGGATTATTTAAAAAATTTGATTAAAAAATATCGTTTAGACTATTATACCCTTACCAATAATAACATATTTTAAATTTATTTATACGTCAAAAAAATGATGAATAATTTTAAATAAATAATTATATTATTCAATAAATTTTAATTTACTTACTTTTTTAGTTGATTAAGTATCACCATACACCATACTACTAGTACAACTATTACATTAATTAATCATAAAATAATATTTTTATTTATATAAATGTATTTCTAATTACATTCATATTGTATCCCCTTTGGGGTTGGAGTTCAAATTCAGACCAAATAAAAGAAAGGCCCCACACACTTTAATTATTATTATTTTAATAATAATAATAATAATAATAATAATAATAATAATTAAAATAATAATAATAATTATTACAATAATAATAATAATAATTAATATTTAAAATTTTAATTATTATTATTATAAATGTAAAGGTTTTGAAACTAAAAGGGAAAAACATTAAGTAAATGTTTTGCTACAAGAGAGAGCAGATTTCTCCAATTGATTAAATAAATATAGAAAGAGTTCAAAATATATTATTTGAAGATATTAAAGTAATAAATTTTAGTATTCAAAAGATAGAGTGAACTAAAATCGTGTAAAAATATAGTACTAATTTTTTATTTATAAATAAAATTGTTTCATAATACCAAATCATAAGAAAATTTGCGAAATCTTTTATTTTTAGGTATTCTTTATGTATGCATAGTTAAAGTTTTTATTTATAAAAGTATATAAGCAGTTTAACCATATATGTACACAACTTTCTTTGAGTCACTTAGTTTAACCATATAAATTTTTACGATTAATTAATATAATAGCTGTAGTAGTAGCATGGTGTATGGTGATACTTAATCAACTATAAAAAGTAAGTAAATTAAAAATGATTGAATAATATAATTATTTATTTAAAAAATTTAATTAATTGTTCATCATTTTTGATGTATAAATAAATTTAAAATATGTTATTATTGGTAAGGGTATAATAGTCCAAACAATATTTTTTTTGATAAAATAATTATTATTATTATAATAATTATTATTATTAGTGGTATAAATATTAGTGTTACATAAATTCTAGCATGATAGGTAGTTGGTCTAATGGATTTTGTTAGAAAATAAGGTTTCTAGTTTGGAGTTTGACACTAGTGAGCAACATTTTCTTTAAGAAAATTTCTAAGGCAAGCCTTCTGCCCTCCACGTCAGCAACCCCGTCCACATTAACAAAAAAATTTGGAGTTTTATGCACAGTCAACACTTTCGTCAATTTTTTGGACGAAAATTGAACGGAATGACCATTTCATAATTTTTTAGAGTACAGTAATTCGATTGTAACAAAAAAAGTTTCGGTAACCACAATGAAAATCGGGCCCTAGTACAGTGACTAAAAAGTCTATTATCCCGTTATACAACTTATTTTATCTAATTAGTTATTTTGATTAGTTAACAAAATAATTTGAATTTTAATATTTTGATTAAATGATGAATTTTAGTTTTTTTTTATTTGATTTTTTTAGTATTTTAGTATTTTTTTAATTAGTATTTTAGTATTTTTTTTTAATTAGTATTTTTAGTATTTGAATTAAATATGTTATGTTTTGAATTTTAGTATTTTGATTAAATGATGTAAATATGTTATACAATTTATTTTTATTTAATTAGTTGTTTTGATTAGTTAACAAAATAATTTGAATTTTAGTATTTTGATTAAATGATGTAAATATGTTATGCTTTTTTATTTTGAATTTTAGTATTTTTTTTTTGATTAAATGATATATTGTTTTATTTAGAATATATTTTATATTTAAGCCTTAATTAATATATGTATCAATTAATTTTAACAAATGTTCCATGTGGCAACCACGTCATCAAATATGTAATTCTAAACGTATGATTTGTACCTCTATATAATTCTAAAAATATTTATGTATATATGTATACCAAATATAGTTTATAATTTTAAACTTTAGTTAATGTAATTAAAATGATTAACATGTACATTTAATAGAATATATACTTAAAATTTAAAATTATTTATATTAATTTAATATCTATCTTTAAAATTAGAAATATTTTTGTGAAAATATATCATTGATTCTCTAAGATTTACTTCAAGCAAAGTAATGAAGAATTTTTCCCTAACAAAATAATTGTCACTAATTACATATTGTGAATAAAATTTATTTCATAAATAAAAATTTCTTCATTAGTCCCTCGGAAAAAAGGAATTGTAATAATAATAATAATTTTAATAATTATTATTATTGTATTAATAATAATAAATATTAAATACTTAAAATAATAGTAATAATTAAAATACCCTAAAATAATATAAAGCAAGTTACAAATTAAATACCCTAAATATAAAATTACATTCAAAATTTTTTTAACCGCTGAATCAAAATTTTTTTTGTTTTTTTTTGTACTAGTCACGTGGGCATCAATGCTTTTCGAATAAAATTTAATATTTTGACAGATTTTTCTTTTTATTGTTATAGGACTCGATCAAATTAAATTTAAATTTAAAAAAACCCATGGGTAAGTATAATAATTGATCTAATACAAATAATTTTTTCAATTCATATATTCATATACATTGACATTTAATACAAACAATTTGTCGATCACTCTTATTTTAATTTTAATTATTATTATTATTTTAATTATTATTATTATTATAATTAAATATAATTATTACAATTATTAGTATTATTAATTATTATTATAATAATAATACTAATAATTGTAATAATAATAATAATTGTAATAATTATAATAATTAAAATAATAATTAAAATAATAAATAATAATAATAATTAAATAATAATTAAAATAATTAAAATAATAATAATAATAATTATTATTATTTTATTATTATTTAAAATTTTAATTATCGCATTAGTAAACACTTTTTAGTTTCTAACGTTGATAAATACATGCATGCAACAACATAACTTATTTTATGGTGGGCAAATCTATGTTGAAATTTATATCTCAATATATCATCTTTTGTATTTTTTGAATTTTAGTATTTTTTTAATTTGATTTCTTAAGTATTTCTTTAATTAATTAGTATTTTTACTATTTGATGTAAATATGTAATTAGTATTTTAGTGACCAATGTAAGTGACTTTTAGTATTTTCATATGTTATATAACTATGGTAAAATTTTAGTATTTGAGTAAAATTTTAGTATTCTAGTATTTGAATTTTAGTATTTTGATTAAATGATGTAAATATATTATGATGTAAATATGATGTAAATGATGTAAATATGTAAATATGATAATATGTTATGTTATGATGTAAATGATGTAAATATGTTATGATTTTAGTATTTTAATGAAATAATTTGAATTTTTGTACTTTTAATTAATTAACAAAATAATTTGAATTTTAGTATTTTAGTATTTTTTTAATTTTAGTATTTTTTTAATTTGATTTTTTTAGTATTTTAGTATTTTTTTATTTAGTATTTTTAGTATTTGATGTAAATATGTAATTAGTATTTTTAGTATTTTAGTGTCGGATAACTGACTTTATAATAAAAAAAATCCTTATAGCTAGTTGGTTTGAGCATTTGTTTAAGGAGAGTGGGAGGTCTAAGTTCAATTCTTAAGGAGGGCATTATGTTATTTTATATTTTAAAAGCCTGCGGGCCGGGCCAGACTTTTTTTTTATTATTACTATTATAATTATTGTAATAATTATAATAATAATAATTTATAATAATAGTAATTATAATAATGATTAATAATAACAATAATAATAATAGTAGTTATAATAATAGTAATAGTAATAGTAATAATAATTATAATTAATAATAACAATTATAATTATTATAATAATTATTATTATTATAATTATTATTAATATTATAATAATAATTATTATAATAGTAATAATAATAACAACAATAATAACAATAATAATAGTAATAATAATAAATATTATAATAATAGTAACAATAATAATAATAACAACAACAACAATAATAATAATAATAGAAATTATAATAATACTAATAATTATAATTATTATAATAATAAAATAATAATTATAAGATTAGTAATAATTATTTTAATAATAATAATAATAAAAAATTAATAATAATAGTAATAATAATAATAATAATAATAATAATAAGTAATAATAATAGTAAATATAATAATTATTATAATAATAATAATAATAATAAAAAAAAAAAATATATACGTGAAGCATGAAAAATTTAATAATGACTTATAAGTAAAAAAAAAGTTAAAATTTAAGTTATCATCAAACACTAAATAATAACAAATGACATATAACTTAGTTTAACCAACTTATAAGTAATTGCCAAACACCCTCTAATTCAATATATAAAGAGAAATTAATATTTGATTATAAAAAATTTACAAGTCAAGAAAATGGGAATTTGAAAATGAGAGTTAAAAAAACTACACACATTCATTGGTGTAACTTTATTATTATTATTATTATTATTATTTTTTATTATTATTATTATTATTATTATTATTATTATTATTATTATTATTATTATTATTATTATTATTATTAGTAGTATATAACTTCTTGAAATTATATTAATGGTATGTAGTGAAGAAGAAGAAAGGAATATTTGGGGGAAAACTCATGTTTTGATATAAATATTAATCCTCGCAAGATATTAACCGATAACTTGTGTTGCTCTAGCGGTTAAATGACCAAAGTTCTAAATGATAGGTCACATGTTTGAATATGTTTCACATTTGGACATAATTTTTAAATACTAAATACGAATATTTTTTGACAATTCTCCGAATACCGAATATGGTCTTACAAAAATATGTTTACTGGGATTATCTTAATTTAATGCAACATTTTAATAGTCGTTGCAAAAGGTTATATAAGATATGCAACGAAAATAAAAATTGTTGCCAATGAATGTGGTCCATATTAGGCAACGAAATATAGCAACAAAAAAACTTTCGTTGCCCACAATGAGGAGAAATCAAGTGGTTAGAAATTTTGCAACGAATTTCTAACGAATTTTGTTTCCAAATTTTGCAACGACTTATGAATTTCGTTGTAAAAAGTGAAAGACTGACACAATCTGCAACGAATGACAAGTTTCGTTGCTAAACATACACTTTTAACAACGACTTATAAAGCTGTTGTTTGAAAAATCGTTGCTAAAGCCCCATTTTTAGCAACAAAAAAACTTTCGTTGCCCACGATGACGGGAAATCAAGTGGCCTAAAATTTTGCAACGAATTTCTAACGAATTTTTTTTCCGCCAATGAATTAGCAACGAAATTTTGCAACGACTTATGAATTTCGTTGCAAAAAGTGAAAGCTTGACACAATCTGCAACGAAGGACAAATTTCGTTGCTAAACATATACTTTTAGCAACGACTTATAAAGTCGTTGCTCGAAAAATCGTTGCTAAAGGCCTATTTTTTGTAGTGATTTGAGGATATATCATGATTGAAAGAATTTGAATAATAGCTGACTAATATTCAACAATATAATTATGAACTAGCATGAACAAACTTTCATAGCTGAACGAACATTGAACATAAACAAATATATTTGAACCAGAGGGTAATGAAGGTGATCAACCTTTCATACCTGATGAGTACATGCAATATGCACATAGTGCGATTAAACAATTCATGGACATGACAATCAGCAATGATTAACCACAAGTATATTTGAATGAAACAACTCGAGGTCGAGTTAAAGAAAACTTGCATGTTCTGATGTTTACCGTTACACATTCTATTTAGCTTTGTCTGAAGACCTAATATTAATAATATTTATTTCCAAGTTAGAATAATATCAACACAGTATTTAAAATAACCTCAACACATTATCACATAATCCTATCAGTCTATAAAACACATAAAACCTAACCTCAACTCAAACTTTTACAGTCTGAGTCGAGTTCGGTACAATTCTGACATCCTGATTGCCTAATCGGACAATTATCGAGCTTAAGTTCAATTAAACTCTGCCTAAACACTTAACAATTATCTATGATAATTTTAATATCAGTCAAAATATTTTTCATAAGTTCATAATAATTGTTTTAGATAATTATTATCATTTATCATGAATTTTCAATCATTAATATCGTATTTATATGAATTAAATACCAAAATATTCCATTATCATTAATATTTATTTAATACCAAATATTAATGAAATACATACCATAATATTATAATATATTTATAATATATCAAAGTAATGATTTTTAAACCTTTAAATTCATTATCCGATAATTGCCAATTAATATTAAAATATTAATATTTTCATGACAAAATATCAAAAGTTATATTTTATAACTTCAAATATTTTTATAACACTTAAATGATTTTTATATAATTTTAAATCATTAATTGTATTTTTCCATAATTTATTTAATATATTTATTAAATAAATTAATTACCATTAACGTTAATAAATTAATGTAATTCATCACAAAATATTAATAGTCATCAAAAATAACTTAAAATATTTTCTTATACCATAATATAATTTTCATGATTTTTAATGTATTAAAATTATTTTTAAATATTTTATTTAATATTATAATTAAATAAATTAAATACCATTATTATTCCAAAAATATTAAATATTTATGAAATATATTCAGAATAATTAAAAACTAAATTTTAGGGCTTAAAATAATTTTTAGGAATTTATTTTGTATGTTTCATAATTAAAAACTATTTTTTTCTATTTAATAAATAAAATAATTAATTTCCTAATTAAATTGTCGCTAAATGGCCCTATAGCGATGAAACCTTCACTATAGGTGTTATTGAGCCTGCCCAGAACCTTCATGGCCATTTAACCGGGTGGTATGTTTAACCAGTCACCAATTCTTGTTCTTAATGTTTTCTGGGCAGTTTAAGTGATAGGATTCTAGTACTTATGTCATACTATAATGAACAATCAATTGTATGTCCAAAACATATCAAGTCAGAGAGATTCAAGCTGTCCCAAAAGCCTGACAACGTTGTTCTTCATTTTTGGATTTTCCAGAAAATGAAGAACAGTCGAAGGTGCTACATTTAGATCCTTATAACATGCATTCGGGGTATACCTTGTGTAATATAATGGTTCATAATTGTAGTAGAGATGTCAAAGAACAACTCTACATCATCCCATCAATCTAACAACAACAACTGCCAAAAAACTGTTCTTGGTGAATTCTGGGTTTTCCTGAAATTCATCCGGACAGTTGGTCAATGCTTGTTTGACCACTCCTATCTTTGATTATGCTATGGATCTGGGTAATCTAGAGGCTTGGATACGAAGTCTTTATACCAGTTTACAAGATCAAAATAATAACTTAACCAAAATCAGAAACAACAAAAGAAGATCTAAAGCTTGAAAGTGGTTGTCATAAAATGCGGGGTTTCGGGTTGCCCTGAAACTCGAAATTCGATCATCAAGTCACTTTGACTACTCCTAACTTGAGTTCTAGACATGATCTGACCTTGATTCCATTTTCAGATCAAAGGCCTTACAACATACTACAAGTATATAACTTAAAACAGAACAAATCATTAACAGGGAAGGATCTACAGCCTCTGACATATGGCTGTCAGACAACATTTTAAAAAAAAATCCAGATTTTTGAAAACTTGATTTTCGAGTACTTTGATGTTATGGATCTATGTTCTAGCAACCCTGATCACTATTTGACACCCTCTTACACTGATCTAAATAATAAATCACAACATTAACAACAATCTTAAAGATCTAACAAGTTAGGGTTCATACCCCTTGAATGCTTAAGTTTTGATTCTGATACTTATGTTCTGATTTTGCTAAGCTAAGAAGTGTTCTTGGCTTTGTATATCACACACTTTTACTCTAAATCCTAAAAATCTAGAGAGAGAATGGTCTTGTAGAAAATAAAAAATAAAGTATGTCTTTTCTCTCTCTTTAATCTATATATAATTTGATTTAATGTATTTTGCTCGCATTTGATGGCTAATAATGTAGATATAGAGCACATGCTAGAGCTAGGGTTGGTGAACAACTCAATATTATGGCTAGATTTACACTCCATTTATTAAAGAATGCAAAAAAGGGTAATATGGACAATTTGCTTACATTTTTAATTAATGGCTAACTTGTCATTTGCTACACCCTTAGGGTTTAGGGTTTAACCCTTAAGGTTTTGCACATTAAATATCTAAGATTTCCGATTAGGGTTTTAAATAGAAAAATAATCTTTCTAATTTAGAAATTAGATTTCCTAATTAGATTAGGGTTTCATAATTACTTATAACTTGAAAATTAGGATTAATGTTTCGTAATTAACATAAAGCTTTCTTAATTAGCAATTAGGGTTCCTAATTTTTGCAATAAGGGTTTCCAATTAGAAATTAGGGTTTCTAATTATTAGGGTTTCCATACTTAGGTTATACTTAATAACACTTAAGCCTTATACTTAGCATTTGAATTTTCAACTTCCGAATTAGGGTTTCTAGAACCGATTTTAGGGTTTCTTATAAATAGTAAGACTTTTCTAACTGAACGTTGACATTCTTAATATAATATTAGGGTTACCACTGATATAGGTTATCTGGTCAAACCTTGACCCTTAACCATAAACTGTACTCATATATAACCATATACACATAATATATACACTTATACCCTTAATCCTTAATAATTCCCCACAAAAATTTTAAATTCACAAAATTCCTTCTCGGAAATCTCAAATCCATTCACTTATTTTATGTCTAGGTTTATTATTCAACCTTTAATCCATCATTTAAGATTTAAATAATTTTCTAAATTCTCGGGTTGTCACATTACTTCAGCCGATGGCAATTAAACCCATCGAAGCGTCGGAAGCCATCCGATGATTTCATCAGTTGATGCACACGTCAACAAAGGTCAAGCAGCCTTGGCATTTATCCCTAGCAGGGATTTCATCCGTTGATATATGTCAGGAATAAGCATGTGAATGATATTCCTATTTATATATGATTTTATTATGATATATATGAATGAATATGCAAGTATGCTTGCATTAAGAAAAGTTGTAAAGTCCTTTGATAGATAATAGGAACATATGTACAAGGACTTAAAATGAATTGATTAAATGTGTTAGGTTGATCCTACATAAGAAAAACAGCTTTTTAAAGTCTTTAAAAAGAAATGATGTACAAGGACTATAAATATATAAAGATCAAGCTTGTTAAGTTGATCTTATGATGTAATAGATAGGCTTGTCTGATCGTTGAGCACTGCACTAGAAATCGTAGTCTGCCAAGAGAGTCAAGGAAAACTCAAGAGCTGTCAAGGCAGAATCGTAGTCTACAAGATAGTAGATCTCGGAGTTCGTAGACTGCCAGGAGAGACGAGGAAGGATCGTAGTGTGTCGAGGAGAACTTCCTCAGAGCCATAGTCTACTGAGGAAGTCGTGTTCAGAATCATAAGCTTGACACGCCACTCTGGCCGATAGAGCATCCGCCAAAGTTAAGTCAAGAATCGTAGACTATACCTAGAGTCGTAGAGAGTCTCATCGATGTCGAAGCCAAGTCAAGAATCGTAGACTACACTCAGAGTCAAAGAGTCTACTGATCATATCAGAGGTAGAGATCGTAGTCGAGCAAGATTAGTTGAAGACAACGAGCACAAAGTAAGAAATCATAGAGTGTCAAGATCTGATCTTGGAGTCGTAGTGTCTGCACAACCGAAGATAAATCGTAGAGTGTAGAACTAAGACTTCAACAGAAGTGCTCATAATGCCAAGGCAAAATCGTAGAGCAAATACGATTCTTAACAAATGAGCACTCCTAGAATATCCAAAGGAATGAAGCCTCTGGTTAGTATTGCAAAGATACATCCCACCTAAAGGAAACTAGAGAGCACTCAACGAATGGCATGAAAGCTAACAGAAGATCTAAGCACCAATCCAATCAACATCCAGATTGAGTTGTGAAGCCATTTGAGATGAAGTCTTCCATAAGTTGATCAGAAGAAGACTTCAGTAACTGACTGAGGAAAGTCAGCAAGTGCAGTAGCTGTCAAGTAAACAGAAGACGACGATCTTGGAAGCAACTAGGATCGTAGTGTTTGCCACACAAAGAAGGAACTGATGGAGTGTACACAGAGATACTGGTCAGCCTCTGAAGAACAAGGCTAAAATGATTAAGCATTAGGTCAGTCCATTGATGATAAGTGAACGGGAGATAACAAGGAGAAAGCGAGCTGGACACGCCACAAATCTAAAGTGTCTTGCTATTCAGAAGGAGCCAGAACAAGGAGTCAATCCATCATTATCTGAGAATAGTCAAGGCAAACAGAAGTGTTGAAGCACTGCACAGTAGAAGGAAGAGGTGTTCTACATTGAAGATCAAATAAACACTCTTCAAAGATCGTAGTGTTGACTCTACATGAGACACTACGATCAGGTCCTAGAAAATATGCATCAGAATCGTAGAGTTCGGTTAACTGAAGATTGAAGCATTGGCAACGGTTCAATCTGAAGATTGATATTTGAACAATGCTTTCTGAGAGCATCGATGCAAAAGGACAACCTCTGATCGAGAAATCAGAAGGAGGAAATAAAGTTGATTACCTGCCCAAGACATCAAAGTGACATCTCTAACGGGGTATGTGAAACAGTAAGTAGACTACAGTGTCAGAAAGTCAGAAAAGGAGATGTCATGTCACATCTGCAGTTTGCACCAAATAACTCGAGATCTGCGAAGCAATTCAAAAAGCCTTCAATGGCTACTTTCCAATGGGAAGATTGGGAAGTAGTATAAATCAACAAAGCTTCAAAGATCAAGAGTTGCCAATGATTGCTATGTTGCAGAATCGTTGAGTTGGTAGAATGTAAGACCCCAACTTTTATAAATAAAGATGAATTTTCTATAATTATCATTTTTGAATATTATGGAATAAAATTGATATAATGTTATAGTTGTGGGTAGTATTTATAAATTCTGCAAAGTATGCAAGTGATTATATTACATTCGATTGGTCAGGGAATATTCGTTTTAGTAGGGAATATTAAATGCAATAACTGGTAGCAATCATTGGTGGACCCCTACAATGAGAATTATGTCGGATTGAGAAAATGACAAAAATATATTTATGAAAATAAAGGCAGAAGTTTTACCGTTGATACTGTTGAACTACTCGGTAGGAAAAGTACAGTAATATGCGTGGTTGCATAGTAGCACACGGTATTGATTATTGATGCTTACGTGAGAAGTCATTTAGTTTTTTTCAATTATTGCTATAGTAATTGTTGCATAGTATCTCACATTATTTGATTCAATTATTGTCAATATTTTTTATATATTGTTAAAATCAATAATTGAGACGACAAAATTATTAATATTATTATTTGCAATATTAATGATGTCTAGAAGTTCTGTCAAGGAGAGGTTTGGTCACCTAATTGCGCGCTAATAGGGAGAAATCCTTATTGGAAAGCCCCCTCCTTCCTGGGAACGACCTGATCGATTAATATTGTGAATTGTAATAAAGATGATAAATGTTGTTAAAATTATTAAGGTGATTTTTATGAAGTTTGCTTATTTTATGGATTCCTATTTACCCATTTTTCAAAATAATCGGTAGGAAATTATTTAAAGGTGGGGCCCACATGTGGGGCCCATATGTGTTAGAAAAATGAATTTGGAAATGGAAGAGTATACGTATGGAAGTATATGTGTGTATTGAGTATATGGTGGGAGAAAATGAGATGTGAAAGTGATGGGTGTGTGATGTGTGTGTGAGTGGAAAATGGTGGAAAAGTGGTAGTGTGATAGTGATGTGTAAGAGTGTAGTAAATTTGATTATTGGGTGGGTGGGGGATTAATGTTGGTTATGGGGGAGAAAAATTAAGTGGTGTATATATAATATTGATATATATAATATGAAAACATGTGTTTATATATATGTGTTATATTTTAATTTATGTTGTAATCTTATTGGTTAATGGTTTGACTTAATTGTAGTTGATGGAAGAAAATGATTTTGAAAAATTATTTCGTTCATGAACAGTACACTTCCATTCTCCTATAAATAGAAGCTCATTCCTTCATTATTTTTTACGAATTCACTGAAACTCTAGAGAGAGAAAATTATAGAGAGAAAGAAGAAAAGTTTTCTGCTACTTAACTACTCTTATATTCAGTTCTTTTACGGTAAGGGGTGTTATTCTTTCTTATTCATGAAGAGAACTGTTGTTACTCCATTTCTTATTATTCTGTTGGAATAACTTTGTATCTGTGATCTACACCCTATACTTGGTGACATTCTTCTATTATTACATCTTTATTATTACATTTGGAATATCCATGCATGCATGCGTTTTCGTCGGACTGATTAAATTCTTTATTATTACATTTGAATATCACATGCATGCGTTTTTATGGGACTCGGGTTCCATCTTTATTATTATTACATTTGGAATATCTCTCTCTAGCGTTTTACGCCTAACTTTGATTAAAAGTCCTTATTAGTATTACATTGGAATAACTCGTCTACATGTGAAGTGCCGCATACATGGTGATTTCATTGTTATTCCATTCTTTATTCATTAGAACTTCTTGCTTGCGGTCTTAATTTTGCGACTGGTTCCGTTATTATTATTACGTTGGAATAACTTCGTCTACATCAAGTACCGCATACATGGTGATTTCATTTGTTATTCCATTCTTTATTATTACATTTGAACTTCCGCGGTGCAATTAATTTCGCTTTGACTGGTTAAGATTATTATTATTCTGTTGGAATAACCTGTCTGCAAGTAGTACCGCATGCATGGTGATTTCTGTTGTTATTCCATTCTCTATTATACTCAGTTGGTTAAAGTTTAGACTTCTATACTCCATGAAATTAGTGGAATATTCTTGATATTTGCGCTTCATCTAGTATCTTTTCATGGAAATATTCTTCTGAGCATTCTTGAATTTTACTCTACAAAGCAGTATCATGTTGACAATTTGGACGGTATTAGTTCCTGGATAAATTAATTCTTGAACTTGTTTTATTGAATTCTTATATCATTGTCATTGTCATCATCCTCATATTTATATTTTTTGAAAGTCATCGTGGCTCGTGTAGTGCATAGATGGACTTGGTATGATTATGACGAGGATTATTGATTGTAATCATGATCGTAATGTTACAAATGATGTGGTAAAAGTCCTCATTTGCCCGTAGTGCATTGATGGATAGTTGTTGGCATGATCATGACCATTAATGAATACACAAATATTCTTGGCCCGTAGTGCATGGATAATTGTGGCCGTGATACTAAAGAATATCCTTGGTAGTAGTGTGAGGGTGATTCAATGATGTGGAATATTTATTAAGCTGAGTCTCAGCGATAACAGTGATGAAAAACCTTTTAAATCATAAAAGATAGTAGATTTTATTTTCTACTTGACTCTTTTAATGGATTGCTTGTTCCGCTGCAGTTAAACTTGATGTCTATTATATTTTATCAGTTTAACATTGTTGGAGACTAATGATAATTTATTCTGCATTATCTTAGTCATAATATTTCTTCTTGGGCTAGTTGAGCTCACCCTTTCTTTCTTCACCGCTTTCTTCTTGAAATAAGAATATATATTTGGGACGAGTCGGGGAATGGAGTGATGGTCCAGAGGATAGCATTAGTAGTCCTCACTATTCTGTGAAATAGTGTGATAATAATTGTAATAATGACTCCTTTTGAGTTTGTATAATCTCTAGTAGACAATATTTGTTTTCAAACTCACAGTTTATGTTTTGTCGTATTGTACACGACAGTTGTATTAGTAAGTTGTATTTGAATTCTGTACCATGTATCTGGCGACCCAAGATGGGTGATGTATACCTAATTTTGGGGGTGTCACATAGAATGCTAATGTTGACTCTACGAGTTCCACTTGAGCTTAACAGAACAAGTCTCAGTGACAGTGAGACTACGAAGGTGGAAGTGAAGCATCTTTGAAGAAGGACCAGAACAAACTAAAGCTTCACTGAACAAAGATGAGAATGCCACTAAAGATGGCAGCTAAGCTGAGAACCGAGAAGGACAAGAAGATAGTATTCAGTAGAGTGGCAAAGCACAAAGTAGATCTTGAGAGCCACTGTACGAATCACCATGGACCTAAAGCTGAACTAGAGCTAGTGCAGAACCATGTATGCCAACCAGTCAAGAAGGGTTCAGAGAAAGGTGATGGTGCACAGCTGACATCGTATGAAGATGAGCTGAACATAATGAAGATCAGCTGCACCAAAGAAGATGTGGTCCAGACTCGAAGCAGAATGCAAATAGGACCACACTAAGGTTCTAAGTACAAAAGATGTTCAAGCTTAAAGACATCTTAGTAACTCAGCACCAACAACAACAACAACATCAATAATAAGAAGCCAGGGCATGAGGGGTCCTTGTCCGAAGGGACTAAATGAAGTTCCAAGCCTGTTGGGCTTGAAGAGTTCCTAGGGAACTAGAGAAGTTCCAAGGCTGCTGGCCTTGAAGTGTTCTTAGTGAACTGAAGTCCCAAGGCTGTTGGCCTTGAAGGAATCTTAGTGATTCAGGGTGCTGCCCTTCCTTAGTGGAAATCCTGCTAGTTGAAAGCAAAAGCGTGGATTAGGAGCTTGAGTATCTGAACCACTTAAAATCTCTTGTGTCTTTTACTTTATGTACATTAACTGCTATAACTGCTATGTATGTTTTAACTACTTACAACCGAACTAACTCTAAGAACAATGTATGTATGATTATGAATATATCAATGAAGGGGATCTTTTACTTATTCCGTTGTGCTTGAAAAGATTCGCATGTTTGACATATGCTAATTCATTAGTAATACAAAATAAAAGAGAAAAGTATTTGAAATTAAAAAGGATCTATTCAACCCCCCTTCTAGATCTATTGTGTGCCTACCGGGAACTAACAATATACATTTCAGCGATGGTCAAACAATCCTGACAACACAGACTGTTGGCAGTAACTCTAACAGAGCATCCTCATCAGGGAGGACCAATGATGGAATATGTTATACACATCCTCAACAGACCAAATGCATCCCCAAAGAGTCTCTTGTACATGAGAGATACGTCTGAGCCCGGTAGAAGTCAAGGGGAGCCGACAATCATCCCACCATGTTGGAGAACAATCCAATAAACCACATACATTTGCATCATGTTGTTGTACATTACATCATGATTATCTTGTTACATTTCAAGTGTCTAGTATTCTTTATCCTATCCATGCCATTGCATTGCATGAATATGATAAAGAGGGGCATCTGTAGACACTCGAAATTTTCTGCATACCTATTACTAACATTGCAGGAAGGCAGAATTGTCTTTCAGAGATAACCCTGGAAGACAGCTCAGTTCAATCCTAGAGACAACCCTGGGATATTCAGTATTAACATCTCGGAGATAACCTCGAGATATCTAGCTCAGTCCTGGAAATACCACCTGAAGTTTCAACCTTAGTCCTGGAAATAACACCGGGAGTTTCAGTTTCAACCTCGGAGATAACCCCGAGGAGTGCAGTTCAAATACCGAAAATCACACCGGAGAAGACTATTTCATCTTGGAGATAACCCCGAGATACGTAGTCTCAGTCCCAGAAATAACACCGGGAAGATAGTATCAACCTCGGAGATAACCCTGAGTCATGCATTTGTAGTTTCGGAGATAACCTCGGAAATGCTTGTTTCAAACCTATGCAAACAGCTTCAAACACTCGGCAATGGCCCCGAGTCACTCATCTACCAAGTCCGGAGATAACCCCAGGAAGTCAGGCACATCTCAGAAACAACACTGAGGACGGTCAACATCTACAGCAGTCCAATATCAGAGATAACCCTGAGCAACGACCGCTAAATTAGTTTAAACCGGAGATAACCCCGGTGAAGGGCAGAATCGTCATTTTGCCATCCCAAACCCACATCGCGCCGTCTCAACAACAACATACATACATTTTATATAGCAATGTACTACAAGAACCAAAGAGCTCAAATCCCAAGTGACTACTGCACAAGACAGCACATCAGATAAAATATGAAGTTTGAAGACCTAGGGCATGGTCCCATCTTCCTGACTTCGTACATCCTCTAATTCCATGTCATTGTGTAGCTCTCGACAACAGCATGCCATAAAAGGTCTTATACACCTCGATCGGATGCCTGGATTGAAGTTCTGAAGGTTTGAGCGGACAACACGTTGTATGTATGCACATACTTCGAGACTACGGGACTCGCGGAACCCAGGACACCCCGAGCAGCCGCAGGTGCATTTGCAGCTGTAGCAGGTACACCTTCGGCTCCCCCCTCTATAAATATAGGACTTGGGGCAGCCATTTTACATAGAGAAAAAGCGAGGAAGCCCTGTCCAATTTGCTCTGTACACACTATAAACTGAGTGCTTTCTCATTTTAAACACTTGTGAGCTTATATATTGCTATATATTTTTTTCTCGGCGGAGATGAAAGTGTTCATCCATTTCAAGTCATTGAAGTCTTCTTTGGCAGTCCACTGTAAGCCTTCTTACACACTTTAAAGCCTTTCTCTTCATTTTTCCACACACCGTTCTTCACGTTGAGAGTCGTGTTGCGTGTGTATACCCAGACTTCGGTCCGCGACCTTTATTTCTTTTTTGTATATATATATATATATATATATATATATATATATGGAATAACATTATCGAGTTATGCCTCGATTGAGCCTGGACTCACGTCCGGAGCATTTATTTGCTTATATATATATACTTATATATAAACTGTGGTCGAACTTTGTTTGATGAG
This sequence comes from Panax quinquefolius, assembly GCA_020205615.1. Classification (NCBI taxonomy): domain Eukaryota; kingdom Viridiplantae; phylum Streptophyta; class Magnoliopsida; order Apiales; family Araliaceae; genus Panax; species Panax quinquefolius. The sequence goes on along the minus strand of CM035151.1, from coordinate 39,580,428 downwards.
CCTTATTGCTTATATATATATATATATATATATATATATATATATATATATGTTGTTGTTATCAAACTCTATTTGATTGAGCTCGATTTTACATCCAAATGCGTTATTGCTTTATATATATATATATATATATATATATATATATATATATATATGATACGCATTGTGATATATATCGATTCAACTCGGTTTATCATTTTGGCGATTTGTATATATATATTTATATTTTCATCAGCCTAGAGTTTACTTCATGGCCTTTTACTTCATGGAGGTTGATTGTTTTTACTACTTTCTTTACATTTCGTCCCGCCTGGAGTTTACTTCGTGGTGGTTGATCGCTTTTACAACTTTATTTACATTTCTGATCCCCCGTGGAGGTGCTTCGTGGTGGTTGATCATGTCTATATATATATATATATATATTTATCGCTTTTATATATTTACATTTCTGATCCCCCATGGAGGTGCTTCGTGGTGGTTGATCCTGTCTGTATATATATATATTTACAGCTTTTATATATATAACTACTTACTGCTTTCATATAAATCGCGACATCATGTGAGCTTAGGAATTATGTGATCACAGATTCAGTCTACTGAATCTAGATTCGGTTCCCGTGATGGACATTCTCAACTATAAACAGCTTGTAAATTATTCACGATGTATAAATTTTCATAGATGACTCTCATGCCCACAAGGAGTTCGGCACTGTTTTGTACCTTATTTTCTTGAAGATGCTTCATATCTTGAAAATAAAAGCAATCCAGCCGAACACATAATAAAATGGAAGTATCAAAGACCTCAGTTACTATTGAGCACAAGGGTTTGAAAAACATCTTTTTATAAAACATCAATGCTATATCTTGTTTAAAACATAATTTTTACACAAATTCAAACCCTTTTTATATAGGTGCAAACGAGGCATAGCACTACTTCCAAATGTCAAAGGTTGTTGGCCTTGAAGGAATCTTAGTGATTCGGTGATGTAAAGACTTCCTTAGTGGAATCCCTGCTTATTGAAGCAGAAGAGTGGATTAGGAGCTTGAGTCTCTGATCCACTTAAAATCCCTTGTGTCTTTTACATTCTTTCATTTTTATTATGAATCTATAACTGTTAAAACTGCTATTAACATGATAACTACTTACAACTAAACTAACTCTATATAAATGGTCAACATAACCTCTATGAAGGGGAACCTTAACTTATTCTGTTGTGTTTAAAATAATTCTTAAGTTTGTCATCTGCTATTTACTCAGCAATGCAAACTAAAATGGAAAAGATTTTTGAAAATGAAAAGGATATATTCAACCCCCCCCCCTTTTAGGTTTATTTTGTGCGTTCTGGGAACTAACAATATATATAGTATAAGCATGCACATATATAATACTATATTCTACCAGGATTGATTATGACTTTATTCTAGTTTGGTTCACTAGAGCCACCAAGTGAACCAAAAGGACAAACCTTGGGCTCCATTACAAACGGGTCTTCAAGCGCTCCTTGCTCCTTGATTTCCAATTCTTCAAAATTAATTCTAACTATTCCTATTACAAAACTATTTAAAATAAATAGAAACCTTGATCAGCAGTCAATGGGAAGTACATTAAGAAAAATTAGCGAAGACGAGGTACGCAAACCTCAGTTAATAAAACTCATACATTCATGCATCCAACTAAAATAAAATCCAATCACATTGGTCAATAGTCCATAATCAATCTCATTTATTATCATACACATCATCATATCCATTAATAAATAACATTCATCTCATGAATAATAAAAATTCAATTTATACATTGATATCGATTTAATAGGCAATTTTAATTAACATAAAATCTAATTTTGAAACAAAATAAACACTTTTATTTTAATCAAAATCATAATAAATTTCTTTACTTTATTTTATCAAATTTTGAATAAAAATAAACTCTTTTATTTTTAATCAAATTCCCAATCAAAATAAACTCCTTTGTTTTAATTAACAAGTAATCCAATTTCAAGTACAAAATAAATATTTTTTTTATTTTAACTTAAAATTGCTAGAAAAATAAAATTAGTTGAATCATATTCCATATTAAAATTAAATGCCATTAATTTTAGGAAACATGAAATCTATTCCATATGTGAATAAACTCATTTATTCTAGGAAACATGGAATTCAATTCCATATGTGAATAAACTCTTTTATTCAGACAAACGTGGAATCTAATTCTAAATTAATATAAAACTTTTGAATAAACACATTTATTCAAACAAATGTAGAATCCAATTCTAAGTTAATATAAAACTTTGGAATAAACTCTTTTATTCAAATAAGCGTGGAATCAATTCCAAATTATTATAAAACTTTTGAATACACTCTTTTATTCAAACAAACATTGAATCTAATTCCAATTAAAATAAAAAACTTTATTTTAATCCAATTCCAAATCAAAATAAACTCTTTTATTTTTAATTTAGAATTAATGAAAAACAATGTATCTAACTTTAATTTAAAATAAACCTTTTATTTTAATTAGAAATCAGATAAATTAAATAAATCAAAATTTTATTTAATTAGAGCATGCGTATATTCTTATAGCCAGTCAAGAAAAAAAATTTTTTCCAGTTCATGAATTCAGCAGTTTTTCTCCGAAAAATCGATTATGTGCTAATAATTGTGCCCAAAAAATTTATTCTAAACACATATCAACATACATATCGAATATGAACAATTAATAATTCGCGTAAAGGTTTGGCTCTGATGCCACTGTTAGGATTGTAAGATTCATGAACGCAATCAAATTGCATCAAAGTAAAGCGGAAGCGTAAAAATAGATTTTAAAATTTTACAAACCATAAACCCAGATCATCCTTTATGCATAATTATTAATTAAACGAAAAGATGAAGAACAAGAATTATAAGCTTGAAGATTCGAGCTTCCTCAGGTACAAGTTCACCTCCAAATCCTTTTCGCGTTCAACTTGAATCCACCGGGTTTGATTCCTTCGTTTGATCAACGTTAGCCACACAAGTGTTCTGCCTTGGCCAGGACTACTGGGTTGTCATTTATCGAATCACATAGGACATTTCTATTCTTTTACTAGAAGCGGTAGATTCTTTATTGATCATACATTATCTCCATATATAACTTATTATACCCAAGCACACCCTTTGATATACCCTAAGGGTCTTAAGGAATAAGTCAAAGTATAACTCATCATACATAAGATACTATGATGATCTCAAGTCCAAGGATCACTTGTACTACCATCACTACAAGAAATCCTATTAACAAGCAAGTAAAACTCCATTAGGTATTTCTTAGCGAGCCACATTTAGTGAACTTATTCTCCAATAAGCACCTATATACTTGATGTCGATGTCGGGATTTTTAGATGTCCCTTTTCGTTACTTGTTCTTTGGTGTTCTCATTTTAGGTGAGATTTGTTTGAAAAAACAAGTGAAAAAGGTCTGACATGTATAATGTCGACGATGGACTGTTAAGAGTCTCCAGTTGGTTTTTTAAATGGTTGTACCAACACAACCGAGAAAAAGTTTGCACATTGACCTAGTGATGTGACACTGCTAAACGGGTCGGTGAAACCGAGATTCATTAAGGTCCGGGGACTTGGTTATGCGGAGGGAAGGTGTTAGGAACCCCCCGACATCCGTGTTACCACGGTGACCGCCTCTTTTCAAGAAACTATTATCTGAATGTATGTGTGTGTGGGTCAATGTACTGTTATTTGCAAGTATTGCGAGGCCTCGTTCGCACCTATATACACATGGTTTGAATTTATGTAAAAATTCAATTTTAAGCAAGATATGACAGTGATGTTTTATAAAAGAGGTTTTTCAAACCCTGATGCTCAATAGTAATTGAGACCTTTTACACTCCCATTTTATTAAGTGTTCGGCATGATTGATTTTATTTTACAAATGTGAGGCATTCGTACGAAAATAATGTACAAAATAATGCCGACTTCCTCATGGGTATGGAAACCATCTAAGGAAATTCAGACACCGTATAATAATTTACAAGTCGCCACTAATTTGAAAATGTCCATCACGGGAACCGAATCTAGATCCAATAAAATTTGAATCTGTGATCACATGATTTCTAGGTGCACAAGATACCGTAATTTGTAATTTAAAGCAAGCGATGGCGGTATATACATAAAAGTCAGTAAATATATATATACAAACAGGATCACCAACCACGAAGCACCTCCATGGGGATCGAAATGTAAATAAAGTTGTAAAAGCTATCAACCGAAATCACGGAGGAAACTCAAAGGGACGAAAACGTAAATGAAAGAATAATCGGCCAACCGCCACGAAAGAAACTCTCAAAGGCGGGACGAAATGTAAATAAAATCGTAAAAGCGATCAAATCGCCATGAAGGAAACTCGAGCAAGGCGAATATATATATATATATATATATATATATATATATATATATATATATATATATATATATATATATATATATATATAATAAAAGCAATAAACGCATATAGGATGTAAAATCCGGGCTCATCGAACAAAGTTCGACAATAGTTCATATATATAAATGTATATATATATATAAAAGTAAAGTAAACGCATATAGGATGTAAAATCCGGGCTCATCGAGCAGTCGACCACAGTTATATATATACAAATATATATATATATATATATATATATATATATATATATATATATATATATTAAAAGCAAATAAGCGCTCAGAATGAATTCTAGGCTCATCGAATAAAGTTCGACACACAACTAAATATATAAATATATATATATATATATATATATATATATATATATATATATATATTAAAGCAAATAAACGCTCGCATCAAGTTCAGGCTCAATCGAGGCATAACTCGATAATGTTAGTCTCTCTCTCTATATATATATATATATATATATATATATATATATATACATACAAGCTGAAACAAAACCGCGGACCAAAGTTCGGGCAAATGTGCGCAACACGACTCTCAACGTGAAGAAGGGTGTGTGCAGAGATAAAGAGAAAGACTCTAAAGTGTGTGAGAAGGCTTTCAGTTAAGTGCCAAAGAAGACTTCTATATCTTTAGAGTGGGTAAACACTGGCTTTTGTAGGTACAAAAGGGCTATATATAAGCTCACATGTGTTTAATATGAGAAATTACACTGCATGGGGTGAGTGCAGAGCAAATTGGGACAGGGCTTCCTCGCCATTTTCTCTTGCAAAATGGGCAGCCCAAGCCCTATATTTATAGAAGATTTAGCCGCAAGTGTACCTGCGGCTGAGTCGCAGGTGTACCAGAGGCAACCTGGGTGGGCCCGGGTTTTTTGAGTCGGGTTGTCTCGAAGTACGTGCACTCGGGCACTGTAATGTCCACTCAAACTTTAAGAAGTGCAATCCAGGCATCCGTTTGAGGTGTACAGGACCTATTTTGGACCGCCGTTGTCGACAGTTGTACGATGGCATGGGATTAGAGTTTGTGCGAAGTCATTAAAGATGGGACGATGCCCTCCGGTCTTCAAGCTTCAAATTTCATCCGTTACCCCGCACAATAGTCACTCGGGATTGGTTAGTCTTGTGGGACATTGTTGTGTAGAGATGTTGAGACGACGTGGCATGGCATTGCATTGGCTAGATGACGATGTTGCCCCTCACCGGTGTTATCGTCGGATTGAAATTTGATAAAGCGAGACGTTGCTCGAGCTTTCTTTGAGATTGGATCGCCGCAATTTGTTGAAGGTCCTCATTGTCATCTTTGAGGTGTGCCTGTCTTCCCGATGTTATCACCGGGTTGGTACAGTGTATCTCATTGTGAGCGCCGAGATTGAAGCTGGTCGCATTTGAAATAAACATTTTCGGGGTTATCGCCGAAACTGCATTCCTTGGGGTTATCACCAAGGTTAGTGGCTATTCTCATGGTTGGGACTGAGACAGGATACCTCGGGGTTATTTCTGAGATTAATCGGTCTTCTCCGGTGTGTGTTCTGGTATTGGATCTGTATGCCTCGGGGTTACATCTGAGGTTGGAATTGTTACTCCCAGAGTGGGCTCCGGGGTTGATGCTGAGCTTTTGATAGTATCCGGTATAGATATGGATTATCTTTTAGGGTTCCCTCTTAAAAGACGAATCTGTCCTCCTACAATGTTAGTGACAGGTATACAGAAAATTTCGAGTGTCTATAGATGCCCCTCTTTATCATACTCGTGCATGGTGATGCATGGGTAGGATAAAGAATCCTAGACACTTGAAACGCAACAAGACAAACATGGTACTATGGGTAGCAAAATGATGCAAATGTATGATGCGATATGCGGGGTTGTAGCCCAACATCTTTGGGGATGATTCTTTGGATCCTTGTTGCTTCATTTGAGGGATTGGCAATGATAACCAGATTTGATGTAAGCCAAATCTGTTAGGATGTTGATGTTGGAGTTATCACCAAATTCCTGTGTTCTTGATAACGACTTGATCCTGAAGAGGTACCTCTTATGTGCAAGAGATCTGTGGGGATAAAGCTTGGTCTATTTGAGGATGTGTATAACATATTCCATCACCTATCCTCTTTGATAACATTAACCTTTCTGGTTGGTATCTCCGGGACATGTCAAGATTCATTGGATTTATCGCCAACAACAAATCTTGTCAGGAGTCCACGACCTTCGTTGGCGATGTACTTCAAACGATATGTGAATCAACTACCGAAAAATCTCGAGGATATCTTCGTCAAAGTCGCTTGACCTTGATGTGTGAATCAACGGTTGAGACTCGTGAGTAGATCGTCAAGGGTTGCTTGACCTTGTTGACGATGTGAATCAACGGAACCTTGCGTTGTGACCCCCGCCGGGGATCCGCTGTGGGAATATGAGTAATCGAGCATGAAATCCTCGAATAGCTCTAGAAAGCTCGATAGGTTTAATTGCTATCGGCTAAGGTAGCGATAAAGGCCGCTTGACCTTCATTGATATATGTGTGTCGGCGGCTTAAATGTGCGTTGTAATCCCTATTTGGGGCTTCACGTTGTAACCCCCGTCGGGGACATACGTTGTAACCCCCGTCGGGGACTCACTTAGGGTAATTGTGAGACCCCGAATTTTATGAAATAAAAGTATTCAATTTTTCTATTTTGGTAAATAGTTAAATTGATAAAAGTTTAAAGTTAAGGGTAATATGTAATTTTTTTTTTTGCAAAGTAAGCAAGTTGATATAAAATATTCGTTGTGTTGGGGAATATTCGATTAGTCGGGGAATATTCTTTTTATCGGGGAATATCCGTACGACGGTACAATCATTGGTGGACCCCACAACGGAATTATTATCGGATTGAGAAAACGACAAAAATATTTTTATGAAAATAACAGCAGAAGTTTAACCGTTAACTGTTGAAACACCCGATGTTAAAAGTACAGTAATACTCGTGGTTGCATAGTAGAACACAGTATTGATTATTGATGCTTACGTGAGAAGTCACTCAGTTTTATTTTATTAGTATTATTAATGTAATAAAACAGAAAAGCTTTTTATATAAAACAGAATACTTTTATAAAGTTATTCATTTTATTAGACTATAAATAGAATATATAATATTCTATTATGCATAGTGTTTTGCATAGTAATATCTTTTTATATAAAACAGAATACTTTTATAAATTTATTTGTTTTATTAGACAATAATTAGAATATATATTATATTTTATTATGCATAGTGTTGTATAGTACTGCGTAGTGTTTTGCATAGCAAAAATCTTTTTATATAAAAGAGAATACTTTTATAAAGTTATTCGTTTTATTAGATTATAAATAGAATATAATATATTTTATTTAAAAGATTTTGCTTTAAATATGGACCGTCCAGATTAAAAGTAAATCAATTTGGACCATTCATGAATTAGTTACTATCACGATCCATTCTTCTATAAATAGAAGCTCATTCCTTCATTATTTCTTACGAATTCTTTGAAACTCTATAGGAGAAACTATAGAGAGTTCTTCTTCTATAATCTTGGCGTATTTCTTTAGAGTTTAAGAAAGCTTTGAGCATAGTGCAAGAGTTTTCTTGAGTATATCCTCGCCTACCGATTCGGAATACTCTTCTTTTACGGTAAGGGATATTATTTGTTACTTTCGTAAAGGGTATTCTTTCTTTCTTATTCATGAAGAGAACTTACATTATTCCATTCTTTATTATTACATTGGAATAACTTTTGTATCTGTGAGCTACCTATACTTGGTGAAATTCTTACATTATTCCATTTTTATTATTACATTGGAACATCATGCATGCATTTACTATTTGGACTGGTTCCGTCTTTATTATTCTGTTGGAATATCTTGTTCATGCATTTTCTGTGGGGACTGGTTCCGTCTTTATTATTACATTGAAACATCCTATGCCGGTCATGAATTTACTTTGACACGGTTCCATTATTTATTATTCTGTTAGGAATAACCTGTCTGTGCAGTCTATCGCACGCATGGTGAATCCTCCTGTTATTCCATTCTTTATTATTACATTTGGAATAATGCATACATATGGATTACCACATGCATGATGAATGATCCTTTGTATTCATTCCTTATTAAATGGTGCAAATGATCTGTCTAAGTGGATTACCGCATGGCGGCGAAAATCTATTTGTAGTTTCATATATTCTATTATACTCAGTTGGTTAAAGTTTTGACTTCTATACTCCATGAAATTTGTGGAATATCCTTGATATTTGCGCTTCATCCAGTATCTTTTCATGGAAATATTCTTCTAAGCATTCTTGAATTTTACCCTACAAAGAAGTATCATGTTGACAATTTGGACATTATTAGTTCCTGGATAAATTAATTCTTGAACTTGTTTTATTGAATTATTATGTAATTGTCATCATCCTCATGTTTATATTATGTTGAAAGTCATCTTTGGTCTGTAGTGCATAGATGGACTTGGTATGATTATGACCAGGGATTATTCGGTATAATCATGACCATAATGTTACAAATGATGTGGAAAAAGTCCTCATTGGCCCGTAGTGCATTGATGGACAATTTTTGGTATGATTGTGGCTATGGATTCTCTTCGGCCAAGGGTGCAAAGATGAATTATTTTATGGCATGATCAGGACCGTTGATGAAAACACGATTATCTTTGGCCTGTAGTGCATGGATAATTCGTGGTCGTGATATTAATGAATATCTTTGGCCTGTAGTGCGGGGATGATTCGATGATGTGGATTAATTATTGAGCTAAGTCTCAGCGATGAAATATTAATTCATGGATGTGATAATAATGAATATATTTGGCCGTAGTGCATGGATAATTCATGGATGTGATACTAATGAATATCCTTGGCCGTAGTGCATGGATAATTCGATGATGTGGATTATTAATTAAGTTGAGTCTCAGCGATAAAATATTGGTTATACACTTTTAGTTTGTAGAAGATAGTAGATATCATGCTCTACTTGACTCTTCTAAAATATAGTTGTATGTCTTTGGCTTGTAGTGCAGAGATGAATTGTTAATGAATATCTTTGGTCGTAGTGCAAAGATGAATTTATTAGTATGATTACGAGCATGAATTGTGATTTGGTATAACCATGATTTTTGATGTTTCAGGTGAAGATAAGCGATGAAAATTATCTTCTTTCTTGGTACGAAGAGGAATTTAGAATCACAATTATGATTATGAGTTATTTATATGATTGTGGACAGGAATTGTTGATTGATGTTATAGGGATAAAACATTATTGGTGGACTTTTAACATGGAGAAGATAATAGACCTGATGGTCTATTTGACCCTTCTAATGGATTGTTCGTTCCGCTGCAACTATGGTTGAAAACTTTTATCATCAACCATATGTTCTAAATCTCTGATTTATTAATGATGAAGGCTATTAATGGTGTAAATTAGCTTTAGTCATGATATTCTTTACTGGGCTAGTTGTGCTCACCCTTTCTGCTTCACAATTCCTTTCAGGTAATAAGAGTGTTGCCGGGTCGAGTGGGGATAACAGGGAAATAGAACGGTGGTCTCTAGCTGTGGAGGTTCTCCCTAAACAGTATAGAAAAGTGTGTTGTATTCTATACATCATTTAGTAGTTATATTTGGTGAATCAAATAGAGTGAGGCGAACCCAACTTTGCAAGGGTGTTTTGCCACTATCATACAAGATGTCTAATGACATACAACCTCGTGTTCTCATAAGACATGGTTGTGCACATCCACTTGCTGAATATATCTACGAGCACTACCTGTATGATCTTGGAGTTTATTTGAAATATAATTTTCACTTGGAGACAACAGAGATATTTATATGTCAAGAGAAGACTCACCATTGGAAAGAAGATGATAGTAATCTTCTTGTTTTTCTTTGGGGACTTTTGGGTCAACCAAGGATAATTATATGGATATATGATATCTATCATAACCTAGACGCATGGCCTCCCATGTACGAAGGTTTTTTTGAGCACTTCCCAAAGATTTTAATTTCTAAAACAGTTTTGACTATACTTTTATGTAAAGAATCATTGTAATGTTGTGGTCAAGGTACCATTCGAGTTACATACATTTGTATTAAAACTCATAGTTAACTGTGGTCGTATTCTATACGACATCTCAACAGTTGTATAAATGAAGTTGTATTTGAATTTTGTATTCCATGTATTTGGCGACTCAGAATGGGTGATGTATACCTAATTTTGGGGGCGTCACAGTTGGTATCAGAGCTTAAGGACATGGTCGCTGGCGGAGATAAGAGTCTAGAAGTAGGAGGGGAGAGACGAGTTATATACTTCACTAGTGTGTTACTTACCTAAGCTGAAATTGTTTACTTGATAAGTTGACAAATTATGATATGTCAATTAACCTTTGTTTTGAAGCTATATTCTAGAATGATATCACGAAATACGAGGAGATGAGAAATGGGAAAATCATGATAGCAAAAGAAATTAGGGAAGGTACAATACGAAAAGAAAGAAAGGTATTCTCATCTCTTGAATATCAGTGCGATACGTAAATTTTGAGTGTGAAATTTCAAGGGAGGGTGATTGTGAGACCCGAATTTTATGAAATAAAAGTATTCAATTTTTCTATTTTGGTAAATAGTTAAATTGATAAAAGTTTAAAGTTAAGGAATATATTCATTTTTTTTTTGCAAAGTAAGCAAGTTGATATAAAATATTCGTTGTGTTAGGGAATATTCGATTAGTGGGGAATATTCTTTTTGTCGGGGAATATCCAAATGACGCAGTACAATCATTGGTGGACCCCACAATGGAATTATTGTCGAATTGAGAAAAGCGATAAAAATATATTTATGAAAATAACGGCGGAAGTTTTATCATTAGCTCGTTGAAACACGGTGTTAAAAAATAAGAATACGCAATCGTGTGCTTGCATAGCGACACTACAGTATTGATTATTGATGCTTACGTGAGAAGTCACTTTCGGTTTTGTTTTATTAGTATTATTAATGTAATAAAAGCAGAAAAGCTTTTATATAAAATAGAATACTTTTATAAAGTTATTCGTTTTATTAGACTATAAATAGAATATATAATATTCCATTATGCATAGTGTTTTGTATAGTAATATCTTTTTATATAAAACAGAATACTTTTATAAAGTTATTTATTTTATTAGACAATAATTAGAATATATTATATTTTATTATGCATAGTGTTGCATAGTACCTGTATAGTATTTTGCATAGTAAAATCTTTTTATATAAAACAGAATACTTTTATAAAGTTATTCATTTTATTAGATTATAAATAGAATGTAGACACTCAAAATTTTCTGTACCACTGGCACTAACATTGCAGGAGGACAGATTCGTCTTTTAAGAGAGAACCCTGAAAGACAATCCAAATCCATGTCGGATACTACCAAAAGTTCAGCATCAACCCCGGATCACAATTTGGGAGTAACAAATCCAACCTCGGATGTAACCCCGAGGCATGCAGATACAACACCGGAACAAAGACCGGAGAAAAACGATTAATCTCGGAGATAACCCCGAGGTATCTAGTCTCAGTCCCAACCATGGGAATAGCCACCAACCTTGGTGATAACCCCAAGGAAAGCAGTTTCGGAGATAACCCCGAAAATGCTTGTTTCAAATGCGACCATCTTCAATCTCGGCGCTCACAACGAGATGCACTGTACCAACACGGCAATAACATCGGGAAGACAGGCACACCTCAAAGATGATAATGAGGACCTTCAACAATTCGGCGCGATTCAATCCAGTGAAGGTAAAACGCGTCTGGTTTATCTACCAACCCAAGCGATAACACCGGTAGAAGAAATATCGTTATCGACCAAAGCGATGCCACGTCACGTCTCTACGCAACGATGTCCCACAAGGCTACCCAATCCCGAGTGACTATTGTGCGGGGTAATGGATAAAAGTTGAAGCTTGAAGACCGGAGGGCATCGTCCCATCTTCAAAGACTTCGTACAAACTCTAATCCCATGCCATCGTACACCTCTTGACAACGGCGGTCCGAAATAGGTCCTGTATACCCCAAACGGATGCCCGGATTGAACTTCTGAAAATCCAAGTGGATATTACGATTGCACGAGTGTACATACTTGAGCGAATTAACCCGACAAACCGGGGCCAACCGGGTTGCCTCTGATATACACATGCGGCTCATATTGCCTATAAATAGAGGGCTTGGGGTCTTTGATTTTCTAAGAGAAAAAGCGGGGAAACCTCGCACAATTTGCTCTGCACTCGCCATCTGATGTATTTTCCCACTTTTAAACACACTGTGAGCTCATATATAGCCTCTTTTGTACCCACAAAAGCAGTGTTTACCACTCTAAAGATATAGAAGCCTTTTTAGCGATTAGATGTAAGCCTTCTCACACACTTTAGAGTCTTTTTCTTCATCTGTGCACACACCCTTCTACACGTTGAGAGTCGTGTTGCTTGCTTTTGCCTGGACTTGATCAAGTGGTTTCATTCGGTCTTTTATATATATATATATATATATATATATATATCTATATATATAAGCTGTGGTGGACTTTTTTGATGAGCCTAGACTTACATGCAGTGCGTGTACTAGCTTTTATATATATATATATATATATATATATATATATATATATTTTGTCCCACACAGGGTTTACTTACGTGGTGGTTGATCGCTTTTCTGACTTTCTTTACGTTTCGTCACTTTGGAGTTTACTTTGTGGTAGTTCAATTAGTTTTAATGACTTTATTTATATTTTTGATCCCCATGAGGTGCTTCGTGGTTGGTGATCCATGTATATATATATATATATATATATATTTATAGCTTTATATATATATATATACGATTCTCGCTTTCATATAAACTGCAGTATCTTGTGAGCCTAGGAATCATGTGATCACAGATTCATCCCATTGAATCTAGATTCAGTTCCCGTGATGGATACTTTCAGTTGTAAGCGGCTTGTAAATTATTCTGCGATGTCTGAATTTCCTCAGATGGTTTCCATACCCACGAGGAAGTCGGCATTATTTATATATATTATTTTCATATGGATGCCTCGCATCCGTCAAATAAAATCAATCAAGTTGATCACTTGATAAAAATGGGAGTGTAAAAGGTCTCAATTCCTATTGAGCATCAGAGTTTGAAAAACCTATTTTATAAAACATCACTGCCATATCTTGCTAAAATTTGAGCAACGTCTGCTTTATCGGCCCAACCCTGCGATAACACCGGTAAGGGGCAATATTGTTATCTGACCAAAGCGATGCCACGTCACGTCTCTACGCAACGATGTCCCACAAGGCTAACCAATCACGAGTGACTATTGTGCGGGGTAATGGATGACAGTTGAAGCTTGAAGACTGGAGGGCATCGTCCCATCTTCAAAGTCTTCGCACAAACTCTAATCCCATGCCATCGTACAACTCTCGACAACGGCGGTCCGAAATAGGTCCTGTATACCTCAAACGGATGCCCGGATTTAACTTCTGAAAATCCGAGTGGACATTACAGTGCCTGAGTGCACATACTTCGAGACGACCCGACCCGACAAACCCGAGCCAACCCGGGTTGCCTCTGGTACACATGCGGCTCATATTGCCTATAAATAGAGGGCTTGGGGTGCTGATTTTCTAAGAGAAAAAGATGGGGAAACCCTGCACAATTTGCTCTGCACTTGCCATACAGTGTATTTTCCTACTTTTAAACACCTGTGAGCTCATATATAGCCTCTTTTGTACCCACAAAAGTCAGTGTTTACCCACTCTAAAGATAAAGAAGCCTTTTTTAGCAGTTAGCTGTAAGCCTTCTCACGCACTTTAGAGTCTTTCTCTTCATCTGTGCACACACCCTTCTACACATTGAGAGTCGTGTTGCTTGCTTTTGCGGGACTTGATTAGTGGTTTCATTCGATCTTTTATATATATATATATATATATATATATATATATATATATTATATATATGAACTATGGTGGGACTTTGTTCGATGAGCCTGACTTACATGCAGATGCGTTTACTCGCTTATATATATATATATATATATATATTTTGTCCCACCTGGAGTTTACTTCGTGGTGGTTGATCGCTTTTACAGCTTTCTTTACGTTTCGTCCCGCCTGGAGTTTACTTCGTGGTAGTTGACCGTTTTAACATCTTTATTTATATTTTTGATCCTCCATAGAGGTGCTTCGTGGTTGGTGATCCTATATATATATATATATATATATATATATTCAGCTTTTATATATATATATATATATACCTGCTTACTGCTTTCATATAAACTGCAGTATCTTGTGAGCCTAGGAATCATGTGATCACAGATTCATCCCATTGAATCTAGATTCAGTTCCCGTGATGGACACTTTCGGTTATGGCGGCTTGTAAATTCTGCGATGTGCGAATTTCCTCGAGATGGTTTCCATACCCACGAGGAAGTCGGCATTATTTATATATATTATTTTCATACGGATACCTCGCATCCCGTCGAATAAAATCAATCAAGTCGATCACTTGATAAAAATGGGAGTGTAAAGGTCTCAATTCCTATTGAGCATCGAGTTTGAAAAACCTATTTTATAAAACATCTTTGCCATATCTTGCTAAAATTTGAGCAACGTCGCGCTTTATCGGCCCAACCTGCGATAACGGTGAAGGGGCAATATTGTTATCGACCAAAGCGATGCCCGTCCGTCTCTACTTGCAACGATGTCCCACAAGGCTAACCAATCACGGTGACTATTATGCGGGGTAATGGATGAAAGTTGAAACTTGAAGACCGGAGGGCATCGTCCCATCTTCAAAGTCTTTGACAAACTCTAATCCCATGCCATCGTACAACTCTAAACAACGGCGGTCGAAATAGGTCTGTATACCTCAAGCGGATGCGGATTTAACTTACGAAAATCCGAGTGGACATTCTGATTGCTGAGTGCACATACTTCAAAACGACCGGCAAACAAAACCGGGCCAACCACGGGTTGCTTCTCACATACATGTCACGGCTCATATTGCCTATAAATAGAGGGCTTGGGGTGCTGATTTTCTAAGAGAAAAAGATGGGGAAACCCTGCACAATTTGCTCTGCAGTCGCCATACAGTGTATTTTCCCACTTTTAAACACCTGTGAGCTCATATATAGCTTCTTTTGTACCCACAAAAGCCGGTGTGTTTACCACTCTAAAGATATAGAAGCCTTTTGAGCGATTAGTGTGTAAGCCTTCTCACGCACTTTAGAGTCTTTCTCTTCATCTGCACACACCCTTCTACACGTTGAGAGTCGTGTTGCTTGCTTTTTGCGGACTTGATTAGTGGTTTCATTCGATCTTTATATATATATATATATATATATATATATATATATGAATATGTGGTGGGACTTTGTTCGATGAGCCTAGACTTACATGCAGTGCGTTTACTCGCTTATATATATATATATATATATATATATATATATATATATTTTGTCCCACGGAGTTTACTTACGTGGTGGTTGATCGCTTCTGACTTTCTTTACGTTTCGTCACTTTGGAGTTTTGCCGTGGTAGTTGAATAGATTTTAACATCTTTATTTATATTTTTGATCCTCCATAGAGGTGCTTTCGTAGTTGGTGATCATGCATATATATATATATATATATTTACTGACTTTTTATATATATATATATATACACCTTACTCGCTTTCATATAAGCTGCGATATCTTGTGAGCCTAGGAATCATGTGATCACAGATTCATCCCATTGAATCTAGATTCAGTTCCCGTGATGGACACTTTCAGTTGTAAGCGGCTTGTAAATTATTCTGCGATGTCTGAATTTCCTCAAATGGTTTCCATACCCACGAGGAAGTCGACATTATTTATATATATTATTTTCATACGGATGCCTCGCATCCGTCAAAAAAAATCAATCAAGCCGATCACTTAATAAAAATGGGAGTGTAAAAGGTCTCAATTCCTATTGAGCATCAGGGTTTGAAAAACCTATTTTATAAAACATCACTGCCATATCTTGCTAAAAATTGAAATTTTACATAAATTCAAACCCTGTGTATATAGGTTCGTGAGGCCTCGCACAATTTCCATATAACAGCACATTGACCCCCCCACACACACACACTCAGATAATAGTTTCTTGAAAAGAGGAGGTCACCGTGGTAACACAGATGTCTGGGGGTGCCTAACACCTTCCCCCCGCATAACCAAGTCCCCGGACCCTAAACGAATCTCGGTTTCACCGGCAGTATATCGATGTTAATCGCATCCTTTGGGTCAATGTGCAAACCTTTTCTTGGTTGTGTTGGTACAACCATTTAAAAAACAAACTGGCAACTCTTAACAGTCCCATCGTCGACATATACATGTCGGACCTTTTTCACTTATTTTTTCGAAAAAATCTCAC
Source organism: Panax quinquefolius (assembly GCA_020205615.1). Classification (NCBI taxonomy): domain Eukaryota; kingdom Viridiplantae; phylum Streptophyta; class Magnoliopsida; order Apiales; family Araliaceae; genus Panax; species Panax quinquefolius. Next base: position 39,563,547 of record CM035151.1, on the reverse strand, counting down.
CTAAAACGAGAACACCAAAGAACAAGTAACGGAAAGGGACATCCAAAAATCCCGACGTCGAAAGGTGGCGACTCCAGTAAGAGGACTTAAGCCACTATTACAATTTTTTCAAAACTATTATCTGCTTGTGTGTGGATGTGGCATTTACATTGGATGAATGTGTACGAATGCATTTCCTTATTGCACTTAGTGCTTCGCACCATAACTGTTTGTGATATTAGTGCTTCACACTATAAACTGCTTGTGATATTAGTGCTTCGCACATGTCATCATTTCATATGGTGAGACGCGATGTATGTGAATATATGTTGTGTGGTCCCTCCACCAGGAGGCTATCCCATCGGTGTTTGATTACTGGACTCGTGAGAAGACTAATTCTTCGAGGCTCGGGAAAGGCACCACCCAAAATCGCTCCAGTTGAAAGATCGGATTAACTTCCCGTCAAGTAGATTGCGATGATTGGGGAACCTTCATGCCAAAAAGCCGCGAGAGTAACCTAAGATAGGTCAGCCTCTGATAAACCCAAAACGAAGGAAAGTATCTTCATGCTCTCATTTTAATTACTTATAAAAAACAATTACTTGTAATTTCATTCCATATCTATCTCCATGTAATGAGAAATATGAAGAAATGTGTAAACATACATATTAACATGCTATAAACAGCTGACACCCGTTGTGCATGATAAAAATTCCTAAAATGGACACATCACATAGCATGTTATGTCATACATTCCCTAAAGACTAAACTATGCAAGTCTTTCGCAGGGAATCAATCGGACCTACCACCCGGTCAAAGTCCAAAAAGGCAACAGGCCTACAGTCAATCATGTCATCATCCGACCAGACTAAACTTAATCCAGTTTCTCGCAAAGAATTCGACGGATAAAGTAAACAAATTACAGATTTGGTTGTTCTACTCAAAGAATTACACCAGTCTACACAGGGTCAGAAAATACCCATAAACGCTGAATCCTCCACACAAGGGGGAGACCCGGTCATTACCATATCGGAACCACAGTTGGATACAACCAACAAAACTCTTGATGCTGCCCTTCCCACTGGAGGTCCAGAAACTGGCGACATCAAAAAGAAAATCCTCTAAATGGAAGAGACCCTTCGCACTATCAAAGGAATTGGAACACACGGGAGTGTTTCATATGCTGATTTATGTATTTTTCCTGGTGTTCACTATCTAGAAAAATTTAAAACTCCTGACTTTGAAAAATATGACGGGTTAGGGGATCCTTACACACATCTAAAAGTATTTATTGGAGAACTTGGATCCTATGTAGAGGATGAAAAACTCAGAAAGCAGTTGTTCCAAAAAAGTCTAACTGGAGAAGCCCGTTCATGGTACACAAGATTAGAAAACTCCATAATCCATAGCTGGGAAGAGCTAGCACATGCCTTCCTCACTCAATACAGTTTTCAAACTCAAATGGCTCATGATCGGTATCAAATTACCAAGATCAAGAAATAGTCTAACGAGTCTTTCAAAGAGTATGCCCAGAGGTGGAGACGCCTGGCTGCCCAAGTTAGTCCTGCCATGATAGAGTCAGAAATGATCATGACTTTCATAGACATACAAGAAGCTCCCTTCTATGAGAGAGTTTTAGCCGACATCGGCCAACCATTTTTTGAAATTGTCAAACATGGGTAGATGGCTGAGATGGGATTGAAGTCTGGGAAGATTCAAGACTTGGCTGCACTCAAAGTTGTTGCTGATCACATCCAATCTAGAAATTATGGGAACAACCCCCGTAGGGTCCATAAAAAGAAAGAGGAAGATGTTTCCCTGATACTGCAGGGGCAAAAAGGCAATCAAAACATGCCTATTCAAAGGAGAAACTACACTCCCTTTCCAGCACAGTCTACAAACCATCCAGTACCAAAAGGTGGAGAAGTTAAACGCCTTCGAGTGTTTACACCCTTAGGGGATACCCTCGAAAACATCTTAAATCTTCTGACAACACAGAAGAAAATTACGCATATTCTTCCACCAGCCAGCCCTAATGGACGGGGTTTTAATGCTGCTAGGAAATGTGCTTATCATGCCGGGGCACCTGGACATGATACTCAGGATTGTTGGGCCTTGAAACACAAGATTCAGGACCTAATAGACAACGGGGAGATCGTAGTCACCAAACTCAATCAACCTCATGTTCAAGATAACCCTCTTCCTCAACACAAAGAAGAAGAGGTCAACATGATTAATTGGAGCAATGGACGGAGTTCCAATTTCAGCTGTGATTCCTCCCAGACCAACAAAGACGATGATGACAGATGGGATTATGCTAAGTTCCAGTTCACAATGTAACGAAAGATGAAAGCTCTCTGCAAATAAATTGAACAATTGTCGGAACTGGTGACTTATCAGCATCAAGTGACTCGTCAGTTAATCAGCTAGGAGCACGCCAGTCTCCTACCCATTGTCATGAATATTCCCTCGTCACCTTCAGAAAATGAAATGCTGGAAGACAAAGTGGCGAAGAGAGCAAATGCCAAAGCCCATCGGGATTTCGCCAACAAAAGGGAATTCACCTTTCTGGGCCAACCTATGGAGGAAATTCTTCATATGTTAATCAATAAAGGAAGGATCAGTTCACTTCTACCTCCAATAAACCCCCGTTCAGGATGGTACAACTCTGATGGAGTATGTCAATACCACTCCCAGTCTTGCGGTCACATCACAGAAGAATGCTGGGCACTCCGCCACCTTATTCAAAATCTAATCGACAGTGGTGTACTGGGCTTGACAGATAACGACACTGTGTTACGTGCAAGTGAGAATGCAAGCCCTACTAAGTGGAAAAGTGTGGTAGCAGTCATATCCACTGAAGATGATGGGATTAATGCCTTACTCACAATGCCAAAAATTCAACTCAAAGGAGGAAATAATCCTTTGAAAGTGGCCGCTCCCGAGCCAATCAACTTGCCGTGTAGAGCATAATATCCTATTGTTAGCTTGCGCAAAGTTCCATGGAATTATGGAGAGGGTGAAGGATCCACCTCACATACAACTACTACAGTGTCAAAGGAAAACCCGTTGTATCTCCCCCATCGGGTGATGAAGTCTGCCACCAAATCGAAGGGGAAAATACCCATGGAGAAGATTGAGAAATTCCTCCGCGCTGTGGGTCATAATGAAGCTGCGCTGGTTTTAAGCTTGAAAGAAGCTCCACAACAAATATCAATTTTGGACTTGGTCCTAAATTCTGAGAATCACCGGAAGGTCTTGTTAAAGGTTTTGGAAGAAGCCTATCTCCCAACATCAGTAGATACGGAAAAATTTCAACATATGGTTGATCACATTTTCAAGAACAATGTGATATCCTTCACTGATGATGACATACCGCCGGAAGGAACCGGTCATTGCAAACCATTACACATTGCGATCTTGTCCTCCAGATATATGGTAGCAGGAGTCTTAATAGATGGAGGTTCCTCTCTAAATATCTGCCCATATGCTACCTGGTGAAGATGAACATCAATCTCAACCGAATTCGGAGTAGCCATACTATCATCAAAGCTTTTGATGGAGCCCAAAGAAATTGGATTGAGTAATCGAATGCTTAATCGAAATTGGTCCTCACACATTTTGCGTATCTTTCCATGTGCTCAAGATAGATTCAGGATACAACCTGCTCCTGGGACGACCATGGATTCATATGGCTGGGGCAGTCCCCTCCACTCTCCACTAATAGTTGAAATACATCATCAACAATAGCCTGGTCACAGTCAACGCTGAACCGGAGATTCCTCAGCATGGGGACATATCGTTCATCAATGCCAATGAGGATGTGGAATCGGTCAGTTTTCATGCTTTGGAAATAAGCAACACCCAATACCATGCTATTGAAACATCATTGCCCGAACCCAAAATTTCTGCCGAGGTAATGTTGGCTACTTAAGAAATGATGTCGTTGGGTCATAAACCGGGACAAGGGTTGGGTAAAGATTGCCATGGTATCAAATACCATATTCACTTAACCAAGCAAAGTGGAACAACTGGACTAGGCTATTCTGCCAGCTTTAGTCACAGGAATCCTCATAAGCATCAGCAGATTCCTTTAGCTTCAACCACGTGGCGTTTAGCTTCGCCTTCAAACTCTAAGTCCGCACAACCTCCCATAAAGGTGCCAACCAATGTAATGGTTATGTTATGTCCCAAGCCGATACCGGTGAAGGAGAAAGAAATCTTTGTTCCAAATCTCGCAGTGGAAGAAGAGGAACGAAGAATCAAGCAAGACGTCATACAGATGATGTCCAGTATACGCATCATCGTTCATGATGAACATACCAACAGATACACCCCAGACGATGATTGCCCTGACGTAATGGCCATCATTCGGGATAGGGAGGATGATGACAATCCCTCCATCACTGCGGTCCACCTTGACTTTACCCTTGCCAATTGGGACAACATTCCTTGCTTTGGTCGACGAGGGTAAAACGGGCAGAACTCTTTCTGCCCTGTAGATATAATAATTGCTTACTTTTCTGTACAGTATTAGCAGTTTATTTTGCCAGTACATGCTAACACTATGTATGATCAACGCATTTCATATATACTAAGTGAAATCATATTTTGTTTCAGGACTCTAAATTTAGATGTGCCTGTAGTTGCGGATACGATGCCTCTCCTACACAAGGATTGTTCCTTTGATGTAGAGATGAATTTGGCCTCGATGGATATACAGGATGACATTGAGGTGCCTCTAGAAATTCAAGAATGGGTCAAAGACAAACCCAAACCCAACCTTGATCAAACCACTTCTTTCAATCTCAGAACCTTAGAAAGCCCTAAGTTAATCCAGATTGGTTCAAACCTTACCCCAAACCAACAGAACGATATGGTTACGCTATTAACCCAATTCCAGTATGTGTTTGCATGGTCTCATGAAGACATGGTGGGTTTGTCCACTGACATTGTTCTTCATTGCCTTCCCATTAAAGAGGGATTTAAGCCAGTCAAGCAAAAGCTCAGGCGATTGAAACCTGAGTGGAGTTTAAAGGTGAAAGAAGAAATTGTGAAACAATTTCAAGCCGGCATCATCATGGTGTCCACATATCCTGAATAGATATCCAACATCGTGTCGTGCATTACCTAAACACGGAGGGAAGGTGCGAGAAGTTTGCATGGATTCTAGGGACTTGAATAAAGCTTGCTTAAAAAGCTGACTTTTTCCGTGCCATTTATCCACATTCTCTTTGACAATACTGCGCAATACGACATGTACTCCTTTGCTGATTGCTTTGCGGGGTACCATCAGATCATGGTTGCCAAGGAAGATCGTGAGAAGACTACTTTCATCACTCCATGGGGAACTTTTTGTTATAGACGGTTGTCATTCGGCCTCATCAATGCCGGAGCTACCTATCAACGAGCTATGATGGCTCTTTTCCACGACTTAATGCATAAAGAGATTGAGATCTACGTGGATGACATCATTGTCAAATCCCGGAAGGAGGATGACCATATAGACTATCTTAGAAAGTTGTTCAACAGGTTGCGTAAGTACAACTTGAAGTTGAATCCAGCTAAATCTGCCTTTGGCGTTAAATTAGGCAAGTTGCTAGGATTTCTAGTCAGCCACAAAGGGATAGAGCTGGATCCTGCCAAAATCCAAGCCATCACAGAAATGCCCATTCCTCAGACAGAGAAGGAAATACGGGGATTTTTGGGAAGAATCAACTTCATCAGCAGGTTTATCTCCCAACTCACAGCAACCTGTGAGCCAATCTTCAAACTATTAAGGAAGAAATCCTCCATGAAATGGAATGATGAGTGTCAGAAGGCCTTCTTCACAATCAAGAAATAGCTAGTCAAAACTCCCGTTTTGGTGCCACCCAGGGATGATGTTCCCCTATTTATGTACCTGTCCATAAGTGACAACGCCATGGGCTACATGCTGGGACAGAAAGACGATAGAGGCCAAGAACGAGTTATCTATTACCTCAACAAAAGGTTCAGCAACATTGAACACAAGTACACTCTGATCGAAAAGACGTGTTGTGCTTTAGCATGGGCTTCAATGAGGTTACAACATTACCTCCATGGCCACACAACCCATCTCATATCCCGCGTGGATCCTCTCAAGTACGTGTTCAACAAACCCATGTTAAATTGCCGGCTGTCCAGATGGTAGTTGATCCTACAACAATTTGACATCGTATATGTGACTCAAAAGTCCAACAAGGGTTAAGGAATCGCGGATCAACTGGCCACCGCACCTTCAGGGGATTTTAAACCCTTGGAAACATATTTCCCCGATGAAGGAGTAATGACAGCGCAGCAACACCATCAGTACGATACGCGCCAATCATGGAAAATGTATTTTGATGGAGCTGTTAATATGGAAGGTTCTGGAGCTGGAGCAATTCTAGTATCTGGTACGGGGGAGCAGTATCCCGTCGCCGTCAAATTACAGTTTGTCAGCACCAACAATACGGCTGAGTATGAAGGCTGTCTCATGGGGCTAATACTTGTCCGTTCAATGGGCATCAGGCGGTTAACTGTCCTTGGAGATTCGGAGTTGGTAATCAGAAAATCCACCGGAATCTATCAAACCAAGGAACTACATTTGCAACCTTACCATCGGCAGGTTTTGAAGATGGCTTTGGAGTTCGATGAAATCTCCTTTCTACACATTCCTCGTAATAGGAATGACTTTGCGGATGCATTAGCAACTTTGGCCTCCTTGATTCGCATATCAGACAAGGAACACTTTCCAAGCGTCACAATTGTCCTGAACAAGGCCCCAGCCTATGGGAATTATGTCGGAGAAGTATCGGATGAGCTACCTCCCATCTAACCTCCTTGGTATCAGCATATCGAGGAATATCTGCGAGATGGATCTACACCCGCTGAGGCGAGCCTGACTGAGAAAAGGCAGATCCATCGACTTGCTATGAAGTTCTACCTGAGTGGAGATGCGCTCTACAAAAGAGTTGCAGGACTAGGTCTCCTTAGGTGTCTAGACAAAGACCAAGCCCAAAGGCTTATGGATGAAATCCATGGTGGAGTCTGTGTCCCCCACATGAGTGGCCCCCTCCTTGTCAAGAAAGTCCTTAGGACAGAACATTATTGGCTATCTCTAAAAGCTGATTGCAACGACAACGTCAAAAGATGCTATCAGTGCCAGATTCATGAGAATGCTATACACGCCCCTCCATGGGAACTCCACAATATGAGTTCTCCTTGGCCCTTCTCAATGTGGGGAATGGACGTTATCGGGCCCATTGAGCCTAAAGCCAGTAATGGTCACCGATTTATCTTCACAATAATCGACTACTTTACCAAGTGGGTAGAAGCAGCCTCCTTCCCCAGGGTTACTAAACAAGTAATCATTGCTTTCATCAGAAACAATGTCGTTTGTCGATATGGACAACTAGAGGTGATTGTGTCAGACAATGCCAAAAACCTCAACAACAAAATGATGGAGGAATTATGCAGTAAATTCCACATCAAACATCTCAACTCTGTCATCTATCGTTCGAAGATGAACGGTGTTATTGAAGCGGCTCACAAAAATAGCAGGAAGATTATGCAAAAGATGTCCGCCAACCACAAAGATTGGCCTGACCTATTGCCTCTGACTCTGTTAGCCTACATAACCTCCATGCGTACTTCAACTGGGGCAACCCCCTACGCTTTAACCTATGGGATGGAAGTAGTGCTCCCCATAGAAGTTGAGATGGAATCTCTCAGAGTGTTGATCGACGCTCAGCTGGATGAAGACCAATGGGTACAAGACAGGTATCACCAATTGTCTCTAATAGACGAAAGGTGAACCGCAACTATCTTCCATGGTTAGTTATATCAGCAAAGGTTCGCCAGATCCAATAACAAAAAAGTTCGGCTACGGCAGTTTCAACAACATGACTTGGTTTTGAAGAAGATTCTTGACAACCAAGATCAGGCTAAAGGAAAATTCGCTCCTAACTGGGAAGGCCCGTTTATTGTAAAGGAAGTGTTGACAGGAGGCGCTCTCAGATTGCAAGAGATGGACGGCGATGAATTTCCACAACTCATCAACTCAGACACCGTGAAACGGTATTATGTTTGAAGTAACCAGCAAACACCCTGATGCATAATCATCAGGTCACCAGTCATTCTGATTCTTTAACCCTTTACCACCTACAACTTTCCTACACTTTTCCCCTCAGGGAAACATACATTTCAAGCCAGCAGCCTGGCTCTCCTTTGCGTTCATACAACTTAGGTCATCCCACCACGGATTGAACCTCTTGCGTTCACAGTTTGGCTACCCATTCCTGGGATCATACTTTTCACCTGCAGCTTATCCTCAACCTAGGATTAAACTTTCTTTTCCCTGCACTCTGACCTGCATATGGGATCACACTTTTCTTCTCGTCCTGAGGGGCGAACTACGTCGACCTGATCTCCTCTTCAATAGGAGTACGTAGGCAACCATTTCATATGGCCCGGTCGCAATAAAACAAAAAAACAACAAAAACATTTCTACCCTCTTCTCCTAACAAAAACAACCAAAAACATTCCTACACCATTCCAGTCATATACAGCATTGAACCTCTTACACCAGGTTCGAACTACGCAGACCTGATCTCCTCTTCAATAGGAGTACGTAGGCAACCATTCATGGTGCGGTCTCACCCCCTACCAAAACACAAACCATTGTCAACTAGTACTAGGATTCTCTTTCAATCCACTAAATTTCATTTGGCTTCAGACCAAAGGGATGGAATTACCTGAACTCCTCTCAAATAAGAGCTTCGGCGACCATCTAAGCTTCGGTCATACCTTGAAGAGCAACACCAAACCATAAGAGGTGGAATTAACTAGGCTTCTCCTAAATAGAAGTACTGGCGACCATCTGTGGTACGGTTAATCTCAGAGAGGAAAGCCACACTCCTCTCCATATTTCCATTCAGAGACAAGTCCTAAGACACCAAAGATGGTAGGGATACACATAGATCGATGATTCATTCTGAACTATCCAGAGACAACTCAATGTCCATCCACCCAGGAGGAATTCAGAATACATCAAGATCACAAGCCCTGAAACAGCAGGCAAAATATCAAGCAAATAACAAGGCATATCTAAAAGGGAAGTGATCAAAAAATATATTTCCCTGTCATATATAATGATGTTTGATATATATACAATGTAAACTATACATGATAAAATGGCCAAGCTAGTCTGTGCAGGTAAATACAAGCTCGTCTACAAGTCGGGGTATATGCGAGCCAACAAGCCCAACATGGCGTCCCTCTCAGAAGACGGAGGTGAAGCTGTGGTCTCCTGTACGAGAGTATCCACACGACCCAAAAGATCTATAGCCATCTGCATGGTGACCATGTAATCATCAATATATGAGCTCATCTCTGCGATCATGCCAGTGGTAAGGGACCTCACTGCAGTGCTATTTGTGACGGCTACATCCCGGGCAGATATAGCATTATCCCGCTCAACTATCACTATATCTCTGGCTGATATAGCCTCATCCCGCTCAATAACAGCGGCATCTCTGCGATCTAATGCCTCGTCTCTCTCCAATAGAGCGTCGTCTCTTACATCAAGAGCAGTCGACATCATAGATCGAATCTGGTCTCTCTCAAAGGTCATCAGATGAAGACTCTGTTCTAAGTACTGTGCCGAGTGCTGAATCACAAAAGTACTGGTACTAGGAGAATTCGGAAGAAATGCTGGCAACCCAGCAGCGGGATCCTCCTTGATGTAGATCTCAATGTCCTCCATGGGCTCTACATCGTCTGACTCAATATCCGATATTGCAGATACTGCTGGAGTCGATAAAATCTCTGTCTCCATCCATGCAGAATACTTTGCAGAATAACCAGGATGACTGGCAGAAAAAGAAGTTATCTCGCGATGATCCCAACAAGCATACACACGGGATCGGTCCTCTGCTGAGAGATCTCGAGAAGCTGAATGCTGACCTATCGCCCCATCGAAAGGATGAAAATCCTGGAACTGGTCGAACTGCGACATCACGGCCAATGAGTGATAAGTAGTCACGCCCCTCAAGCCAGCCAGAGGGAGGAAATCCATGTCCGGAGCGTGAGTAATGAAGCTGTATGGTGAGCAAAGCCCCGAGCACAACAATATGCTAAATGGATCCCTGATATCTGCCAAAAATACGGACCAGGACTGAGCATCTGTACACTCCGATGGCTGAAAGGAATATGACATGGCCACATCATGGGAGAAGCAATACCCATGTCGTCTAAGGGTACCAACCGGTCTCAAGTGTGACATAAACTACACGTACAACATGACCGAACTCCTTGTGAACACTCCTGTAGGATACGTGCAACGATAAGATGCCAACCGCAGGGTCTCTGCTACGATCATAGGTACAATGGTACGACCCTCCCTAAGAGCTCTCACAGCCATGATAACGCCTATGTCTATGTCATCCATATACCGCGGCATGTACACATATGACAGTACGCATAGCATCAGTACATCAACTCTGGCCAAACGCCAATGATCCTCCGACCCGGTGAAATCCCCGGAATGTCGGGAGTAGCCATCCTCCGCGCCAAATCTGTCATACAGAAAATGCTGAGATATCACGTGGCCAGATGTCAGCTCATCCTGCACTACTCTGCGCCGCAATCCTGTGAGAGTCATGAATCGTTTGCTCATGTCTCCCAAAGCCATGTGCACGCAAGGTTTGTCTAAGGGCAGCATCGTCAATCGTGTATACTCCTCTAGGGTAGGAGTCAGCTCATGGGTGCCAAATCGGAATACCTGCCTAGCTGGTAGCCAATGCTTTAGCATCCCGTCTACAAACCCTGCAGGAACCTAAAAAGCCAATAGGGTCATGGTATGCTGTAACAACATATCTACAGTAACCCGGTCTGGCGGTGACAGGCTATCGTACCAAGATCGCATTCCTAATGCCACCACTGACGGTGGGGTATGATCTATACAGCTAACTGTCGAAGAAGACATCTGTGCGAGCCGTGTCATAAGACCATCCAGGGGTTAATGCCAAATATCTTTGGACATACATACATATGCATAACATGATACATGCATAACATATAATGGATGGCAATATGATATAAGGAATGAAAAACGGTGCATACATTCCTAAATATATCATCATCTAATACATCAGCTCTATACAGCTACAAATACAGGGAAATGGGGCACAACCACCCTACTACTAACAGAGGCCTATCAAAAGATATAGCTAGAATGGGGAACAACCACCCAATATCTAACAGAGGCCTATCAAAAGATATAATGAGAATATACATCAGAAGAAGACCAGGGTCTCGATGTCCACATCCTCAATCCTGTCCACCTGATGTAACTCCTCTTGAGTCACTACATCTCTATCAATAGGGATGTCAGGCCTATAAAGAGGAGGATCTTTGCCGGCAAAACCAAATGGGTCGTCTGAGTGGCCAGCACCTGAGCTGGAAGGAACAAATGACTCCGCTTTTGCTGGATCTCTGCCCAAATGCCGGATAAATACATGTGCCTGATCCAACTGCCGGGTCAAGCTATCAATCTGGGTCATATGAGTCGGAGCTCGGACACAAGCTACCCAATCCGTCATCATCAAAGATCCTGGAACCATGTCCCCTATAAACTGTGTGGCACGGGACTGGGCCCCAATAGTGCGAGGGAGCCACCAACGATGGAATATCTCCTGAGTACATGGACCCTCTGATAAAGCCAAACCTCAACTCCCAACAATGGAATATCAGTGATGGGTGTCTGTGATATGGGCCAATGACGCCTGACAGGAGGCTGGATCGATATACGGATCTCCCCTGTGGTGCTCCTAATAGCACGCTCGCCTAGATAGAGCTCCCAGTCTCCATCTGCGAAGAGAGGAACTCTCCTGGTGGAAATCAAATACTCGACTCCAGTCGGATGTCCATCCTCAAATCCGATGGTCAAATGCTCCCCTGAATAGGGAATCCATGTAATGGTACCCGCCATCAGCAACTCCAGCTGTATATGACAGTGAGCGAAGCCCTCTGCTACAGGGACCTTCGACAAGATAGAATGGTGCCATCGTCGTCCTCGTGGATAGGTGTCTAAACCTAACACACTCACATAATGCAAACATGGGAGCCTCTCATAGGCCCAAAACTGCCAACACAATGGCAAAACATCTGCTATCAGTAAACACTCTTAACCTACGAATGGGAAAAGACAAGAGAAATACTCACCAACAGAAATGGGTAAAATCCTAACCAAGCCTCGGTCAAACCCTGTGAGCGCAGACGCATGCCCCAGAGGAAATAGGCAAAGGTGTAAGAGCCCCAATCGTACTCTCCAATACAGTCCACATCGTATGTGGCGCTGACCAAAGTAAAAGATACCGTGGAAGAATTATCTGCTATGAAGCAGCCTCAAATGATAATCAGGAACAATCGCTGCAGAACGCGATCCCTGATCCTGACATCATCAGGCATGGGCTCACTCAATAGCCCGCTCATAACATCTCTACGCCAGAGGACACGAACAGACGAGCTCCGCCATTGAAGCCTCCACCGGCACTCCTAATAAGGATTGGACGACAGTAGGGGTGATATTCGCCATGCAAGGCACTGGCTCCCCTCCAAACTCCATACCTGTGATAAATCGCCAATCCATAGGCGTCATCATCACCTCGCAATCTAGCAGGTGGAGTGACTGAGTCTGATGAAACCATCGCTCAGACAAAGCCCTGAGGTAACCCCAGGGACAACGACGGGGAAGGATGGAGAAGAATGCCCCGAATCCCCACTCATGCACTACCGCTCTATAATCAGGATGAAGCGCCTGGTACATGGAGTGAATGCTGAACTAGTTCCCTCGCGGCTGTGTAAAACCTGGAACCTGCATGAAATGCAGATTAAACGTCAAAACCCTTTAAATCCTCATCAATAGGAAAGAAGGAAGATCAAAGTCTAACGCCATACCTCGTTTGCATGCAAGTACATCGATGGATGTCTGCCCAAATCACCCAGCAACTCTGGGTTTGCCACCTGAATGCTCGGAAGCTCCCTGCGAGGGACATGTACAGCAGGAGCGGGATCCTCAATCGGAACATCCGCCTCTTCGTCCTCAACGTCTGGAACATCTACTTGGACAGGACGTATCACGACCTCCACCAACCGACGAGGCTGTCTGACAGAATGGGGATGAGGCAATCTTGAAGCCCTCGTCAGACGCCGTAAGCGGTCCTATAGAATCGCGCTTCTACCGATGATTCGGATCCATCAATATCTGGACAACAAGTCTCCAAGTCACCTCAGAAAGGGTGTGGTATTTCCTTACCTAGCTTTTTAAATGCATTTATGACTATATGCATGCATGCATTTACTTTAACATATAATAGAGTTAGAATGCATGACTGCCCAATGCCTAAATTTGGAAAATTTTTGCTATAGTCCCCTTTGAAAATAGGACTATCCACATGCACACAGGCATGTCTAGGTGGCCATTCAGTAGCACACCTATCCCAAAGTTATATACATAATATATGCATTAAAAATCAAAATCATTATGCATAAGGCCAACCTCAATGCTAGGAGTACTTTGCCTTTCTACCTTTTGCTCATTGGACCTCAAATAGGATAAAAAATAGCAGAAAAGGTGCCAATTTGACTGTCTCAGAAGTCAAATTTTTTCACATCATTATGTTCAGCATGGTTTAATACTAACATTTACTATGTTGAATATTTTTTATCAAGTCAGCTGTGAATACATAATCACTACTATGTGTTTAGATGCATTTCGTGCGATAACTCACAATCCAACGGACAGAAATGGAAAAAAATACATGCATACGTTACCAGAATAGTGTAGAACACTCGTACGGTGACAAAATTTGCAGAAAGCAACCCGAACTCAGCAGATCTGAAGATGGTTCACGATTCTCTCTTTCTAAAACGAGTTGGAAATGAACCTGTGAAGGCTAGCTGCAGGATTTATCATCCACGCCTGGCCGCAGGCCCACCTGCGGCTGCAGCAGGTGCACCTACGGCTCCTCTATGTGGGTCCCACCCCTTTGGCTTGGTTCAGTTTGAGTTGAAACGGAGTTCTTACAGACTAGAAAGGTCAAATCGTGAATAAAAATGCCACACGATTGAGCAAAATAGCATACAATCCTAGTTTTCTCGGATGAGACTTTGAATCTGTACATCACCCATTGGTAGTCACCTGAACATGAGGTATACCCTGCCAATGATCTCATTTGTCACAAAATCACATCTGGCAATACCACGTATAGGTCCGATGCCGCCAACTCCGGGTCATTACCCTAAGTAAATCCCTGACAAGGGTTACAATGTAGATTCCCTTTGGGGGTTACAACACGTTCATCCATTGACATGTCTATCAATGAAGGTCAAGCAGCCTTGACGATATTCTAGCCGATGGCAATTAAACCCATCGAAGCATTGAGAACTATTTGGGAGTTACGTACTTACTCATGCATCCCCAATAGATTCCCAACGGGGGTTACAACATATATCTCCGGCAGTAGTAGCAACGCATGCTCAGCCGTTGACACACATGTCAACGAGGGTCAAGCAACCTTGACGTCATTTCAGCCGATAGCGATTAAAACTATTAGAGCTCTAGAGCTATTCGAGGTCTTCATACCCAACTACTCATATTCCCCAGCGGGCCCCCGACGGGGGTCACAACGCAATGCTCCATTGATCTACACGTAAGCGAAGGTCAAGCAACCTTGACGATCTCCTCACAGAGTCTCAGCCTTTGATTCACACGTCAGCGAAGGTCAAGCAACCTTGACAGTATATCCCACAGGATGTTTCAGCCATTGATTCATACGTCAACAAAGGTCAGGCATCCCTGATAGCATTTGCTATTGGCAGTAAATCCAACAGAATCGCGACATATTCTGGCGATACTAACTAGGAGAGATCAACATTATCAAAGAGGATAGATGATGGAATATGTTATACACATCCTCAAACAGATCAAGCTTTATCCCCATAGATCTCTTGCACACAAGAGGTACCTCTTTAGGATCAAGTCGTTATCAAGAATACAGGAATTTGGTGATAACTCCAATGTCAACATCCTAACAGATTCGGCTTACACCTCAGATCTGGTCAGTATTGAAATCCCCAATTGAAGCAATAGGGATCCAGCAGTCATCCCCAGCATGTTGGGCTACAACCCCATACACATGCATCATACATTTGCATCATTTTGGTTACCCATAATACCACGTTTGTTTTATTGCGTTTCAAGTGTCTAGGAATCTTTATCCCACCCATGCATCGCCATGCATGAGTATGATAAAGAGGGGCATCTGTAGACACTCGAAATTTTCTGTACCACGGTCACTAACATTGCAGGAGGACAGATTCGTCTTTTAAGAGAGAACCCTGAAAGACAATCCAAATCCATGCTGGATACTACCGAGAGTTCAGCATCAACCCCGGATCGCAATCTGGGAGTAACAAATCCAACCTCGGATGTAACCTCGAGGCATGCAGATACAACACCGGAACACACACCGGAGAAGACCGATTAATCTCGGAGATAACCCCGAGGTATCTAGTCTCAGTCCCAACCATGGGAATAGCCACCAACCTTGGTGATAACCCCAAGGAAAGCAGTTTCGGAGATAACCCCAGAAATGCTTGTTTCAAATGCGACCAACTTCAATCTCGGTGCTCATAACGAGATGCACTGTAGCAACTCGGCAATAACATCGGAAAGACAGGCACACCTCAAAGATGATAATGAGGACCTTCAACAATTGTAGCAGTCCAATCCCAGCGAAGCTGAGCAACGTCTGCTTTATCGGCCCAACTTGGCGATAACACCGGTAAGGGGTAATATTGTCATCTGAACAAAGCGATGCCACGTCACGTCTCTATGCAACGATGTCCCACAAGGCTAACCAATCCCGACTGACTATTGTGGTGGGTAACGGATGAAAGTTGAAGCTTGAAGACCGGAGGGCATCGTCCCATCTTCAAAGAATTCGCACAAACTCTAATCCCATGCCATCGTACAACTCTCGACAACGGCGGTCCGAAATAGGTCCTGTATACCTCAAACGGATGCCCAAATTGCACTTCTGAAAATCTAAGTGGACATTACAGTGTCTAAGTGCACGTACTTAGAGACAACCCGACCCAACAAACCCGGGCCAACCCGGGTTGCCTCTGGTACACCTGCGACTCATATTACCTATAAATAGAGGGCTTGGGGTGCTGATTTTCTAAGAGAAAAAGACGGGGAAACACTGCACAATTTGATCTGCACTCGCCATACAGTGTATTTTCCCACTTTTAAACACCTGTGAGCTCATATATAGCCTCTTTTGTACCCACAAAAGCCAGTGTTTACCCACTCTAAAGATATAGAATCCTTTTTTAGCAGTCAGCTGTAAGCCTTCTCACAAACTTTAGAGTCTTTCTCTTCATTTGTGCATACACCCTTCTACACGTTGAGAGTCGTGTTGCTTGTTTTTGCCCGGACTTCGGTCCGTGGTTTCATTCTAGTCTGTATATATATATATATATATATATATATATATATTGACTAACATTATCTATTTATGCCTCGATTAAGCCTAGACTTGATGCAGGTGTTTACTTGCGAGTATATATATATATATATATATATATATATATATATATATATATATATATATATATATATATATATATATATTAAGCTGTGGTAGGACTTTATTCGATGAGCCACAGACTTGATGCAGGTGCATTTACTCGCTATATATATATATATATATATATATATATATACTTATATATATGAATTGTGGTGGGACTACATTCGATGAGCACAGATTTTACATCAAGTGCATTTATTACTTTTATATATATATATATATATATATATATATATATATATATATATATATATATATATTGTCCCACACAGAGTTTACTTACGTGGCGTTAATCGAATTTTAATGACTTTATTTATATTTTGATCCCCATGGAGGTGCTTAAATGCGTTGGTGATCTTCTATATATATATATATATATATATATATATATATATATATATTCTGACTTTTATATATATAAACTCGCTATCGCTTTCATATAAACTATAGTATCTTGTGAGCCTAGGAATCATGTGATCACAGATTCATCCCATTGAATCTAGATTCGGTTCCCGTGATGGACACTTTCAGCTGTAAGTGGCTTGTAAATTATTTTGCGATGTCTGAATTTCCTCAGATGGTTTCCATACCCACGAGGAAGTCGACATTATTTATATATATTATTTTCCTACGGATGCCTCGCATCCGTCAAATAAAATCATTCAAGCCGATCACTTAATAAAAAATGGGAGTGTAAAAGGTCTCAATTTCTATTGAGCATCAGGGTTTGAAAAACCTCATTTATAAAACATCACTGCCATATCTTGCAAAAAATTTAATTTTTACATAAATTCAAACCCTGTGTATATAGGTTCGAACGAGGCCTCGCACAATTCCATATAATAGCACATTGACCCACCCACACACACACACTCAGATAATAGTTTCTTGAAAAGAGGCGGTCACCGTGGTAATGACGGATGTCGGGGGTGCCTAACACCTTCCAGATAACCAAGTCCCGGACCCTAAGCGAATCTCGGTTTTTCTTAGGCAGAGTATATCGATGTCGCATCACTGGGTCAATGTGCAAACCTTTTCTCGGTTGTGTTGGTACAACCATTTAAAAAACCAACTGGCGACTCTTAACAGTCCCATCGTTGACATCATACATGTTGGACCTTTGTCAATTATTTTTTCAAACAAATCTCACCTAAAACGAGAACACCAAAGAACAAGTAACGGAAAGGTACATCCAAAAATCCCGACGTCGACATAGAATATATTATATTTTATTTAAAAGATTTTGCTTTAAATATGGACCGTCCGATTAAAAGTAAATCAATCTGGACCGTTCATGAATTAGTTACTATGCAGTCCATTCTTCTATAAATAGAAGCTCATTCCTTCATTATTTCTTACGAATTCACTGAAACTCTAGAGAGAGAAACTATAGAGGGAGTTCTTCTTCTATAATCTTGAGCGTATTCTTTAGAGTTTAAGAAAGCTTTGAGCATAGTGCAAGTTTTCTTCGAGTATATCCTCGCCCTACCAATCGGAATACTCTTCTTTTATTGTAAGGGATATTATTTGTTGTACTCGTAAGGGGTATTCTTTCTTTCTTATTCATGAAGAGAACTTCTGTTATTCCATTCTTTATTATTCTGTTGGAATAACCTGTATACGAGGGCTACCCTATACTTGGTGAAATTCTTCTATTATTCCATTTTTATTATTACATTGGAACATCCATGCTCATGCGTTTTCTATGGGACTGGTTAAAATCTTTATTATTCTATTGGAATATCTTGTCTGTGCGTTTTAATTCGGACCTGGTTCCGTCTTTATTATTCTGTTGGAACATCCTGTCGGTGCGAATTTCGCCTGACCTGGTTCCATTATTTATTATTCTGTTGAGAATAACCTATCTGTGCAGTCTATCGCACGCATAGTGAATCCTCTTGTTATTCCATTCTTTATTATTCTGTTGGAATAACCTGTCTATGTGGATTACCACATGTATGGTGAATGATCCTTTGTATTCATTCCTTATTAAATGGTGGAAATGATCTGTCTAAGTGGATTACCGCATGGTGGCGAAAATCTATTTGTAGTTTCATATATTCTATTATACTCAGTTGGTTAAAGTTTTGACTTCTATACTCCATGAAATTAGTGGAATATCCTTGATATTTGCGCTTCATCCAGTATCTTTTCATGGAAATATTCTTCTGAGTATTCTTGAATTTTACTCTACAAAGAAGTATCATGTTGACAATTTGGACGTTATTGGTTCCTGGATAAATTAATTCTTGAACTTGTTTTATTGAATTATTATGTCATTGTCATCATCCTCATGTTTATATTATATTGAAAGTCATATGTGGCCTGTAGTGTATAGATGGACTTGGTATGATTATGACCAGGGATTATTCGGTATAATCATGACCGTAATGTTACAAATGATGTGGAAAAAGTCCTCATTGGCCCGTAGTGCATTGATTGACAGTTTTTGGTATGATTATGGCTATGGATTCTCTTTGGCCAAGGGTGCAAAGATGAATTGTTTTATAGCATGATCAGGACTGTTAATGAAAACACGATTATCTTTGGCCCGTAGTGCATGGATAATTCGTGGTCGTGATACTAATGAATATCCTTGGCCTGTAGTGCAGGGATGATTCGATGATGTGGATTAATTATTGAGCTGAGTCTCAGCGATGAAATATTAATTCATGGATGTGATAATAATGAATATCTTTGGTCGTAGTGCATAGATAATTCATGGATGTGATACTAACGAATATCCTTGGGCGTAGTGCATGGATAATTCGATGATGTGGATTATTTATTAAGTTGAGTCTCAGTGATAAAATATTGGTTATACACTTTTAATTTGTAGAAGATAGTAGATATCATGCTCTACTTGACTCTTCTAAAATACAGTTGTATGTCTTTGGCTTGTAGTGCAGAGATGAATTGTTAATGAATATCTTTGGCCGTAGTGCAAAGATGAATTTATTAGTATGATTATGAGCAGGAATTATGATTTGGTATAACCATGATTTTTGATGTTTTAGGTGAAGATAAGCGATGAAAATCTTCTTTCTAGGTGCGAAGAGGAATTTAGAATCACAATTATGATTATGAGTTATTCATATGATTGTGGACAGGAATTGTTGATTGATGTTATAGGGATAAAACATTATTGGTGGACTTTTAACATGGATAAGATAATAGACCTGATGGTCTATTTGACCCTTCTAATGGATTGCTCGTTCCGCTGCAACTATGGTTGAAAACTTTTATCATCTACCATATGTTCTAAATCTCTGATTTATTAATGATGAAGGCTATTGATGGTGTAAATTAGCTTTAGTCATGATATTCTTTACTGGTTTAGTTGTGCTCACCCTTTTTGCTTCACAATTCCTTTCAGGTAATAAGAGTGTTGCCGGGTCGAGTGGGGATAACTGGGAAATAGAACGGTGGTCTCTAGCTGTGGAGGTTCTCCCTAAACAGTATAGAAAAGTGTGTTGTATTCTATACATCATTTAGTAGTTATATTTGGTGAATCAAATAGGGTGAGGCGAACCCAACTTTGGAAGGGTGTTTTGCCACTATCATACAAGATGTCTAATGACATAGAACCTCGTGTTCTCATAAGACATGGTTGTGCACATCCACCTGCTGATTATATCTACGAGCACTACCTGTATGATCTTGGAGTTTATTTGAAATATAATTTTCACTTGGAGACAATGGAGATATTTATATGTCAAGAGAAGACTCACCATTGGAAAGAATATGATAGTAATCTTCTTGTTTTTCTTTAGGGACTTTTGGGTCAACCAAGGATAATTCTGTGGATATATGATATCTATCATATCCTAGACGCATGACCTCCCATGTACGAAGGTTTCTTTGAGCACTTCCCAAAGATTTTAATTTCTAAAACAGTTTTTGACTATACTTTTATGTAAAGTATCATTGTAAGGTTGTGATCGAGGTACCATGAGAGTTATATAAATTTGTATTAAAACTCATAGTTAACTGTGGTCGTATTCTATACGACAGCTCAACAGTTGTATAAATGAAGTTGTATTTGAATTTTGTACCATGTATCTGGCGACTCAGAGTGGGTGATGTATACCTAATTTTGGGGGCGTCACAGTAATGACCCGTAGTTGGCCACATCAGACCTATACAAGGTATTACCGGATGTGGTTTGTAACAAATGAGATCATTAGCAGAGTATACCTCGTGTTCGGGTGACTACCAATTTGCAAACTCAAGGTTTTACCTGAGAAGGCCAGGATTGTATGCTACTTTGCTCAATTGCGTGGCATTTTTATTCTCAATTTGACCTTTCTAGTCCGCAAGAACTCTTTTGCAACTCGAACTGGACCGAGCCGGAGGGGTGGGACCCACATATAAGGGTCTTTGCGCAGTGCACTTTGCGGTAGCAGCAGTGAGCTCTATGACTACTTAGTGGATGATAAAATCTAGAAGGTTGGTCTCATAAGTCATTTTCAGCTTTGCGCGCAAAGGGAAATCCGCAAGCCTCCTTCAGATCTGCTGAGTTTGGGCTATTTTCTGCAAATTCTGTCACCGTACAAGTGTTCTACACTATCCTGGTAACGTATACATGTATTTTTTCCAGTTTTTATCCGTTGGATTTTGAGTTATAGCATGAAATGCATCTAAACACATAGTAGTGATTATGTATGCACAAATGACTTGATAAAAAATATTGAACATAGTAAATGTTAGTATTAAACCATGCTGAACATAATGATGTGAAAAAATTTGAGTTTTGAGACAGTCAAATTGGCACCTTTTTTTGCTATTTTTTGTCCTATTTGAGGTCCAATGACCAAAGGTAGAAAGGCAAAGTACTCTTGATATTGAGGTTAACCTTATGCATGTATGATTTTGATTTTCAATGCATATATCATGTATATGACTTTGGGACAGGTGTGCTACTGAATGGCCACCTAGACATGCCTATGTGCATGTGGATAGTCCTCTTTTCAAAGGGGACTATGGCAAAAATTTTCAAAATGTAGGCATTGGGTAGTCATGCATTTTAACTTTATTGCATGTTAAAGTAAATGCATGCATGCATATAGTCATAAAATGCATTCTATAAAACTCCATATAAGGAAATACCACACCCTTTCTGAGGTGATTTGGAGACTTGTTGTCCAAATATTATGGATCCAGATCAGCCGATCAGTTCCCACAGGACCACTTCTAGTGTACGGCGGAGGGCTTCTGAAGTGCCTCATCCCCGTTCTATCAGACAGCCTCGTCGGTTGGTGGAGGACGTGATTCATCCTATCCGGGTAGATGTGCCAGACGTCGAGGACGAGGAGGCGGATATTCCGATTGAGGATCCCGCTCCTGCTGCACATGTCCCTCGTAGGGAGCTCTCGAGTATTCAGGTGGAAAACCTAGAGCTGCTGGGTGATTTGAGCAGACATCCATCGATGTATTTGCATGATAACGAGCTATGGCGTTAGACTTTGATCTTCCTTCTTTCCTATTGATGAGGAGCAAAGGGTTTTGATGTTGATCTGCATTTCATACAGGTTTCGGGTTTTACACAGCCTCGAGGGAACTGGTTCAGCATTCACTCCATGTACCCGGCGCTTCATCCTGACTATAGAGCGGTAGTGCACGAGTGGGGATTCAGGGCATTCTTCTCCATCCTTCCCCGTTGTTGTCCTTGGGGTTACCTCAAGGCATTGCCTGAGCGATAGTTTAATCAGACTCAGTCACTCCATCTGCTAGTTTGCGAGGTGATGATGACACCGATGGATTGGCGATTTATAACAGGTATGGAGTTTGGAGGGGAGCTAGTGCCTTGCATGACGAATATTACCCCTACTGTCGTCAGATCCTTGTTAGGAGTTCTGGTGGAGGCGCCAAAGGCGGGATCGTCCGCTCAGTCCTTTGGCGTAGATGCTATGAGCGGGCTTTTGAGTGAGCCCATGCCTGATGATGTCAGAATCAGGGATCGCGTTCTGCAGTGATTGTTCCTGATGATCATTCGAGGCTGCTTCATAGCAGATAACTCTTCTACCGTGTCTTTCGATTTGATCAGCGCCACACGTGATGTGGACCGTATTGGAGAGTATGATTGGGGCTCCTATACCTTTGCCTATTTCCTCCGGGGTATGCTTATGCGCTCACAGGATTTGACCGAGGCTTGGCTAGGCTTTTACCCGTTTCTGCTGGTGAGTATTTCTCTTGTCATTTCCCATTTAGAGATTAAGAGTGTTAATGATAGTAGATGTTTTGCCATTGTGTTGGCAGTTTTGGGCCTATGAGAGGCTCCCATGCTTGCGTCTGTGAGTGTGTTAGGTTTAGATACCTATTCACGAGGACGACGATGACACCATTCTATTTTGCCGGAGGTCCCTGTAGTTGAGGGCTTCACTCACCACCGCCAGTGTCTGTTGGAGTTCTTGACGGTGACGCCATCACATGGATTCCCTATTCAGGGGAACACTTGACCATTGGCTTTGAGGATGGGTACCCGACTAGAGTCGAGTACTTGATTTACACCAGGAGAGTTCCTTTCTTCACAGATGGAAGCTGAGAGCTCTATTTAGGAGAGCGTGCTATTAGGAGCACCACAGGGGAGATCCGTATGCCGATCTTGCCTTCTGCCAGGCGTCATTGGCCTGTATCACAGTTATCCGTCACTGATATCCCATTGTTGGGGGTTGACAGTTTTGCATTGTCAGAGGGTCCACGTACCTAGGAGACGTTCCAGCGGTGGTGGTCTCCTCGCACCATTGGAGCTCAGTCCCGTGCCACTCAGTTTATGGGGGATATGGTTCCAGGATCCTTGATGATGACGGATTGGATAGCTTGTGTCTGAGATACGACACATATGACCAAGATTGATAGTTTGACCCGACAGTTGGACTAGGCACATATATTTATCCGGCATTTGGGCAGAGATCCAGCAGAGGCGGCTTCATTTGTTCCTTCTAGCTCAGGCGCTGGCCCCTCAGATGACCCATTCGGTTTTGTCGGCGCAGATCCTCCTCTTTATAGGCCTGACATCCCTGTTGATAGAGATCCGGTGACTCAGGAGGAGTAACATCAGGTGGACAAGATTGATGATGTGGACATCGACACCATTGTCTTTTTCTGATGTGTATTCTCGTTATATCTTTTGATAGACCTCTGTTAGATATTGGGTGGCTGTACCCCATTCTCGCTATATCTTTTGATAGGCCTCTGTTAGTAGTAGGGTGGTTGTGCCCCATTTCCCTGTATTTGTAGCTGTATAGAGCTGATGTATTAGATGATGATATATTTAGGAATGTATGCACCGTTTTTCATTCCCTATATCATATTGCCATCCATTATCTGTTGTGCATGTATCATGTTATGCATATGTATGTATGTCCAGAGATATTCGGCATGGACCCCTGGATGGTCTTATGACACGGCCTGGGCAGATGTCTTCTTCGATAGTTGGCCGTATAGATCATACCCCACCGTCATTGGTGGCATTAGGTATGTGATTGTGGTACGATAGTATGTCACCACCAGACAGGGTGACTTTAGATCATTTGCTGCAGCATACCATGACTTTATTGATGTTTCAGGTTCCCACAGGGTTTGTAGAAGGGATGCTAGAGCATTAGATGCCGAATAGGTAGGTTTTCCGATTCAAGACCCACGAGTTGACTCCTACTCTAGAGGAGTATGCACGATTGACGATGTTGCCTTTAGACAGACCTGGCGTGCACCTAGCTTTGGGAGACATGAGTAGACGATTCATGACTCTCACTGGATTGCGGCGCAGAGTAGTATAGGATGAGCTGACATCTAGCCACGTGATATCCCAGTATTTTCTGTACGACAGATTTGGCTCTGAGGATAGCTATTCACGATATTCTGGGGATTTTACCACACCGGAGGATCATTGGCGCTTGGCTAGGGTTGATGTATTACTGCTATGCATACTGTCGTATATCTATATGCCACGATACATGGACGAGATAGAAATTGGTGTCATCATGGCTGTGAGAGCTCTTAGAGAGGGTCGTACCATTGTACCTATAATTGTAGCAAAGACCCTGCGGTTAGCATCTTATTGTTGCACTTATCCGACAGGAGTGTTCACTGGGAGTTCGGTCATGTTGTATGTGTGGTTTATGTCATACTTGAGACTGATTGGTACCGTTAGATGGCATGGATATTGCTTCACCCATGATGTAGCTATGTCATACTCCTTTTAGCCATCGGAGTGTATAGATGTTCTGTCTTGGTCCACATTTTTGGCAGATATCAGAGATCCTTTTAGTATATTGCCGTGTTCGGGGCATAGCTCACCATACAGCTTCATTACTCACACTCCGGGCATGGACTACCTCCCTCTGGCTGGTTTGAGAGGTGTGACTACTTATCACCCATTAGCCGTGATGTCACAGTTTGACCAGTTCTAGGACTTTCATCCTTTCGAGGGGGTGATAGGTCAACGTTCAGCTTGTCGATATCTCTCAGCAGAGGACCGATCCCGCGTGTATGCTTGTTGGGATCAACGTGAGATAACTTCTTTTTCTGTCAATCATCCAGGTTGTTCTGCAGAGTATTCTGCATGGACGGAGACAGAGATTTTATCGGCTGCGGTAGTGTCCTGATGACTGGGATAATGAGTCGATGATGTGAGCCCATAGAGGACCGATGAGGACAGGAGGAGCTCATCTGCTTTGGGTTGCCAACATTTCTTCCGGATTCTCCTAGTACCAAGATTGTTGTGATTCAAGACTTCAAAGACAAGATTTCAAGAGCGTAGTCTTCATCGATGACCTTTGAGAGAGATCGAGTTCGATCTATGATGTCGACCGCCCTTGATGGGAGAGGGACGAACTCTATTAGAGAGAGACAAGGCATTAGCTTGCAGAGATGCCGCTGTTGTTGAGCGGGATGAGGCCATATCAGCTAGAGACGCAGTGATAGCCGAGCGGGATAGTGCTATATCAGCCCAGGATGTGGCCGTCACAAATAGTAATGCCCTGAGGTCCCTTACCAATGGCATGATCGCAGAGATGAGCACATATATTGATGATCGTATGGTCACCATGCAGATGGCTGCAGATCTGTTGGGTCGTGTGGATATTCTCGTACAGGAGACCACAGCTTCACCTCCATCCTCTGAGAGGGATGCCATGTTGGGCTTGTTAGCTCGCATATACCCTGACTTGTAGATGAGCTTGTATTTTGTTGCAAAGACTAGCTTAGCCATTTTGTCATGTATAGTTTACATTGTATATATCAAACAACATTATATATATGACAGGGAAATATATTTTTGGATCACTTCCCTTTTAGATATGCCTTGCTATTTGCTTGATATTTTGCCTGCTGCTTCAGGGCTTGTGGTCTTGATGTATTCTGAATTCATTCTGGGTGGATGGACATTGAGTTGTCTCATGATAGTTCAGAATGGATCATCAATCTCTGTGTATCCCTACCATCTTTGGTGTCTTGGGACTGGTTTCTGGATGAAAATATGGAGAGGAGTGTTTCCTCTCTGAGATTGACCGCACCATAGATGGTCGCCAGTACTTCTATTTAGGAGAAGCCTAGTTAATTCCATCTCTTATGGATTGGTGTTACTCTTCAAGGTATGACCGCAGCTTAGATGATCGCCGAATCTCCTATTTAGGGAGGAGTTTAGGTAATTCCATCCCTTTGGTCTGAAGCCAATGAAATGTAGTGGATTGATGTTTGATTCCAGTACCAACTGACAAGGGTTTGTGTTTTGATAGGGAGTGAGACCGAACCATGATGGCTGCCTATGTACTCCTATTGAAGAGGAGATCAGGTCTGCGTAGTTCGAACCTGGTGTAAGAGGTTCAACGCTGTATATGGTAGAAATTGTGTAGGAATGTTTTTGTTGTTTTTGTTTTTTGTAAGGGTAGAAATGTTTTTGTTTTATTTTGACTGGGCCATGTGAAATGGTTGCCTACGTACTCCTATTGAGGAGGAGATCAGATCGACGTAGTTCTCCCCTCAAAGCGAGACGAAAAGCGTAATCCCATGTGCAAGTCAGAGTGCGGGGAGGAGAAAGTTTAATCCTAGGTTGAGGATAAACTGCAGGTATGAGAAGTTTGATCCCATGTATGGGTAGCCAAACTGCAAGTGTGAGAGGTTCAATCCGCGGTGGGATGACCTAAGTCGTAGGAACGCAAAGGAGAGCCAGGCTGCTGGCTTGAAAAGTATGTTTCCCTGAGGGGTAAAGTGTAGAAAAGTTGTAGGTGGTAAAGGGTTAAAGAACCGGAATGACTGGTGATCTGATGGTCCAACACCAGGGTGTTTGCTTGATGGCAACTTCAGACATAGTACCGTTTCACGGCATCTGAGTTGATGAGTTGTGGAAATTCATCGCCGTCCATTTCTTGCAATCTGAGAGTGCCTCCTGTCAATACTTCTTTGACAACAAATGGGCCTTCCCAGTTAGGAGCGAATTTTCCCTTAGATTGATCTTGGTTGTCGAGGATCTTCTTCAAAACCAAGTCATGTTGTTTAAACTGCCGTAGCCGAACTTTTTTGTTGTAGGATCTGGCGATCCTTTGTTGATATAACTGACCATGGAAGATAGCCGCGGTTCGCCTTTCGTCTATTAGAGACAATTAGTGCTTCCTGTCTTGTACCTATTGGTCTTCATCCAGCTGAGGGTCTATCAACACTCTGAGGGATTCCATTTTAACTTCTATGGGGAGTACTACTTCCATCCCATAGGTTAATACATAGGGGGTTGCCCAAGTGGAAGTGCGCATTGAGGTTCTGTAGGCTAACAGAGTCAGAGGCAATAGGTCAGGCCAATCTTTGTGGTTGGCAGACATCTTTTGCATAATCTTCTTGATGTTTTTGTTAGCCACTTGAATAGCACCATTCATCTTTGGATGATAGATGACGGAGTTAAGATGTTTGATGTGGAATTTACTGCATAATTCCTCCATCTTTTGTTGTTGAGGTTCTTGGCATTGTCTGACACAATCACATCTGGTTGTCCATATCGACAAACGACATTATTTCTGATGAAAACAATGATGACTTCTTTAGTAATCCTGGGGAAGGAGGCTGCTTCTACCCGCTTGGTGAAGTAGTCGAACATGGTGAAGATAAATCGATGACCATTACTGGCTTTAGGCTCAATGGGCCCGATAACGTCCATTCCCCACATTGAGAAGGGCCAAGTTGAACTCATATTGTGAAGTTCCTTTGGAGGGGCGTGTAAAGCATTCCCATGAATCTGGCACTAATAGCATCTCCTGACGTGGTCATCGCAATCAGCTTTGAGAGATAGCCAATAATGTCCCGTCCTGAGGACTTTCTTGACAAGGAGGGGGCCACTTATGTGGGGGCCATAGACTCCTCCATGGATTTCATCCATAAGCCTTTGGGCTTGATCTTTGTCTAAACATCTGAGGAGACCTATTCCTGCATCTCATAGATATTCCTTGATGGATCCGCTTTTTCTCAGTCGGGCTCGCCTCAGCGGGCGTAGATCCATCTCATAGATATTCCTTGATATGTTGATACCAAGGATGTTGGATGGTAGGTAGCTCATCCGATACTTCTCTAATGTAATTCCCATAGGCTGGGGCCTTTTGCAGGGAAATTGTGACGCTTGGCAAGTGTTCCTTATCTGATATGCGAATCAAAGAGGCCAAAGTTGCTAATGCGTCTGCAAAGTCATTCCTATTACGAGGAATGTGTAGAAAGGAGATTTCTTCGAACTCCAAAGCCATCTTCAAAACCTGCCGATGGTAGGGCAGCAAATGTAGTTCCTTGGTTTGATAGATTCCGGTGGATTGTCTGATTACTAACTCCGAATCTCCAAAGACAGTTAACCGCCTGATGCCCATTGAACGGGCAAGTTTTAGCCCCATGAGACAACCTTCATACTCAGTCGTATTGTTGGTGCTGATAAACTGTAATTTGATGGCGACGGATATCGCTCCCCGCATCAGATACTAGAATTGCTCAGCTCCGTAACCTTCCATATTATTGACTCCATCAAAATACATCTTCCATGATTGGCGCGTATCGCATCGATGATATTGCCTGAATCGTCATTACTCCTTCATCGGGAAATATGTTTCCAAGGGTTTGAAATCCCCTGAAGGTGCGGCGGCCAGTTGATCCGCGATTCCTTGACCTGTGATGGACTTTTGAGTCACATATACGATGTCAAATTGTTGTAAGATCAACTGCCATCTGGACATTCGGCAATATAACATTGGTTTATTGAACACGTACTTGAGAGGATCCACACGGGATATAAGATGGGTTGTGTGACCATGTAGGTAATGATGTAACCTTATGGAAGCCCATGTTAAAGCACAACACGTCTTTTCGATCAGAGTGTACTTGTGTTCACTGCTGTTGAACCTTTTGCTGAGGTAATAGATAGCTCGTTCTTGGCCTCTATCGTCCTTCTATCCCAGCATGCAGCCCATGGCATTGTCACTTATGGACAGGTACATAAACAGGGGAACATCATCCCTGGGTGGTACCAAAATGGGAGCTTTGACTAGCTGTTCTTTAATTGTAAGGAAGGCATTCTGGCACTCATCATTCCATTTCATGGAGAAGTTCTTCCTTAATAGCTTGAAGATTGGCTCACAGGTTGCTGTGAGCTGAGAGATAAACTTGCTAATGAAGTTGATTCTTCCCAAATCCCCGTATTTCTTTCTCTGTCTGAGGAATGGGCATTTCTGTGATGGCTTGGATTTTGGCAGGATCCAGCTCAATCCCTTTGTGGCTGACTAGAAATCCTAACAACTTGCCTGATTTAACACCAAAGGCGCATTTAGCTGGATTCAACTTCAAGTTGTACTTACGCAACCTGTTGAACAACTTTCTGAGATGGTCTATATGGTCATCCTCCTTCCAGGACTTGACAATGATGTCATCCATGTAGATCTCGATCTCTTTGTGCATTAAGTCATGGAAAAGAGCCATCATAGCTCGTTGATAGGTGGCTCCGGCATTGATAAGGCCGAATGATAACCTTCTATAACAAAAGGTTCCCCAAGGCGTGATGAAAGTAGTCTTCTCACGATCTTCCTCAGTAACCATGATCTGATGATACCCCGCAAAGCAATCAGTAAAGGAGTACGTATCGTATTGCGCAATATTGTCAATGAGAATGTGAATAAATGGCACGAGAATGCTATCTTTTAAGCAAGCTTTGTTCAAGTCCCGGTAATCCACACAAACTCGCACCTTCCCTCCAGGTTTAGGCACGGGCACAATGTTGGATATCCACTCAGGATATGTAGACACCATGATGATGCTAGCTTGAAATTGTTTCACAATTTCTTCTTTCACCTTTAAATTCCACTCAAGTTTCAATCGCCTGAGCTTTTGCTTGACTGGCTTAAATCCCTCTTTAATGGGAAGGCGTTGAAGGACAATGTCAGTGGACAAACCCACCATGTCTTCATGAGACCATGCAAACACATCCTGGAATTGGGTTAGTAGCGTAACCATGTCATTCCGTTGGTCTGGGATAAGGTCTGAACCAATCTGGATTAACTTAGGGCTTTCTAAGGTTCCGAGATTGAAAGAAGTTGTTTGATCAAGGTTGGGTTTAGGTTTGTCTTTAACCCATTCTTGAATTTCGAGGCACCTCAATGTCATCCTCAGATATATCCATCAAGGTGAATTCATCTCTACATCAAAGGTACAATCCTTGTGGAGAAGAGGCACCAGACGTAAGCACAGTGCACATCTAAATTCAGAGTCCTCAAACAAAATATGCTTTCACTTAGTATATATGAAATGTGTTGATCATACATACGTTGTTAGCATATATCGACAAAATAAACCGCTAATCTTGTATGTAAAAGTAAGAAGTTAATATATCTACAGGGCAGAAAGAGTTCTGCCCATTTTACCCTTGTCGACCAATGCAAGGAATACTGCTCCAATTGGCAAGGGTAAAGTCTGGGTGGACCGCAGCGATGGAGGGATTGTCATCATCCTCCCTATCCTGAATGATGGCCATTATGTCTGGGCAATCATCATCTGGGGTGTATCTGTTGGTATGTTCACCACGAACGATGATGTGTATGCCTGACATCATTCGGATGACGTCTCGCTTGATTCTTCGTTCCTCTTCTTCCACTGCGGGATTTGGAACAAAGACTTCTTTCTCCTTTACCGGCACCGGCTTAGGAAATAACATAGCCATTACATTGGCTGGCACCTTTACAGGAGGTTGTGCAGACTCAAAGTTTGAAGGCGAAGATAAACGCCACATGGTTGAAGCTGAAGGAATCTGCTGATGCTTATGAGGATCCTTATGACTAGAACTAGCAGAATAGCCTAGTCCAGCTGTTCCATTTTGCTTGGTTAATTGAATTAGATATTTGATACCCTGGCAATCTTTACCCAGCCCTTGTCCCGGTTTATGACCCAATGACATCATTTCTTGGGTAGCCGACATTACCTCGGCAGAAATCTTGGGTTCGGGTAAAGGCGTTCCAATAGCATGGTATTGGGTATTGCTTATTTCCAAAGCATGAAAACTGACTGGTTCCACATCTGCATTGGCATTGATGAATGGTATGTCTCCATACTAAGGAATCACTGGTCCAGCGTTGACCGTGACTAGGCTATTGTTGATAATGTATTTCAACTGTTGGTGAAGAGTGGAGGGGACTGCCCCTGTAATGTGAATCCATGATCGTCCCAAGAGCAGGTTGTATCCTGAATCTATCTTGAGCATATGGAAGGATACGCAGAATATGTGAGGACCAATTTTGATTGGCAGCTCAATTACTCTGATCGAATTACAGCGGGCTCCATCAAAAGCTTTGATAATAGTATGGCTACTCCGAATTCTGTTGAGATTGATATTCATCTTCATCAAGGTAGCATATGGACAGATATTTAGAGAGGAACCTCCATCTATCAATACTCCAGCTAGCATGTATCCGGAGGACAATACCACAATGTGCAACGGTTTGCAATGACTGGTCCCCTCGGGCGGTATGTCATCATCAATGAAGGATATCACATTGTTGTTGAAAATGTGATCAACCATATATTGAAATTTTTTCGTATCAACTGATGTCGGCAGATAGGCTTCTTCTAAAACCTTCACCAAGACCCTCCGGTGATTCTCGAAAGTCAGGACCAAGTCCAAAATTGATATTTGTTGTGGAGCTTCCTTTAAGCTTAAAACCACCGTGGCTTCGTTATGACACATAGTGCGGATGAACTTTTTAATTTTCTCGATGGGTATTTTCCCCTTTGATTTGATGGTAGGCTTCATCACCCGTTGGGGAAGATACAATGGATTTTCCTTCGACACTGTAGCAGTCATATGTGAGGTGGATCCTTCACCTTCTCCATAATTCCACGGAACTTTGCGCAAGCTAACAATAGGATATTGTGCTCTGCATGGCAAGTTGATTGGCTCGGGAGCGGCCACTTTTAAAGGATTATTGCTTCCCTTGAGTTGAATTGTTGGCATTGTGAGTGATTTGTTAACCCCATCAACTTCAGTGGATATGACTGCTACCACACTCTTCCACTTAGTAGGACCTGAGTTCTCACTTGCACGTAACACAATATCGTCGTCCGCTAGGTGCAGGACACCACTGTCAATTAGATTTTGGATAAGGTGGCAGAGTGCCCAGCATTCTTCTGTGCTGTGACCGCGAGACTGGGAGTGATATTGACATACTCCATTGGAATTGTACTGTCCTGAATGGGGGTTGATTGGAGGTAGAAGGGAACTGATCCTTCCTTCATTGATTAACATATGAAGGATTTCCTCCATAGGTTGGCCTAAATAGGTGAATTCCCTTTTGTTGGCAAAATCCCGACGGGCCTTGGCATTTGCTCTCTTTGTCACTTTGTCTTCCATATTTCATTTTCTGAAAATGAAGAGGGAATATTCATGACAAGAGGTAGGAGACTGGCATGCTCCTGGCTGATTAACTGACGTGTCACTTGATGTTGATAAGTCACCAATTCCGCCAATTACTCAATTTGCTTGCCTAAAGCTTTTATCTTTCGTTCCATTGTGAACTGGAACTTGGCATAATCCCATTTGTCATCACCGTCTTTGAGGGTCTGGGAGGATTCACATCTAAAATTGGAATTCTATCTGATACTCCAATTTATAATGTTGACCTCTTCTTCTTTATGTTGAGGAAGAGGGTTGTCTTGAACGTGAGGTTGATCTGGTTTGGTGACCACGATCTCTCCATTATCTATCAGGTCCTGGATCTTGTGTTTCAAGGCCCAATAATCCTGAGTATCATGTCCAGGTGCCCCAACATGATAAGCACATTTTGAGCAAAGATTGAAACCCCGGCCCATTAGTATCAATTTGGTGGAAGAAGATGTGTAATTTTCTTCTGTGTTGTCAGAAGATTAAGAATGTTCTCGAGGGTATCCCCTAAGGGTGTAAACACTCGAGGGCGTTTGACTTCTCCACCTTTTAGTATTGGAGGGTTTATAGACTGTGCTTGAAAGGGAGTGTAGCTTCTCCTTTGAATAGGCATGTTCTGATTGCCTTTTTGCCCCTGTAGTATTAGGGAAACATCTTCCTCTTTCTTTTTATGGACCCTCCGGGGGTTGTTCCCATAATTTCAGATTGGATGTGATCAAGAATAAACTTTGAGTGCAGCTAGGTCTTGAATCTTTCCGAACTTCAATCCCATCTCAGCCATCTCCCCATGTTTGACCATTTCAGAAAATGGTTTGCCGATGCCGGCTAAAACTCTCTCATAGAATGAAGCTTCTTGTATGTCTATGAATGTCATGACCATCTCTGATTCTGTCATGGAAGGACTAACTTGGGCAGCCAGTCATCTCCACCTTTGAGCATACTCTTTAAAAGACTCGTTAGACTGTTTCTTGATCTTGGTAATTTGATACCGATCAAGAGCCATTTGAGTTTGAAAGCTATATTGAGTGAGGAAAGCATGTGCTAGCTCTTCCCAGCTATGGATCTTTGAATTGTCTAATCTTGTGTACCACGACCGGGCTTCTTCAGTTAGACTCTTTTGGAACAATTGAATTCTAAGCTTTTCATCCTCTGCATAAGATCCAAGTTCCCCAATAAACACCTTTAAATGTGTGTAAGGATCTCCTAACCCGTCATATTTTTCAAAGTCAGGAGTATTAAATTTTTCTGGATAATGAACACCAGGGAAAATACACAGATCAACATATGAAACACTCCCGTGTGTTCCAATTCCTTTAATAGCACGAAGGGTCTCTTTTATTTGGAGGACTTTATTTTTGATGTCACCAGTGTCTAGATCTCTAGTGGGATGGACAGAATCATGAGTTTTGTTGGTCGTATCCAACTGTAGTTCAGGTATTATAATGACCTGGGTTCCTCCTTGTGTGGAGGATTCAGCATGTATGGGTATTTTCTGACCCTATGTAGACTGGTGTAATTCTTTGAGTAGAACAGCCAAATCTGTAATTTTTTTGCTTAATCCGTTGAATTCTTCATAGAAACCGGATTAAGTTCATCGGTGGGATGACGACATGATCGATCGTAGGTTCGTTGCCTTTTGGACTTCGAATAGGGTATTAGGTCCGATTGGTTCCTCGCGAAAGACTTGCATAGTTTAGTCTTTAGGGGATGTGTATAATAACATGCTGTGTGATGTGTCCATTTTAGGAATTTTATCCTGCAAAATAGATGTCAGCTGTTTGTAGCATGGTAATATGTATGTGTATACATTTCTTCATATTTCTCATTACATGGAGATAGATATGGAATGAAATTATAAGTAATTGTGTTTACAAGTAATTTAAAATGAGAGTATGAAGAGACTTTCCTCTGTTTTGGGTTTATCAGAGGCTGACCTATCTTAGGTTACTCTTGCTGCTTTTTGGCATGAAGGTTCCCAAATCATCGCAATCTACTTGACGGGAAGTTAATCCGGTCTTTCAACTGGAGCGAATTTGGGTGGTGCCTTTCCTGAGCCTCGGAGAATTAGTCTTCTCACAAGTCCAATAATCAAACACCGACGGATAGCCTCTCCGGTGGAGGGAGGGACAACACACAACATACATTCACATACATCGCGTCTCATCGTATGAAAATGATGACATGTGTGAAGCACTAATATAATATCTAAGCACTAATATCACAACAATGCTTATGGTGCGAAGCACTAAGTGAAATAAGGAAATGCATTCGTACACATTCATCAAATGTAAATGCAACATCCGCACACAAAGTAGATAATAGTTTTGAAAAGATTGTAATAGCGGCTTAAGTCCTCTTCTTTGGAGTCCCCAGCAGAGTCGCCACTTGTCGACGCTTCGGATTTTTAGATGTCCTTTCGTTACTTGTTCTTTGGTGTTCTCATTTTACGTGAGATTTGTTTGAAAAAACAAGTGAAAAAGGTCCCATATGTATAATGTCGACGATGGACCGTTAAGAGTCGCCATTGGTTTTTTAAATGGTTGTACCAACACAACCGAGAAAAGGTTTGTACATTGACCCCAAGTTGATGTGACATCGCTAAACGGCCGGTGAAACTGAGATTCATTAGGGTCCGGGGACTTGGTTATGCGAAGGGAAGGTGTTAGGCACCCCCCGACATCCGTGTTACCATAGTGACCGCCTCTTTTCAAGAAACTATTATCTGAATGTGTGTGTGTGTGGGTCAATGTGTTGTTATTTGGAAGTAGTGCAAGGCCTCGTTCGCACCTATATACACTGGGTTTGAATTTATGTAAAAATTTAATTTTAAGCAAGATATGGCAGTGATGTTTTATAAAAGAGGTTTTTCAAACCCTGATGCTCAATAATAATTGAGACCTTTTACACTCCCATTTTATTAAGTGTTAAGCTTGATTGATTTTAATTTACAGATGTGAGGCATTCGTACAAAAATAATGTACAAAATAATGTCGACTTCCTCATGGGTATGGAAACCATCTGAGGAAATTCAGACACCGTAGAATAATTTACAAGCTGCTTACAGCTGAAAATGTCCATCATGGGAACCGAATCTAGATCCAATAGGCTGAATCTGTGATCACATAATTCCTAGGCGCACAAGATACCGCAATTTGTATGAAAGCAGTAAGCAGGTATATATATAAAATCTATAAATATATATATACAGACAGGATCACCAACCACGAAGCACCTCCATGGGGGATCAGAAATGTAAATAAAGATGTAAAAGCTATCAACCGTCATGGAGGAAAATCCAGGAGGGACGAAACGTAAATGAAGCTGTAAATACGGTCAACTGCCACGAAGGAAACTCCAGGCGGGACGAAATGTAAATAAAGTTGTAAAAACGATCAACTGCTACGAAGGAAACTCCAGGCAAGATGAATATATATATATATATATATATATATATATATATAAAAGTAATAAACGCACCGGATGTAAAATTCGTGCTCATCGTAATGCGAGTTCGACAATATATATATTATATATATAAATATATATATATAAAAGCAGAGTAAACACACCTAATGTAAAATTGTGCTCATCGTAATGCAGTCACTTCATATACCATAGTCATAGTATATATATATATATTATATAATATATATAAAAGCAATCCTGATCAAAGTCAGGCTCATCGAACAAAGTTCAACACAGCTTAATATATATAAATATATATATATATATATATATATATATATATATATATATATATTAAAGCAAATAAACGCTCTGCATCAAGTTCAGGCTCATCGAACAAAGTTCAACACATGTTAATATATATAAAATAATATATATATATATATATATATATATATATATATATATATATTAAAGTAAATAAACGCTCCAGACCGAAGTCTAGGCTCATTGAACAAAGTTCGACACACAGTTAATATATATAAATGTATATATATATATATATATATTATATTTATATATATTAACTAACATTATCGAGTTATGCAACGATTGAGCTTAGACTTCGGTTTGGAGCGTTTATTTGCTTCAAATGTGCGCAACACGACTCTCAACGTGAAGAAGGGTGTGTGCAGAGATGAAGAGAAAGACTCTAAAGTGTGTGAGAAGGCTTACAGTTGACTGCCAAAGAAGACTTCTATATCTTTAGAGTGGGTAAACACTGGCTTTTGTAGGTACAAAAGGGCTATATATGAACTCACATGTGTTTAAAATGAGAAAGTACACTGTATAGGGTAAGTGCAGAGCAAATTGGGCAGGGCTTTCGTCGTTTTCTCTTGCAAAATGGGCAGCCCAAGCCCTATATTTATAGACGATTTAACCACAGGTGTAGCTGCGGCTGAGCCGCAGGTGTACCAGAGGAAACCCGGGTGGGCCCGAGTTTTTTGGGTCGGGTCGTCTAGAAGTACATGCACTCGGGCACTGTAATGTCCACTCAAACTTTAAGAAGTGCAATCCGGGCATCCATTTGAGGTATACAGGACCTATTTCGGACCGCCGTTTTCGAGAGTTGTACGATGGCATGGGATTAGAGTTTGTACGAAGTCATTGAAGATAGGACGATGCCCTCCGGTCTTCAAGCTTCAACTTTCATCCCTTACCCTGCACAATAGTCACTCGAGATTGGTTAGTCTTGTGGGACATCGTTGCATAGAGATGTTGAGACGACATGGCATGGCATTGTGTTGGCTAGATGACGATGTTGCCCCTCACTGGTGTTATCGCCGGATTCGGCTAATAAATCAGACGTTGCTCAGGCTTCACTGAGATTGGACTGCTGCAATTTGTTGAAGGTCCTCATTGCCATCTTTGAGGTGTGCTTATCTTCCCGATGTTATCGCCGGGTTGGTACAGTGTATCTCATTGTGAGCGCCGAGATTGAAGCTGGTCACATTTGAAACAAGCATTTTTGGGGTTATCGCCGAAACTGCATTCCTTGGGGTTATCACCAAGGTTGGTGGCTATTCCCATGGTTGGGACTGAGACTGGATACCTCAGGTTATTTCTGAGATTAATTGGTCTTCTCCGGTGTGTGTACCGGTATTGGATCTGCATGCCGCGTGTTATATCTGAGGTTGGAATTGTTACTCCCAGAGTGGGCTCTGAGGTTGATGATGAGCTTCCGGTAGTATCCGGTATGGATATGGATTGTCTTTCAGGGTTCCCTCTTAAAAGACGAATCTGTCCTCCTGCAATGTTAGTGACAGGTATATAGAAATTTTTGAGTGTCTACACTTGCTTTAGTGTCTCAGCACAAATGATCATGAGATCAATCATCCTCATCCAATGTGCAAGCAACGTATGTACCAATCTATCCGGATTTACTAATTCCTAATTTAGTAATCCAATGATTGGGAACTATTTTAGTTTTAAGCTTTCTAAGAATTTAGATCTCATTAGAATGATCATCACCATTATTCTAAAAGCATTGCTTAAAACTATGGGTTTATCACATATTATAAAGCAGCATCATGTAGATAATTAAAAGCCTTTAATAAATTAATATTTTTTATTAGTAAATGAATAAGTTTGTTACAAAGTATATGCTTTGTTATCAAATATGATTGGCTTGTGTGCATACTACTTTCAATCTCTCACTTGCACTAAAGTCAATCGCCATGGTATCTCATACCCTTCTTCTCTAAGTGACGATTATCCTGCTATTGGATAAGCTTTAGTTAATGGTTATGTAATGTTATTCTTGAGAGTTCACTATCTCTTTAGTGATTTCCCATCTTTCAATGATTTCTATAATCAAATGAAAGTATCACAATAGATGTTTAGATCCAAGATGAGACTTAGGAACTATTCTTAGTTCTGTAATGAACTTTTCATCCAAACAATCAACTTACAGCTTCTTTTATAGCTATATACTTTGTCTTTATCACTAAACCAACAACTCTTTATTGTTTGAAACCTTTCCAATTCACTGAACCACCGTTTAAGGTAACACTTTACCTTAAAGTGGATTTTCTATCGTCTTGGTCTGTCTAAAAAACATGAGTCTGTTAAGCCCTCTAGTTTTAATTTAGACCCACCATAAAATTTAATCACATCCTTAGTGCCGGTTAAGTACTTTAAGATGTTTTTCACTGTCTTACAGTGATTTTCTCCAGAATATAACCAATCATCATCATGTCTTGTATATTTAATTATATACATGATTGTCACTCATGCGATCTCTCTTTTCAGGAGTCTATGGGGACTATTAAGAGAAATACACTCCATGGCTCATCAGCATGAGACATCTCTTAGAGTTTGCCATGCTAAACAACTTTAGCATCAAATGAATAAACGTTCCTTGTGTTAATCTGAGCATCCTTTTAAATCTATCTATATAGATTTATAT
The DNA here is from genome assembly GCA_020205615.1 of Panax quinquefolius. Classification (NCBI taxonomy): domain Eukaryota; kingdom Viridiplantae; phylum Streptophyta; class Magnoliopsida; order Apiales; family Araliaceae; genus Panax; species Panax quinquefolius. The sequence goes on along the minus strand of CM035151.1, from coordinate 39,524,648 downwards.
CCCCAATTAAGATACTCTTCCCAAATCATTAATGGAGAAATTTTTAGACAACTTTATCTTTACTGATTGTAGCATTAGTATGTCATTCCTTATCTATAATATATCAACATATAATATTAGGAATGTCACGAAGCTCCCACTAACCCTTTTGTACACACTAGGTTCATTTTTATTTGAAATAAAATCAAACTCTTTTGAGTTGTTTCATCAAAACGAATGTTCTATTTTTGAGAAGCTTGCTTCACTCCATTTCTCTGAGTGTCTACAACTCTTACCTCATCGTTTGTAACTGGATCATCATCTTCTATGATGTGTACCTCATCATCATCATCTATGATTAATCCATACCTCCTAGGTATCTTGATACTATTCGGTTATGATCAGGTTGTGTAGTGCAATGAAAGTTCATCTCTGAGTTCCTCTTATTTGACTTATAGTGTTTTGTGGTTCTTGAACTCTTCAAGATGTATTATCCTCCCACTAGCCCCTTCAATGATAAACATCTTTATCTTAGAAGGCAACATGTTTTGCAATAAACACCTTTTACTAAGTAGGATTATAGAACATATACCCTAAACTTACTTTAGGATGTCCCACAAATCTTTACTTGTCAAATCTTGTCCCAAGTTTATCCTTTGAAACCTTTTCACATAAGTTGGACAACCCGTTATCTTAACTTACTTAAAATTAGGAATCCTTCCTGTCCATAACTTTTATGGAGTCTTGTGGCCGGATTTTGAGTTTACCTTTTTCGTAGATATGCAACCATTTCTAGGACAATATCCCAGAAAGATACTGAAATATCGGTAAAATCATTATGGACTACACCATGTCCACAAGTATTTATTCCTTGATCTAATCAAAGAATCTTAATACTTTTCAAATTAGTTTCACTTCTAAATTCTTTGAACCTTTCAAATAATTCACACCTGTATTTCAGTAAATACACACATTCAACTCTTTGAATGATCAACTCATTTTCTTATACTAATTTGTTCAATATACAAAATTATTTACACGTAAGTCAAGTATAGAAAATCTATTAAGTGATATTCCAGTTCTATACAAAATATTATTATTATAAATAGAAAAATAATTGTTCTTAAATATAATACCAAAGATTTTATTGTTCAACAATAATATGGAAATAATGTTTATAACAAGAACTAGAATACAATAACAACTTATTGACTTAATTAATAGATTTGCCCGTAGGCATTGCTAAACTATAAGTTTCTATGGCTAATGTAGCAACCTTTGCTTCATTTCTCACACATAGGATTACTTATGTCTTGTATAGCTTTCTACTTCTGCTTGGTCCCTTCATAAATCTATATTTATGATAACCAAAGTCGGTATCCAATACCCAAGTAGAACCTTGACTTAAAAGAAAATTTTATTTTAATTCATGAACAAAATTATATTTGTAACCGAAACTTCACTAAGCTTCTTCTAGTTAGCCTCTGCAAGATTCTTCTTGCAGTTTCTTTCCAGTGTTCAGGCTTATTGCAGTGAAAGCAAACTCCTTTGCTATCCATATCAGTTTTGTTCTTATTATCCTTTGTTTTTGCCTTTTCTATTTACCTTCTTAGAATCATTCTTCTTTTTAGAAGATCCTTTAACCCCTACTAGTGAGACTTGATCTTTCTTGGTTGGAAAGTGACTCTCATCATTTTTCAACATGTTAAGCAAATCAGCGAAGCTAATATCTAGCTCGTTCATATGAAAAATTCACAACAATTGTGAAAGGAGTCTGGGAGTGAGTACAAGATCAAATTTTGGCTCAACTCTCCATCCATGACAAAATCCGTTGTTATTATTGTTCAATAAAATTGATCATGTTAAGGACTTTTATCTATACTATAGTGTCATTGGTCATTCTAGATCGGAAGAGCTCCTTAGATATCTGATATCTATCAGTCCTACTTTCCTCACCATCAACTACTTGATGTGCAGGAATATAGTAGGAGCATCCATAATTTCATTCTGACGCTGAAGCACGCTACTCATGGATGTGAGAATAATGCATTGAGCCAACTGTGCATCATCTTGTCACTTTCTAAAAGTAGCAATCTCTTCCTCAGAGACATTGTCTGCAACTATTGTAGGGATAGGCGTATTAAGGACATAAGATATCTTTTCAGCCATGAGAACTATTCTAAAATTCCTTAACCAATCCATTTTATTCGGTCCGGTTAAATAGCATCTAATATGCTTCACAGTGATAGTAATTTAGACATTGTAAAATTTTGTAAATGAATTTGTAATTAACAACATTTTAGCATAAATTCTATTATTAATTACCAAAATAAATTAGGTCTTATTTTAAATTGGTATCTCCCACTATTTTCATCAAACTATATTACCCTCACTTATATAGTTCGGCAAAATCTAATTAAAGATTTGCTAGTGAGAATAAGGATCTCATTTCAAATGTATATAGCCTTGTGGTGACACAACAAACTATATATAAATAAATAGGTAGACAACTCTTGTCAATTACATCAACTATGTAACTCCTTGTATTTTGCCTATTAGATTATTTTGATCAAGTGGTGGCACATCCGAATCAAAATTATCCAAGTTAATTCCAACCTAGCACTCCATATATTCAAAAAAGAAAACTATTATCCTTGTGGTGACACAACAAAACAACATTGTTCAATTTTCTTTATGAGCATCAAATGTGATAAAATTAACATCTCAAAGAATTAAGATAAGCCTTGTGGTGACACAACAAACTTATAATAATTAATTGATACTCTATTATTTTTTATCATGCTAGAAGGCGACGTTCGATATTCCAAATATCTTTGAACGCTTAAGACTTAATATAAAATATTTGAGAGGTTTGTTATTAATTTATCTGATCTTGTTTAGCGTGCATGCACACACACACACACACACACACACACACATATATATATATATATATATATAGTATAAGCATGCACATATAGAATACTATATTCTACCCGGATTGATTATGGACTTTTATTCTAGTTTGGTTCACTAGAGCCACCAAGTGAACCAAAAGGTCAAACCTATGGTGCAAGAATTAAATTTAAATATAACTATTACATTTAAACCCGGGCTCCATTACAAACGGATCTTCAAGCACTCCTTGATCTCCAATTCTTCAAAATTAATTCTAACTATTTCTATTACAAAATTATTTAAAATAAATAGAAACCTTGATCAGCAGTCAAGGGGAAGTACATGGGAGGGAGTTAGAATTTACATTAAGAAAAATTAGAGAAGACGAGGTACGCAAACCTCATTTAATAAAACTCATATATTCATGCATCCAACTAAAATAAAATCCAATCACATTGGTCAATAGTCCATGATCAATCCCATTTATTATCATACACATCACTATATGCATCAATTAATAACATTCATATCATGAATAATAAACATTCAATATATATATTGATATCATTTAATGGGCAAATTCAGTTAGCATAAAATCTAATTTTGAATCAAAATAAACTCCTTTATTTTAATCCAAATTTAAATCAAAATAAACTTCTTTTATTTTAATTAATTATGGAACCCAATTCCAAGTCAAAATAAACTCTTTTATTTTAGAAAACACGAACTTTCTTTCCTATTCACAAATAAACTCCTTTATTTTGAATAATATGAAATCTTATTACATATCTAAATAAACTCCTTTATGTAAGGAAACACAGATTTTCTTTCATATTCACAAATAAACTTCTTTATTTTGAATAATATGAAATCTTATTCCATATCTAAATAAAGTCCTTTATTTAAGGAAACATAGAATCAAATTTCTACTCAAATTATTTATTATGGAATCTAATTTCAACTCTAATTAGTTAGCATAAAATCTAATTTGAAGATTAAAATAAACTCTTTATTTTAATTATAAAATTATTAAGACTATATATATATATATATATTATAATCCGCATCTCCTGTGATCATCCATTACCTTGTAAGTGATTCACGTGCCACGATATATATATATATATATATAATCATGATCATACTTCCGTGATTCATGTCCAGGAAAAAGAAGTGGCTTGTGGGTTTTTAATATAAACCGAAGGAAGAAACTGCTGGTTCACTTTATGAATAACAAAATCAATGCTCAGCAAATACACGGACAATGACACATCGGCAAAACGAATTTCACGATTTTATATTTTTTTAAAAAAAAATTTATGCAACAAATTATGCTCGATTAAATTATTCTAAACACATATCAATATACATATCAAATTAAAACAATTAATAATTCGCATAAATATTTGGCTCTGATACCACGGTTAGGTTTGTAATATTCATGAACGCAATCAAATTGCACAAATAAGCGAGCACGTGATAAAAAAAAGAGTTTTAAAATTTTACAAACCATATACCGGGATCATCCTTTATGCATAATTATTAATTAAACGAAAAGATAAAGAGCAAGAATTATACCCTTGAAGATTCGAGCTTCCTCAGGTATAAGTTCACCTCCAATCCTTTTCATGTTCAACTTGAATCCACCGGGTTTGATTCCTTCCTTTGATCAACGTTAGCCACCCAAATGTTTGGCCTCTACAGGTGATCCACCAAGAAAGAAGAAAGATTTAAGAAGATGGGTATTTTGCAAAACTCTAGTTTTTCTATCTCACATAAAAAATGGTGTACTCTCCAACTATTAGAATTACGTCTGTTGTGAAAAAGTCAACAACAACCATACACCATAATAAGACTCCTCTTATTTATAGATGTAGGCAACCCTCCTTAACAATTAAGGAATTGAGTTTTATTTTAAATAATTAAACTTCTTTAATTAATTACGCTCCCAATCTTATTAGGAATAATTAATTAAACTTTTTTTAATTAATTAGCCTCCTAATCTTATTAGGATATATGAGAGTACTTTTATTAATTAATTCTCAAACTCCTTTAGGAATTAAATAATAGTGATAGTAATAATAATAATAAGACTCCTCTTATTAATTTATATTTAATATTTCCAAAATATTAAATAATAAATATTAAGCTATTTAATTTATTCCATCACCATAGATTAAATTAAATATACTTAACTTATTATTACGATTATGTCATTTGTGTAAGACCCCAATTTTTATGAATAAAGATGAATTTTCTATAAATATCATTTTTGAATATTATAGAGTGAATTTGATATAATGTTATAGTTGTGGGTAATATTTATAAATTTTTCAAAGTAAGCAAGTTGTTATATAATATTCGATTGGTCGGGGAATATTCGTTTTAACAAGGAATATTCGTACGACGACACAATCATTGGTGGATCCCATAATGTAATTATTGTCGGATTGAGAAAATGACAGAAATATCTTTTTTATAAAAATAACGGCGGAAGTTTTACCATTAACTATTGTAATAACAATTGTTAAAAGTACAGTAATACACGTGGTTGCATAGCAGCACACAATATTGGTTATTGATGCTTACGTGAGGAGTCACTCAGTTATACTTAATTATTTCTACAATAATTGCTGCATCATATCTCTCATATTATTGATTCAATTATTGTCACAGTATCATCTGCATAATATTTTATATTATTAAATCAATAATTTAGACGACAAAGTTATTCATATTATTATTTACAATATTGACAATGTCTAGAAGTTACATCGATGAGAGCTTTGGTCACCTAATTGCTGCTTGATAAGGAGAAATCCTTATCGGAAAGCCCCTCTTTCACAGGAGCGACCTAGTTGTTAAATATTGCGAATTATAATAATGATGATAAATGTTGTTAAAAACATTGAGGTGATTTTTATTTGTTGTAAATATTTGGCGTATTATTTGGACCCCCACTTACTCATTTTTCAAAATAATCGGTAGAAAATTATTTAATATAATAAAGGTGGGCCCACATGTAGGGGCCACATGTGGGGCCCATATATGGAAAACGAATTGGCTGGGAATGCAAGTCACGGGTGATATATATATATATATATATATATATATATATATTATTAGTTTTATTTTTCATGAAAAATAGAATATATTATATTTTATTATGTATAGTGTTTGCATAGTGACTGCATAGTAAAATCAAAAAATTCGGACGATTTCCGTGACTTATCATGTAATCCGTGATTTTTCCCTTTACTGTGCATTCAAATAGTATCATTTCCATTCTCCTATAAATAGGATGCTTAGTTAAAATTGAAAATCACATCAGAATCAGAGAATTCTTCTTCTATAATATTGAGCGTATTTCTTTCGAGTTTTAGAAAGCTTTGAGCGTAGAAAATAGTGAAAGTTTTCTTCAAGAATATCTCCGCTATACCAGTTAGAATACTCCTCTTTTCAAGGTAAGGGATGTTATTTTTATTCAATATTCATATGAAATATTATTTTCTTCCATACTCTGTAGAATGTAAGTAATATTATTTCATTTCAGATTCCGAATTCTATACTCATTTGGTTAAAGTTTTGGCTTCTATACTCCATCAAATTAGTAGAATATCCTTGATATTTGCGCTTCGTCAAGTATCTTTTCATGAAAATATTATTTTGAGCATTCTTGATAAGTTTTAACTTTTTCATGCCGGAATACTATTCACGGGGTTACTATTCCCGAAGTACTATTCACGGGGTACTATTCACTGGGGTACTATTCATGATAAAAATTAATTTCTTTTCGGTCCAAATCATTTTTGATATAATATTATTCTTGAATTTTACTCCACAAAGCAGTATCATGTTGACAATTTGGACATTATTGAATTCTGGATAAATTAAATTATAAATCTTTAAAAATTTATCATTTGTTTTCTTTTAATTGAATTCTTATATCATTGTCATCATCATCATGCTTATATTATGTTGAAAGTCATATGTGGTCATAGTGCATAGATGGAATTGGTATGATTATGACTAAGGATTATTCGGTATAATCATAACCGTAATGTTACAAATGATGTGGTAAAAGTCCTCATTGGCCCGTAGTGCATTGATGGACAGTTGTTGGCATGATCATGACCATTGATGAATACACGAATATCCTTGGCCCGTAGTGCATGGATAATTTGTGGTCGTGATACTAATGAATATCATTGGACGTAGTACATGGGTGATTCGATGATGTGGATTATTTATTAAGCTGAGTCTCAGCAATAAAAGTGATGAAAAACCTTTTAATTCATAGAAGATAGTAGATATCATGCTCTACTTGACTCTTCTAATGGATTGCTTGTTCCGCTGCAGTTAAACTTGATGTCTATTATATTTTATCAGTTTAACACTATTGAAGGCTAACAATAATATATTCTGCATTATCTTAGTCATAAAATTTCTTACTGGGCTAGTTGAGCTCACCCTTTTTTGCTTTCATTGTTCTCTTCAGGAAATGAGAACGTAGCTGGGACTAGTCGGGGAACAGAGTGACGGTCCAAATGTTTACATTAGTAGTCCTCACTATTCTGTGAAATAGTGTGATAATAAATGTATGGAGGACTTATTTTGAGTTTGAATACTGTCTAGAAGACAATATTTGTATCAAAACTCATAGCTCATGTTGTATATTTAAGTTTGTATTTGTATTTTGTACCATGTATTTGGCGACTCAGAATGGGTGATGTATACCTATTTTGGGGGCGTCACATTTGGTATCAAAGATTAGGGATATGATCCTTGGCTAAGATGTGAGAATAGAACTAGGGGGAGAGACAGGGTAATCCTTCGCTAGTATTACCTACCTAAGTTTATTTGTTATTTAATTGGTCGGTCAGAATATAGGGATAATATGTGGCATGTCAATTAACCCTTACTTTGTTGTAGTATTTGAAAATGACATCCGAGAATATTGAGAATAGCAATGGAGCACATGAGACCGTTGAATTACCAACTATCAATAACCAGGAAAATGTGCATCAGGAAGGCAACAATCCTCATGCAAATAATAACACTGACCAAATGATGAAAGACAAAATGTTTAGGGGCTTTCTGCAATTCATGCCACATCAAGCGAGAGCGGCTCCTGTCCAAAATGCAGGTGGAAACACTGGCAACTCTCTGATGGTCACTGCTAAGCAGTTTAAGGAGCTGGGATCACTAGAGTTTATTGGAGAGCCAAAATCACTTAAGGCGGAGACGTTGATAAAGCAAATCATCAAGATATTTGATGTCTTGGGATGCTCCGAGGAGCAAAAGGTTCCCTTTTCCACCTTCATATTGCAAGGAGAGGCAGATTACTGGTGGGAATCTGTAAAGCGTACCCAGCCTGCCGCACTCAAAATGTCTTGGGAGAAGTTTCAAGAACTTTTCAATGACAAGTACTTTCCCAAAAGTATTCGTCACATGAAAGAGGTAGAGTTCATCAAGCTGGAGCAAAATAATATGACCGTGTCGCAGTACGAAGTCAAGTTTTCCGAGTTGTCCCGGTTTACATCCCACTTAGTTGATAACGAGGAGAGAATGACACAGTTGTTTCTAAGAGGTTTGAAACCCGAGATACGTCAATATCTTATCTCTCACAAACTGTGTTTGTATTCAGATGTTGTAAATAGGGCTCAGTTATTGGAGCGCGATTATGAGACATCCCAACCAAGGGAGAGCAACCGGCAAAATGATAATACCAGTGGTAACAGTCATCGAAGTGGCGACAACAAACATGGAGGGAATCAACATGCCAGAAATGGTAACCACTTCGGTGGTAATCATGGCCAAGACAATAAAAGTGGACATTTCAAGAAGAGGAGATTCAACAATGATGGAAAGAAGTCAGCACCAACACCCGTTGTTAAGGAAGGAGAACGACCACATATCATATGCTTCAAATGTGGAGGGGAGGACACATCAGTCCAAACTGTGCACAACAGTCCAAAACGTGTTACAATTATGGAAGAGAATGTCACCTAGCTAGATTTTGTCATACATGGAAGCCAAGTCCAGTTGGAATGAAGACACCAAATGCCGTCCCAGACAAGTCAAAACTAGTAATTTAAGGGAGAGCGTTTGTTGTGACCTTCCAGAAAGGAATGAACCCGAACGAGGTCATCACGGGTAAGCTTATCATAAACTCTAGTGAAGTATATACCTTATTTGATACCGGTTCTACCCATTCTTTTATTTCTCCTACTTGCGCTCAACGTTTAAATTTAACTCCGGAGAAATTAGACTTTGATTTGTCTGTTGAAACTCTGTTGAGAGAAACCTTCATTACACCATTATTTATAAGTCTTGTTTGGTTCAAATCGGTACCCTCACATTACCTATCGATCTTATTTCCTTAAAAATACTTGCGTTTGACGTAATTCTAGGGATTGATTGGTTAACTACTCATCATGTAAAAATTGATTATTTTCGTAAGGTTGTTAGCTTTCATATTCCTAACCAACCTATTATGCGAATTTAAGTGACCAAACCATTAAAATCAATCACTGTCATCTGGAGCCATAAATCTATTCATTTATTGAAAAATGGATGTCAAGCTTTCTTAGCTCATGTCACAGATTTAATCAAAAATACGTCAGTTTTGAATGATATTTCTATTGTTAATAAATTTCCTGACGTATTCCCTGAAGAACTTCATGGCCTACTCCTAGAGCGTGAAATTGAATTTTGTATCGACCTTGAACCCGGTACAAAACCCATTTCCAAAGCTCCATATCGAATGGCTCCTATTGAACTTCCGAAGTTAAAGACCCAACTGCAGGAATTGTTAGACATCGGTTTCATTCGTCCTAGTACGTCTCCTTGGGGTTCTCCTATTCTATTCGTGAAGAAGAAAGATGGGAGTATGCGACTTTGTATTGAATATCAGGAGTTGAACCATGTCACTGTCAAAAATAGATACTCGTTGCCTCGCATTGATAACCTGTTTGACCAGTTGCAAGGAACCAAATTCTTTTCAAAGATTGATCTTCGTTTTGGATATCACTAATTGAAGATTAAAACCGATGACATTCCAAAGACGGATTTCAAAACTCGGTACGGGAATTATGAATTCCCAATCATGTCTTTTGGATTGACTAATGCTCCTGCTGCCTTCATGGATATGATGAACCGAGTATTCAAAGAATATTTGGATCACTTTGTGGTCGTCTTTATTGATGACATCCTCATTTACTCCAAAAGTCATGAAGATCATGAGCAACACTTGAGGCTGATACTTCAAAAGCTTCGTGAAAACAAGCTTTATGCCAAGTTAAAGAAATTCGAGTTCTGGCTTGAAGAAGTTTTATTCCTTGGGCACGTGATATCAAATCATGAAATATCTATTGACCCAGCAAAGATTGAAGCAAATCAAAGCTGGGAGCAACCTAAGTTAGTGACCGAAGTACGTAGCTTTCTCGGCTTAGCTGGTTATTATCAGAGATTCGTGGAAGGATTTTCTCGAATCGCTACTCCATTAACTCAGCTGACTCGAAAAGATACAAAATTCGGTTGGAGCGAAGAATGTGAGAAGAGTTTTCAAGAACTCAAGAGGAGACTCATTTCAGCACCTGTTCTGACAATACCATTTGGCTCTGAGGAATTTGTCATCTACAGTGATGCTTCGAGCAAAGGGTTAGGATGTGTTCTCATGCAACATGGGAAAGTCATAGCCTATACCTCTCGACAACTCAAAGAATATGAGAGGAATTATCCTACTCATGATCTAGAGTTAGCAGCTGTTGTCTTCGCACTTAAAATTTAGAGGCATTACTTGTATGGGGAGAAAGTGGAGATCTTTACGGATCATAAAAACCTCAAATATTTCTTCACCCAAAAAGAACTCAACATGCGGCAATGACGTTGGCTTGAACAGTTGAAAGATTATGATTATACCATTCAATACCATCCTGGAAAAGCGAACGTAGTACCTGACGCATTGAGTAGAAGATCATATGCAGGTACGAGTGCGATATTGTCAACGCAAAGGCCCATTTTATATGACTAGCAAAGGATGGAGATAGAGTTAAACACTCCAGGGACCAACATGATGATGACAAATATACGAGTTGAACCAACTTTAATCGATAAAGTTAAAGTTGCTCAAGATATAGACCTGGAGCTGATGTGTATGAAGAAGAAGGTGCTATCCTGGAAGCAAGAATCGATGAAGAATGAATACTTAGAGTCAACTCTAGACTTTGTGTTCTTAACGACCCTGATTTAAAGTATAAAATCATGATGGAGGTGCACAACACACCGTTTGCAATCCATCGTGGGAGTACCAAAATGTATCGTGATCTTTGACATACATTTTGGTGGAGCAATATGAAGAGAGAGATCACGGAGTTTATCTCAAGGTGTTTAACTTGTCAATGTGTCAAGGCGGAGCATCAAGTGCCAAAAGGTCCATTACAACCACTTGAAATTCCAAAATGGAAGTGGGAGCACATTACCATGGATTTCGTTACTGGTCTTCCCAAGGTTTCTCAAGGCATAGATGCAATTTGGGTCATTGTTGATAGATTGACCAAGTCTGCTCATTTCTTACCTATACGAGAAACTTATACACTTGAATGTCTTGCTCGTATGTACATAAACGAGATTGTAAGATTGCATGGTATGCAAGTATCCATAGTTTCTGATCGAGACCTAAGATTCACTTCACAGTTTTGGGTCAGTTTAAAAAAAGCTATGGGTACGGATTTACGATGTAGTTCGGCATATCATCCTTAAACGGATGGGCAGTCGGAGAGGACTATTCAAACTCTTCAAGATTTATTAAGACTCTGTGTCCTTGACTTCAAAGAAAGTTGGGACAACTTCTTACAATTGGTGGAATTTTCCTACAACAATATTTATCAAACAAGTATCGACATTGCTCCATTTGAGGCGTTGTATTGAAGAAAGTGTCGTTCTCCAGTATGCTAGGATGAGGTGGGTGAAGCAACGTTGTTGGGACCGAAATTGGTACGCATGTCTACGGAAAAGATTCAAATGATCCGACAACGTATAAAAATCTCACAAGATCGATAAAAGAGTTATGTTGATCTTCATTGAAAGGACATGGAATTCAATGTTGGAGAAAATGTGTTGTTACGTGTTGCTCCATGGAAAGGAGTTACAAGATTTGGAAAGAAAGGAAAGCTCAATCCTCGATTCATTGGCCCATTTAAAATTCGTGATCGAGTAGGAACTGTGGCCTATAGACTCGCTTTACTGCCAAGTATGTCTCGTGTTCATAACGTTTTTCACATATCCATGTTACGTAAATATGTGGAAGACCCGAACCACATTATTGAGTTGGAACCGGACGAAATAGAGGAAGAGTTAACGTATGAGGAGGTTCCTGTTAAAATCTTGTATAAGAAGGAGCATATTCTACGCTACAAGGTTATACCTCAAGTCAAAGTTTTGTGGAGAAACCACGATGTTGAGGAAATGACATGGGAGTTAAAATCTGAAATGAAATCAATGTATCCTCACCTCTTCGTCATACCAGGTATGTATCCTAATTTCGAGGGCAAAATTTCATAAGAAGGGGAGATTGTAAGACCCCAACTTTTATGAATAAAGATGAATTTTCTATAAATATCATTTTTGAATATTATGGAGTGAATTATATATAATGTTATAGTTGTGGGTAATATTTATAAATTTTTCAAACTAAGCAAGTTGTTATATAATATTCGATTGGTGGGGGAATATTCGTTTTAACAGGGAATATTCGTACGACGGCACAATCATTGGTGGAGCCCACAACGTAATTATTGTCAAAATGAGAAAATGACAGAAATATCTTTTTATAAAAAAAACGGCGGAAATTTCACCGTTAACTGTTGAAATAACCGGTGTTAAAAGTACAGTTGTAAGACCCCGAATTTTATGAAATAAAAGAATTCAAATTTTTATAATTATTATTCAGTAAATGGTTAAATTGATAAAAGGTTAAAGTTAAGGGTGATATATGTAAATATTTTAAATACGCAAGTGATTATAAAATACTCATTGTTATCGGGGAATATTCGTTTGGTCGTGAAATATTCTTACTGTCGTAGAATATTGGTACGACGACACAGTTATTTATGGGCCCCATAACAGAATAATAACCTTCGAATCAAGAAAACAACAAGTACGAGTTTTTTTATAAATAATGGCGTAGTTGTTACCGTTAAAATTGTTGAAATACCCGGTGGGTAAAGTAAATTAATACGCGTTGTTGCACAGTAGCACGATATTGCACAATATTTTTGGATTATTGATTCTTACGTAAGAAGGCACTACTCAATTATTGTTACAGTAATTAATTTTCAATATTTTATTTTATTGATTCAATAATTGCTACGTTGATATTTTATATTATTTTTGTTTAAATAATTGGCACTGCACGGTATCTCCATTATCATATCAATAATTCATATTATTTGAATAATATTGTTAAATAGCATTATTGGCAATGTCTAAGGAAGTTCTATCTAGGATAGGGGTTTGGTCATCTAATTCCACGCCAGTAAGAAGAAATTCTTATCGGAAAGCCCCTTTTTTTCCTGGGAACGACCTGGTTGTCATAATTGTGATTCTGTAATATTATTTGTGAATAATTAATTGTTGATTTATATGATAAGGAAATATTTATTTTATGTGGATATAAATTATGGATAGGGAAATATTTATTTTGTGTGGATATAAATGAAGGAATTAATCCTGAGGTGTTTTATCAGTATTTTGTCGGAATTGAGGAATTCTTAGAAAAGTATCAATTGTTGAAAATTGATATTTTATCTTACACTATAAATTTATAATGTGGTTATATAATAATATAATAATGGTGATATTTTCACACAAAATTCACGGTGCATGAATCAAATGAGATAAATCTAGAAATCAAAAGAAGAACAAAATATGGGATTTTCAGAAAAAAAATCAGTTTATTACTAGATTTTGTAAAATCCATAACTCTTTGTGTTTAATTAGTTAGGAGATGAGCCATATATCAAAAGAAAGCCATGTAAGTAAGCTAACTATAGAAATTTGAATCACCCAAATATTCTTTGTGGATTTTTCGTGGTGACTGTTTGAGTGAAACTGATACGAGGGGCTTATAGTCCGAAAATCAAATCAGTGTTCTTAAAGCTCTATTGCGTGAGTTATAATTTTAATCCGATCGTTAGAACATTGTGATTTTTGGATATGTTATACATATATAAGTTGATTATATGTCCACAAATTTTAAACTGTTAAAAATTAACGTATGATTTGTTATGAATTTTAAGAGGTGTTTGATTCAGAAATTGTTGAAGTTTCTGAATTTAACACATTTTGGAAATTTCTAGAATGAGTGGGCCCCACCTTTGGTTGGTGAAAAATGTGCTGAAATTTTATTTCAAAAGTGGTGGGTGAGAATAGTAGCAGGTAAAGCCATCAGGTTGCAGGTCAGGTCTGCTTTGGCATTCTAGCATTTTCCTATAAATTGGGTGTTGAGTTAGAATTGAAAATTACACCAAAAATATAAGTTTTCTATCCCTATATTATCGAACGTATTTTTGTGAGTATTTTGATTCTTTGAGAGTTGCTAATCAGTGCAAGTTTCCTTCAGCGTCATATCCGATATTCTAGTCAGAAGTACTGCTCTTTTGAGGTAAAGACAAGTGATGAAAATTATCTTCGTCCTAGATGAGAAGAGGAAATTAGAACCACAATTATGATTATGAGTTATTCATATAATTGTGGATCGGAACTATTGATTGATGTTACAGGGATAAAACATTGTTGATGGTCTTTTAACATAGAGAAGATAATAGACTTTATGGTCTATTTGACCCTTCTAATGGATTGCTCGTTCCGCTGCAACTATATATGGTTGAAAAGTTTTATCATCTACCATATGTTCTAAATCTCTGATTTATTACTGATGAAGGCTATTGATAATTTAATTATCTTTAGTCATGATATTCTTTACTGGGCTATTTGTGCTCACCCTTTTGCTTCACAGTTTCTATCAGGTAATAAGAGTGTAGCTGGGTTGATCGGGGGTAACAAGGGAATAGAACGGTGGTCTCTGGTTGTGGAGGTTCTCCCTAAACAGTATGAAAATACTTTTATTGAGAACTTTAGAATAGTGTGTTGTATTTTATACATCATTTAGTAGTTATATTTGGTGAATCAAATAGGGTGAGGCAAACCCAACATTGGAAGGGTGTTTTCCCACTATCATACAAGATGTCTAATGACATACGACTTCGTGTTATCATAAGACATGGTTGTGCACATCCAGTTGCTGAGTATATGTACGAGCACTACCTATATAATTTTGGAGTTTGGTTGAAGTATAACTCTCAATTGGAGACAATTGAGATAATTATATGTCAAGAGAAGACTCACCATTGGAAAGAACATGATAGCAATCTTCTCGTTTTTCTTTGGGGTCTATTGGGTCAACCATGGATAATTCTATAGTCATATGATATTTATTATAACTTAGATGCATGGCCTCCCATTTACGAAGGTTTTCTTGAGCATTTTCGAAGATTTTAATTTCTAAAATAGTTATTGAATGTACCTTTATGTAAGGTACCACTGTAAGATATCAATGTGAGGTGATATCCAGGTAAAGGGATGAGAGTCACAGTTGGTATCTATTTGTAGTAAAACTCACAACATATGTGTTATTGTATTTTTGCACGACAATTGTAATAATGAAGTTTGTATTTATAAATTTCATTGAGTGTAGTTCGTCGCGACTCAAAATATGTTATGTGGATTGGACCTATTTTGGGGGCGTTACAATTGGTATCAGAGCTTAGGGATATGGTCTCTGGCGGAGATCAGGGAATAGAACTAGGAGGGGAGAGACGAGTAATATCCTTCGCTAGTGTGTGTCATACCTAAGCTAAATTTTCTTACTTAAGTTGATAAATTGTGATATGTCAATTAACATTTGTTTTGAAGCTGTATTCTAGAATGATATATGAAATACAGGAGATGAGAAATGGAGAAATCATGATGACCAGGGAGAGAGAATCTGAAATGAAAACAAGGTATTCTCAACTCATTGAAATATCAGGTACGTAAATTTCGGGGACGAAATTTTATAAGGAGGAGAGATTGTAAGACCCCGAATTTTATGAAATAAAAGTATTCAATTTTTTTATAATTATTATTCATTAAATGGTTAAATTGATAAAAGGCTAAAGTTAAGGGTGATATATGTAAATATTTTAAATAAGCAAGTAGTTATAAAATACTCATTGTTGTCGGGGAATATTCGTTTGATCGTGGAATATTCTTACCACGGAGAATATTCTGACGTATTTGACCATTTGTGGCCCCATAATGTAATAAGCGTCGAATGAAGAAAACGACAAGTATGGGTTTTTTATACATAATGAAGTAGTTGTTACCGTTAAAACTGTTGGAATACCCAATGGGTAAAGTAAATTAATACGCGTTGTTGCACAGTAGCACACAGTATTGAATAATATTTTTGGATTATTGATTCTTACGTAAGAAGGCACTACTCAATTATTGTTACAGTAATTACTGTTCAAAATTTTATTTTATTGATTCAATAATTGCTACGTTGATATTTTATATTATTGTTGTTTCAATAATTGGCACTGCACGGTATCTCCATTATCAGATCAATAATTCATATTATTTGAATAATATTGTTAGATAGCATTATTGGCAATGTCTAAGGAAGTTTTGTCTAGAAAAGGGGTTTGGTCATCTAATTGCGCGCTAGTAAGAAGAAATTCTTATAGGAAAGCCCGTTCTTTCCTAGGAATGACCTGGTTGTCATAATTGTGATTCTGTAATATTATTTGTGAATAATTAATTGTTGATTTATATGATAAGGAAATATTTTTTTTATGTGGATATAAATGATGGATAGGGAAGTATTTATTTTGTGTGGATATAAATGAAGGAATTAATGCTGAGGTGTTTTATCAGTATTTTATCGGAATCGAGGAATTCTTAGAAAAGTGTCTATTATTGAAATTTGATATTTTATCTTACATTAGAAATGTATAATGTGGTTATTTAATAATATAATAATGGTGATATTTTCGCACTAAATTCACGATGCATGAATCAAATGATAGAAATCTAGAATCAAAAGAAGAACAAAATATGAGATTTTCAGAAAAATCAATTTTTTACTTGATTTTATAAAATCCATAACTCTTTGTGTATAATGAGTTAGGAGATGAGCCATATATAAAAAGAAAGCCCTATAAATAAGCTAACCGTAGAAATTTAAATCACCCAAAAAGTCTTTGTGGATTTTTCGTGGTGACTATTTGAGTGAAACTGGTACGAGGGACTTATAGTCCGAAAATCAAATCAGTGTTCTTAAAGCTCTATTGCGTGAGTTATAATTTTAATCCGACCGTTGGATAGTTATGATTTTTGGATATGTTATACATATATAAATTGAGTATATGTCCACAAATTTTGAACCGTTAAAAATTATCGTATGATTTGTTATGAATTTTAAGAGGTGACTGATTCAGAAATTATTGAAGTTTCTGAATTTAACACATTTTGGAAATTTCTAGAATGAGTGGGCCCCACCTTTGGTTGGTGAAAAATGTGCTGAAATTTTATTTCAAAAGTGGTGGGTAGGAATAGTAGTAGGTAAAGCCATTAGGTTGCAGGTCAGGTCTGCTTTGGCGTTCTACCATTTTCCTATAAATAGGGTGCTGAGTTAGAATTGAAAATCACACCAAAAACATAAGTTTTCTCTCCCTATATAATCGAGCGTATTTTTGTGAGTATTTTGATACTTTGAGAGTTGCTAATCAGTGCAAGTTTCCTTCAGCGTCATATCCGATATTTCAGTCAGAAGTACTACTCTTTTTAAGTAAAGACATGTGATGAAAATTATCTTCGTCCTGGATGAGAAGAGGAAATTAGAACCACAATTATGATTATGAGTTATTCACATGATTGTGGATTGGAACTGTTGATTGATGTTACATGGATAAAACATTGTTGGTGGTCTTTTAACATGGAAAAGATAATAGACTTTATGGTCTATTTGACTCTTCTAATGGATTGCTCGTTCCGCTGCAACTATGGTTGAAAAGTTTTATTATCTACCATATGTTCTAAATCTATGATTTATTACTGATGAAGGCTATTGACAATTTAATTATCTTTAGTCATGATATTCTTTACTGTGTTATTTGTGCTCACCCTTTTGCTTCACAATTCCTTTCGTGTAATAACGATTGTATAATGTGTGTATACGGGTCGAGGGGGTAACAGGGGAATAGAACGGTGGTCTCTAGGTGTGGAGGTTCTCTCTAAATAGTATGAAAATAATTTTATTGAGAAATTTAGAATAGTGTGTTGTATTTTATACATTATTTAGTAGTTATATTTGGTGAATCAAATAGGGTGAGGCAAACCTAACGTTGGAAGGGTGTTTTCCCACTATCGTACAAGATATCTAATGACATGCGACTTCGTGTTATCATAAGACATGGTTGTGCACATCCACGTGTTGAGTATATCTACGAGCACTACCTATATAATCTTGGAGTTTGGTTGAAGTATGACTCTCAATTGGAGACAATGGAGATAATTATTGTTAGGTTTGTAATATTCATGAACGCAATCAAATTGCACAAAATAAGCAGAAACGTGTAAAAATCAGAGTTTAAAATTTTATAAACCATATACCCGGATCATCCTTTATGCACAATTATTAATTAAACGAAAAGATATGAAGAACAAGAATCATACCCTTGGATATTCGAGCTTCCTCAGGTACAAGTTCACTTCCAATCCTTTTCGCGTTCAACTTGAATCCACCGGGTTTGGTTCATTCCTTTGATTAACGTTAGCCACCCAAGTGTTTGGCCTCTAGAGGTGATCCACCAAGAAAGAATAAAGACTCAAGAAAATGGGTGTTTGGCAAAACCCTTGTTTTTCTATCTCTCATAGAAAATGAGCGTACTCTCCAACAATTGGAATCACGTATGTTGTGAAGCAACAACTCTACACCCATAATAAAACTTCTCTTATTTATAGATGTGGGAAACCCTCCTTAACAATTAAGGAATTAGGTTTTATTTTAATTAATTAAACTGATTTAATTAATTATGCTCCCAATCATATTAGGAATAATTAATTAGCCTCCTAATCTTATTAGGATATATGAGAGTACTTTTATTAATTAATTCCCAAACTCCTTTAGGAATTAAATAATAATAATAGTAATAATAATAATAATAAGACTCCTTTTATTAATTTATATTTAATATTTCCAAAATATTAAATAATAAATATTAAGCTATTTAATTTATTCTATCACCATAGATTAAATTAAATATACTTAACTTATTATTACAATTATGCCATTAACTTTTTAAATAATTATTCTTTCTTTTATGGTGTGACCCTTTAGGTTCTCCATATTAAACCTGGTTTTGAATAAATCAATTAGAGCAATTCTAATCTTATTTAAATAAATAAATTAAACTATTAATTTATTTAAATAAATAATATTTATTCTACAAGATGAGGATAAGCCTCCCTAGCGATTAACGACTTTCCGGATAATATAGATTTCAACATTAATCATAAAAGAACCTTTGAGTAAATAGTTACCGTACAATTCAATCCTTCCATTATACAATGTCCCAATTAAATATAAGACATGGAATTACTATCAAGTCTTATTTTATTTAATTATATGTATTTCGACTCTTAAATGCAGAACTCAAATAATGCAAATTAGAAACTCCTTTCTAATTTCATTACGCTATGACCAAGGACTCTTTGGGTTGTCATTTATCGAATCACATAGGACATTTCTCTTCTTTTACTAGAAGCGGTAGATTCTTTATTGATCATACATTATCTCCATGTACAACTTATTATACCCAAGCATACCCTTTGATATATCCTAAGGGTCTTAAGGAATAAGTCAAAGTATAACTCATCATACACAAGATACTATGATGATCTCAAGTACAAGGATTACTTGTACTACTATCACTACAGGAATTCCTATTGACAGGCAAGTAAAACTCCATTAGGTATTCCTTAGCGAGCCACGCTCAGTGAACTTATTCTCTAATAAGCACTTACATACTTGCTTTAGTGTCTTCACACAAATGATCATGAGATCAATCATCCTCATCCAATGAGCAAGCAACGTATGTACCAATCTATCTAGATTCACTAATCCCCAATTTAGTAATCCAACGATTGGGAACTATTTTAGTTTTAAGCTTTCTAAGAATTTAGATCTCATTAGAATGATCATCATCATTATTCTAAAAGCATTGCTTAAAACTATGAGTTTATCACATATTATAAAACAGCATCATGTAGATAATTAAAAGCCTTTAATAAATTAATACTTTTTATTAATAAATGAATAAGATTGTTACAAAGTATATGCTTTATCATTAAACATGATTGGCTTATGTGCATACTACTTTCAATCTCCCACTTGCACTAAAGCCAATCGTCATGGTATCTCATACTCTTCTTCTCTAAGTGACGATTATCCTGCTGTTGGATAAGCTTTAGTTAATGAATATGTAATGTTGTTCTTGAGAGTCCACTATCTCTATAGTGATTTCCCATCTTTCAATTATCTTTTAATCAAATGAAAGTGTTGCAACACATGTTTAGATCCAAGATGAGACTTAGGAACTATTCCTAGTTCTGTAATAAACTTTTCATCCAAATAATCAACTTGAAGCATCATTTATAGCTATATACTTTGTCTTTATCACTAAACCAACAACTCTTTGCTGTTTGGAACCTTTCCAATTTCACGGCACCACCGTTCAAGGTAACGCTTTACCTTAAAGTAGATTTTCTGTCGTCTTGGTATGTCTGAAAAACTTGAGTCTGTTAAGCCTTCTAGTTTTAATTCAGACCCACCATAAATCTGATCATATATTTAGTGTCGGTTAGGTACTTTAAGATGTTTTTCAACGTCTCGATGATGATCTTTCTAGAATATTTATCGCTCAACATCGTGTCTCAGTATATTTCATTGTATACATGATAGTTACTCATGCGATCTCTCTTTTATGAGTCTATGGGGACTATTAAGAGAGATACACTCCAGGGCTCATCAACAAGAGACATCCCATGGACTTTACCATGCTAAACAACTTTAGCATCAAATGAATATAACTTTCTTGGGTTAAATCGAGCATCCTTTTAAATCTATATATATTGATTTGTATCTCCAATTAAGATACTCTTCCCAAATCATTCATGGAGGAATGTTTAGACAACTTTATCTTTACTGATTGTAGCATTAGTATGTCATTCCTTATCCATAGTATATCAACATATAATACTAGGAATGTCAAGGCGCTCCCACTGACCCTTTTGTACATACTAGGTTCATTCTTATTTTTGATAAAATCAAACTCTTTTGATTGTCTTATAAAAACGAATGTTTCATTTTTGAGAAGCTCGCTTCAATATATTTCTCTGAGTGTCTACAACTCTTCCCTCATCGTATGTAACTGGATTATCATGTTCTATGATGCGTACCTCATCATCATCATCCATGATGAATCCATACCTCCCAGGTATCTTCGGTACTATTCCAGATTTACGATTCGATTGTGGTACAATAGGTTTATCTACAAGTTCCTCTTATTTGACTTTTAGTATTTTGTGGTTCTTGAACTCTTCAAGATTCTATTATCCTCCCACTAGCCCTTCAATGATAAACACCTTTATCTTAGAAGGTAGCATGTTTCGCGATAAACACCTGTTGCTATATAGGATTATAGAGCATATAACCTAAACTTACTTTAGGATGTCCCACAAATCTGTATTTATCAAATCTTGTCCCAAGTTTATCCTTTGAAACCTTTTTCACATAAGTTGGACAACCCCTTATCTTAACATACTTAAGATTAGGAATCCTCCTTGTCCATAACTTTTATGGAGTCTTGGGGCTGGATTTTGAGGTTACCTTTTGTTAGATATGCAACCATTTTTAGGGCATGACCCCAAAGAGATACTGGAATGTCGGTAAAATCATTATGGACCGTACCATGTCCAACAAGGTATGAATTTTCCTTTAAGATACATCAATCAATTATTGTGTATCAGGAGGCGTCCATTATGAGAAAACCATTTGAGATGATCTAGAAACTTATTGCATAAGTATTTATTCCTTGATCTAATCAAAGAATCTTAATACTTTGCCAATTTATTTCATTTCTGAATTCTTTGAACCTTTCAAATAATTCACACTTGTATTTCAGCAAATACACGCATTCAACTCTTTGAATGATCATCTCATTTTTTATACTAGTTTGTTCAATTTGCAAAATTATTTTCACGTAAGTAGAGTATAAAAAATCCATTAAGTAATATTCCAGTTCTATACAAAATATTATTATTATAAATAGAACAACAATTGTTCTTAAATATAATACCAAAGATTTTATTGTCCAACAATAAAATGGAAATAATATTTCTAACAAGAACTGGAATACAATAACAACTTATTGACTTAATAGATTTGCCCTTAGGCATTGCTAAACTATAAGTTTTTATGGCTAATGTGGCAACCTTTCCTTCATTTCCCACACATAGTGTAACGCCCCGAAATCCGGTCTATCTTCACACCCGGATTTCGTACATCACGAGTACATCATTCATCCAACATACATCATTATATACTGAAATATAACAACATAAACTCTCATATCCCAGGTTCTGGAACCTTATAACCTTTTTCATTACAAATAATAATAAATACATTATTCATTTCATCTTACAAGAGTGACTTTTATTCGCCACCAAGGATACATAACAGTTCCTTAAACTAGTCTAGAGTTCAATTCATCTTTCTAAATTACAAGTATTCACTTGATCTTCTCACTGCGTTCACACTCTGAATGACAATTCATCTGGAGACCATCAGTTTGATCTTTACGTGATCCTTAAGTTGTTCTAACCTTGTTCGCTGAAAATTGTTTTTTCAATTAAAGCAAGTGTGAACATTCAATTGTCCAGCAAGTCATAACAGTTGAACAAACAACTTTAGAATTAAAACATTTCTTTAGAACTTCTATAACTGAACAAAGGTTATGAAGCAGCTTGAATAATAAGAATAGTCTCGATTCCTATCATCTTAAAACATCAACCACTTTTACTTTGAAATACTTTCATTCTTCTACCTTTTTCAAACACATTCTATCTGGCTAGAATCATTAGCACAGACTTAACAATAACGGTTCATCCAAGTCCAATTAGATTCTACAAAGTCCATGAACTCAAAGTTCATTAAGACTTATCGTATTCTACCCATCTCATTTTTCGTATTCTCGTATTTCCTTCGTATATAGTTCGTACGATATTCGTATTATACGTCATACTAATCTTCTTACAATACTCATATAGTAACTAGTATTATCCTCGTATTTCTCACGCATAATTACCCTAATGATTATACGTGATCATAAAATTCTCGGAACTCACTTTTCCTAACCCTTAGGTTTTGAGTCCGCGGGAGAAAACTTCGTTTTTGCCATAACTGAAATATTATTATATATTCCATCATGTCTCAAAATTAAACATAATCTATAACTTCTCGGAATTTCAAAATAAATCTCCGAGCAGAAACAGATGAATAGTGCCTATTTCGTCTTTTTCCCCGAAAATATTTTGTTCCCGGAAAACTTCTATTTTCGTCTTGAAAATTCTTACTCGCTCAGACTAGCTCGTAGCCAGAATACTCCCGACTTATAATCATCCTATATTTTAGAACGATTAATAAACACATAGCACAGAATAGTATTAATAAAAATTAGTTTTATTAATAACTAATTCTTTAAACCTAAATTCTGGACAATCCGAATTTCCGGGTTGTCACATTCTTCCTCTTATAAAAAATTCCGTCCTCGAATTTCTTAAAACCACACCCTTACCCGGTCATCACATTCACCCCTTCTTTACAAAATTTCGTCCTCGAAATTTTAGCCTACCTTTCTTCTCAACTTCACTTCAACAGAGTTCTTATCTTTCCCTCATTCCTAACCCCCATAACCTATCAAGAATCATGAAGCAGAAGGAATAACGAGGAATATAAAATTTCCTCTTAAAATGTTTCGTACTTTTACTGAGGGGTCAAATCGACCATGAACTCTTACTAGATTATACAGCATTTCGTCGTAAGCCCTTCTTTAACGGTCTGTTTACAATCACCAAGAAAGTAAATTACCTCTTCCATGTTCTCCTCAGACTTGATCATTAGATTCCGCACCAAAACAATTTGGTTTGGCATAAGTTCTCAAAGAAAGCTCGATGACATACCATTTGTCTAGCCGAATCAAGTAGCTTAGACCATACCAATAAATTAGATATCACTGTGAAACCTTCGTCTAGTCAACTCAATTGACGTCGACTACTTCTTTAAATTCTTTTCGCAATACATCAAAACGGTTTATGACGTCATGATACCGTACTTTTTATAGTACGTTGAGAACTTCGTCAGTTTGTGACTTCGTCATTATACATCATACCATAGCGGGTTGTTGATCCTAAGATCACATCCAAGACCAGGTTCAATTGCATTAATAACTCCATCTTTTTACCATCCTTGCATCAAATGCACTGATGATATAAAATTCATTTTGATATTTCAAATGAATTTCTGTCTAGCCGAAGCAATGAGCATAGACATATCAAAAATAGCTCTTTTAAAATACGTTGGTTCCAAAAGTTGAACCGGTCTTTCCTTTTCAAAATGTACATATCAGCATGAGTTCAATAGACTTCAAAATCTTAGCATATCTAGATGACTTGGAATATCCTATTCTCCATCTGCCTTTATTGTCTTATTGTGACAATACTTAATCTTCTATAGCACCTTCAATACTAAGCCTACTGAAAACAACGTGTTTTCAGTCTAAACATCCTTATACCTTAGTACAGTCCATCAACTTACCACACATTATGAGTTCAGGAACTTTCCATAATAATATGAGTTTAAGAACTGTCCAAACAGACCATAGGCGTCCATTTGCTGAGATGTTCGAAAACATACCATATTATTATGAATCACGAACTTATCATAAGTATGAGTTTCAAGAACTCGCACCTACCTTATCGTTCTTTACCTATCAAGTATATACATGAGAAAAGATTCACCTTCTCGTCATATACATCTTGATAGCGCAACCAATCCCAATGATTATCACTACCAGAAGCTAAGTGATTGTAGAACCAAACACAATTCCCTGCCCATACAGAAAATTGGTCAACTCAGCTTTTGACCGATATAAGAAGCTAAGCGGTTGTTACACCAAGAATAATTCTCTGCCCATACAAAGAATTGTTCAACTTAACCACTATATCACATAAGAAGCTAAGTGGTTCTAAAACCGCGTACAATTTCCCCGCCCATACAAGGAATCATACAATTCAGCTACTGATATGAGTCCTCAATTGAAATTTTACATCTTCTAAATCTCTCTTCACTTAATACGAATTTTCTTTAATTCATATACTATCCTTCATAACTCAATCTAAGTTCTTCTTCCCGTACTACTTCATAGTACCCTTCATTCATAGCGTTTTTTATAAATCATTCATCGTTTAACAGCTCATCTATTACTACGAGTCACTATGATCACGTGGTGATCTTCTTATCCTTCTCTCTACGATTATAGTCTTAGGTACTCCTACCTAAGGTTTATAACCTATCAACTCTGATACCAACTTGTAACACCCCGAAATTCGGTCTATCTTCACACCCGGATTCCGTACGTCACGAGTACATCATACACTCTCATATCCCAAGTTCTGGAACCTTATAACCTTTTTCATTACAAATAATAATAAATACATTATTCATTTTATCTTACAAGAGTGACTTTTATCCGCCACCAATGATACATAACAGTTCCTTAAACTAGTCTAGAGATCAATTTATCTTTCTAAATTACAAGTATTCACTTGATCTTCTCGCTACCTTCACACTCTGAATGATAATTCATCTGGAGACCGTCAGCTTGATCTTTACGGGATCCTTAAGTTCTTCTTCGCTGAAAATTATTTTTCATTTAAAGCAAGTGTGAGCATTCAATTGCCCAGCAAGTCATAACAGTTGAACAAACAACTTCAGAATTAAAACATTTCTTTAGAATTTCTATAACCGAACAAAGGTTATGAAGCAGCTTGAATAATAAGAATAGTCTCGATTCCAATCATCTTAAAACATCAACCACTTTTACTTTGAAATACTTTCATTCTTCTAATTTTTTCATACACATTCTATCTGGCTAAAATCATTAGCACAGACTTAACAATAACGATTCATGTATAAACAGAACATACTTGTATTGAACAGCTCAATCACAGAACAATTCATATCATAGAAACACTGAAGTGTTCAAATTGTGGCTCAAGGCCTCATACGTTCTACCACGTTGTATAAATATCGCACATTCGCACATAGACAGAACTTCTCAAGTACAACATCTGAGAAGTTTAAGAAACTAGCATTCATGTAATATGAATGAAGTTAGGAAACTTGCCTTACGCCCAGCTACAGCTTACGCTGAACTGCTCATTTCAATTCCTATATCACACATATGGAGAAAACATAAACACCCATTAGTCATATATTGAACTTACTCATTGGTTTACTTAACTTTACTTCTTAGGGTTTACGTTCTTGCAATATAAGTTTACGCGACTAACCTCCTTTACCAGTTTAAGGCTTTATGACATACGGAGATGTCTTACTCATACGTTCATCATCTTGGATGATTTATATTCTTATCTTATTTAATACTTTCATTATCCATTACATGAACCCCATGTTCATTACTCGTTCTTAGTTTTGAAGCCATACCAATTGTTGTATGCTAAGACCGATCGTTCATCACAACAACGTTGCGTTCACAATGTCTATACGCTTCACACTTATCTCTCATTATCATGATATAACATCGAAATGTTATTCATAACCCTCGTCACTCAACGTCTAAGGAATCACAACCATAGCAATTCCTCACGTTCGTTCATCCCGACTCATCGTCCCGGGACATCCAGTTCGTAACTTCGTGATTTATATTCTTTGTTATTAAATCTCGTTTAATCTTTACGTTCAACCTTTAATAAAGGTTTAAGTCATTTGCTTAAGTTTTATTTTAGGTGAACTATATGTTCATATTTCTTTCTTGCACATCCCCTAGTAATTGAGCATTTAAAATCTCATTTTTGGGCATTGCTCCTTTGGCGTTGCTTGTAGTGCCTGCCCTTCCTTTCCTCTCGTCATTGCAGCTGACCTACTTCTCTCCTCTCTTCTCATTGGTATTTATGGCCAAGTCCTTTGTTATCTCTCGTGATCTTGCGGCGCCACTCTCCGGAAGATTATGGTCGAGCTGCGTCATTGCCTTACCACTTCCCATATCTATCCGTGACACAAGCACAGAGACAAAACCCAGAAATTTTTCTAAGTGTTAAATAAATTCTTTGAGACGCTCACTTCCCGATCTCATAACTCCTTCGTTATAACTCAGAACGAGGTCGTTCCAAAGCCATTCTCTTATTTATCTTATGTACTTCAATACCCCTAAGATAGAACTTCATTCTGAATCCATTAATGTGCCATTCGATTGGCTTGATCTTCACCCTTTGTTCATTTTACGCTTTTAACGCTCTTCGTTTGTTCGTCCGTAATTCGGTCATCCGAACTCGAAACTCGTTCGTTCTTGAGTCCACGACTCACGTTTTCTATGTTTTCTTACTTTCTTATGAAACCCTACACGTTCGGGTTCATTGACTAACTTTCTAATTCTCATTCAACTTTTACGAAATTTTCGCCATACCTTCGTTATAGCTAAGTTTTAATCCGTTCTTCATGAACGTTTCAACCATTCCTAACCAAGCACGAAGCAACTAACTTATACCCGATGCTTTTAAACATGTCCATCAACAACAATTACACTACATTGGAAGTTGATGTTATAGAACATCATTCCTTACTTATTTCACCTACTTATTCATACAATATACTCGGATCATTCTAATTCATTACGAATCTTATACTTCCTTAAGAAATTTATTTACTAAACTTTTAAATTCTTATTTTCTTTATTTCTCATGATTTTAACCATATGAAATCAACCCTAACATCATCTACTTCTTATTCTCATTAAGTTATGTTTTTAAACATAAAAACTTAAAGAAAATTTATAAAAGTCTAGTGTTTCGAATTACCGTTCTTCTTTAATCTTCTCTCGTCGGACAAAGTTTGTACGCGGGCAATCTTTTCCTCCTCCTTCTCCTTCCCATCCGAGCTCTCTCTCTCTCTCTCTCTCTCTCTCTAGTGTGAGGATTTTTCAAAATCCAAAAAAATGAAATTAAGCTTCCTATTTATAGATTTTCAAAGCTAGGGGGAAAATAGTCATTTCGCCCCTAAAGTTACTATTAACACCTTCTCCAACACTTAGCCGCCAAGTAAACTTGGCCTCCACCCTTACTTGGTGGCCAAGTGGCCGCCCCTCTTGCCCCACGGGTCACCCCATGGGTTGCCCCATTGGTTTTACCCATCCGTTTACCCATCGGTTCGATCCGCGATTTTTTTTCTTGGTTTGGGCCTTAACCCTAATTCTTATTGGGCCTATCTTGGGCTTGATTTCACAAAGCATTGGGCTTGACATAATCCAAGTCCAATTAGATTCTACAAAGTCCATGAACTCAAAGTTCATTAAAACTTATCGTATTCTACCCATCTCATTCTTGTACTCTCGTATTTCCTTTGTATATAGTTCGTACGATATTCGTATTATACGTCGTACTAATCTTCTTACTATACTCATATAATAACTAGTATTATCCTCGTATTTCTCACGCATAATTACCCTAATGATTATACGTGATCATAAAATTCTCGGAACTCACTTTTCCTAACCCTTAAGTTTTGAGTCCGCAGGCGAAAACTTCGTTTTTGCCATAACTGAAATATTATTAAATATTCCATCACGTCTCAAAATTAAACATAATCTATAACTTCTCGGAATTTCAAAATAAATCTCGAAAGCGTAAAGCGGATGAATAGTGCCTATTTCGTCTTTTTCCCCGAAAATATTTTGTTCCCGGAAAACTTCTATTTTCGTCTTAAAAATTCTTACTCGCTCAGACTAGCTCGTAGCCAGAATACTCTCGACTTATAATCATCCTAGTTTTAGAACGATTAATAAACACATAGCACAGAATAGTATTAATAAAAATTAGTTTTATTAATAACTAATTCTTTAAACCTAAATTCTGGACAATCCGAATTTCTGGGTTGTCACACATAGGATTACTTATATTTGTTTAGCTTTCTACTTCTGCTTGGTCCCTTCATAAATCTATATTTATGATAACCAAAGTTGGTATCCAATACCCAAGTAGAAACTTGACTTAAAGAAAAATTTATTTTAAATCATTAACAAAATTGTATTTATACCCGAAACTTCACTAAGCTTCTTCTGGTTAGCCTCTACAAAATGCTTCTTGCAGTTTCTTTCCAGTATCCAGGCTTATTACAGTGGAAGCAAACTCCTTTGCTATCCGTATTAGTTTTTGTTCTTATTATCCTCTATTTTTGCCTTTCTATTTACCTTTTTTGAATCGTTCTTCTTTTCAGAAGATCCTTTTGCCCCTACCAGTAAGACTTGGTCTTTCTTGGTTGGAAAGTGACTCTCAACATTTTTCAACATGTTAAGCAAATCAGCGAGGCTGATATCTAGCTTGTTCATATGAAAAATTCACAACAATTGTGAAAAGAGTCCAGGAGTGAGTGCAAGATCAAATCTTGGCACAACTCCCCATCCATAAAAAAAAATTATTGTCCTAATTGATCAATCAAATTGATAATGTTAAGGACTTTTATCTGTACTGTAGTGTCATCGGTCATTCTAGATCGGAAGAGCTCCTTAGATATCTGATATCTATTAGTCCTACTTTCCTCACCATCAACTACTTGATGTGCACGAATATAGTAGGAGCATCCATAGTTTCATGCTGACACTGAAGCTCGTTACTCATGCATGCGAGCATGATGCATTGAGCCAACTGTGCATCATCTTGCCATTTCTAAAAATAGCAATCTCTTCCTCAGAGGCATTATCTACAACCATTGCAGGGGTAGGCTTATTAAGGACATAAGATAGCTTTTCAGCCGTGAGAACTATTCTCAATTTCTTTAACCAATCCGTTTAATTCAGTCCGGTTAATTTAGCATCTAATATGCTATGCAGTGTTTGTAATTTAGACATTGTAAAATTCTGTAAATGAATTTGTAATTAACAACATTTTAGCATACATTCTTTTATTAATTATTAAAATAATTTAGGTCTTGTTTTAAACTGGTATCTCCCACTATTTTCTTCAAACTATATTACCCTCAATATATATAGTTCGGAAATATCTAATTAAAGATATGATAGTGAGAATAAGGATCCCATTTCAAATGTATATAGCCTTGTGTGTGCACAACAAACTATATATAAATAAATAGGTAGACAACTCTTGTCAATTACATCAACTATGCAACTCCTTGTATTTTGCCTCTTAAATCATAATGGTCAAGTGTGTGCACATCCGAATTAAAATAATTTAAGTTAAGTCAGATCCATCATTTCCATATAAGTGAAGAGAAAACTATAGCTCTTGTGTGTGCACAACAAAGCAATAATTTTCAATTCCTTATAAACATCATATATAATAAAAATAACATCTTAAATATTTAATACTTTCCTTGTGTGTGCACAACAAACTCATATTAAATATTCAATACTCTATTGTTTCTATCATGCTAGAAGACGCGTTCGATATTCCAAATATCTTTGAACGTTACAACTTAATATAAAATATTTGAGGGGTTTGTTATTAATTTGTCTCATCTTGTTTAAGCACATGCATATATATATATATATATATATATATATATATATATATATATATATATATATATATATATATAAAACGCGTATTATATTAATTAACACGCGAAGCATGTTTCATAATAATAATATATATATATAAGTATAAGCATGCATATAGAATACTATATTCTACCTAGATTGATTATGGACTTTTATTCTAGTTTGGTTCACTAGAGCCACCAAGTGAACCAAAAGGTCAAACCCTAGGGGTGCAAGAATTAATATTTAAATATAACTATTACATTTAAACCCGGGCTCCATTACAAACGGGTCTTCAAGCGCTTCTTGATCCTTGATCTCCAATTCTTCAAAATTTATTCTAACTATTCCTATTACAAAACTATTTTAAAATAAATAGAAACCTTGATCAGCAGTCAAGGGAAAGTACATAGAAAGGAGATAGAATTTATATTAAGAAAAAATAGAGAAGACGAGGTACGCAGACCCCATTTAATAAAACTCATACATTCATGCATCCAACTAAAATAAAATCCAACCACATTGGTCAATAGTTCATAATCAATCCCATTTATTATCATACACATCACCATATGCATCAATAAATAACATTCATCTCATGAATAATAAACATTATATATATATATATATATATATATATATATATATATTGATATCATTTAATGGGCAAATTTAGTTAGTATAAAATCTAAATTTGAATCAAAATAAACTTCTTTATTTTAATCCAAATTTAAATCAAAATAAACCTCTTTTATTTTAATTTATCCAATTTTGAATAAAATAAACTATTTTATTTTAATCAAAATCTTTAATCAAAATAAACTTATTTATTTTAATTAGTTATGGAATCAATTCCAAGTCAAAATAAACTACTTTATTTTGGGTAATATGAAATCTTTTTCATATGTTAAATAAACTCTTTTATTTAGAAAAATACGGATTTTCTTTCCTATTCACAAATAAACTCCTTTATTTTGAATAATATGAAATCGTATTTCTTATTTAAATAAACTCCTTTATTTAAGGAAACATGGAATCCAATTTCAACTCCAATTAGTTATCATAGAATCCAATTCCAACTCTAATTAGTTAGCATGAAATCTAATTTTAAAATTAAAATAAACCTTTTATTTTAAAATTAGAATAAACTTTTATTTTAATTATAAAATTATTAAGAATAATATATATAATATATTATACTAACTAGTATATACTTTTATATATATATATATATATATATATATATATATATATATATTCATAATAACTTTCCGAATTCATGATTACTGTTGAATGAGACATGTCTGGGAGTCATTGACATGGAGTCGAGTAGATTTTAGTGGAAGTAGTCAAATAAGTTAGTTATGTGGAAGATTTACCTATTCCTCGAAAGTATTTGTTGGTTTGTTTCTATTTTTAGGAAGTGTTTATAGGTAGAGGTTTGTTGCTATTTTTTAGGAGGTATCTGCGGGTAGCATATTAAGTTACATTTTTATGTTTTTTACATTTTAAGCTAGTGTTTAAATAAGTGTTTTGAAGCTTAATAAAAATATAACTTTAGATGCCTCAATGTTCTTTTGTTTCCTGAGAGTTTTTACACTTTGTTTCTATCAAAACCACAAATTGGTATCAAAGCCAAGTTCCTGAGCAACCTGTGAAGTGAGTGAGCCTATACACCAACAAACAAACAATATTCAAAATGATCTCAGAAGCTTCACTGAATGCACTGGCTCCTCCAGTGTTTGATGGAATAAATAATCAAGTGTGGGCAGTCCATATGGAAGCCTACCTTGATGCTAGTGATCTGTGGGAAGCTGTGACTGAGGAATATGAAGTTCCTCCCTTGTCCGACAATCCAACTATGGCACAGATAAAACAACACAATGAGAGGAGGCAAAGGAAATCAAAGGCAAAAGCTAGTCTATTTGCAGCTGTCTCATCTACAATTTTCACCAGAATTATGACACTGAAGACAACATACGAAATATGGAACTTCCTGAAGAAGGAATATGAAGGAAATGCACGAGTCAAAGGTATGCAAGTGTTGAACCTGATTAGAGAATTTGAGATGCAAAGGATGAAAGAATCAGAAACAATCAAGGATTACTCAGACAAACTTCTTAGTATTGTTAACAAAGTAAGACTTCTTGGTACGGACTTTTCTGATTCTAGAATAGTTCAGAAAATTTTTATAACAGTTCCTGAAAAGTTTGAGACTACAATATCATCTCTAGAAAACTCAAAAGATGTGTCAAACATCACATTAGCAGAGAAATATTGAATGCACATGTGCTCAAGAACAAAGGAGGCTTATGAGTCGAGAAGGATCCATGGAGGTGCATTTTAGGCCATATCTCTAGACAAGAAAGAGATGCAAAACAACAATAACAACAAAGAATAACACTCAAAAGTTTCCACCATGTCCTTACTGTAAAAAATCCAATCATCCACAAAAAAGGTGTTGGTGGAGGCCGGATGTAAAATGTTTCAAGTATGGTCAGCTAGGGCATGTGGAAAGGGTATGCAATTCTCAACAACATCAAGGAGAAGCCAAGGCTGCTGTGGAAGAACCTCAAGATGAGCAATTGTTTGTGGTATCATGTTTTACCACTAGCAGCTCCACAGAAACGTGGCTTATAGACAGTGGTTGTACAAACCATATGACTTATGATCAAGGGCTCTTTAAGGAACTTGATAAAACTGTTACTTCCAAAGTTAGAATTGGAAATGGAGCATATCTTGCAGTAAAAGGCAAAGGAACAGTGGAAATTGAAGGCCACACAGGTTTAAAATTAATCTCTAATGTCTTATATGTTCCTGAGATTAATCAAAATCTGTTGAGTGTTAGTCAACTGCTAGAAAAAGGCCATAAGGTGCTGTTTGAGGACAATCATTGAATGATTGCTGATGCACAAGGCAGAGAAGTATTTAAAGTCCAAATGAAAAGCAAAAGTTTTTCCTTGGATTTGATGCAAAAAAAGCAGGCTGCAATTCATAAAGAAGAAAGCAATACAATGCTTTGGCATAGGCGTTTGGGGCACTTTCATCATACCGCTCTTCTCTATATAAAGAAAAATGATCTTGGAGAAAGCTTGCCTGAATTAGAGGTGAAACCTCCTACCTGTGTAGCCTTTCAGTACGGGAAACAAACAAGACTTCTATTCCCACAAAATAAGGCCTGGAGAGCTACTCAAAAGATGCAGTTAGTACACACTGATGTGGGAGGACCTCAGAAAACACCATCACTGAATGGCAGTAAGTTCTATATTGCTTTCATTAATGATTACACAAGAATGTGCTAGATTTATTTCATGAAATTTAAATCTGAAGTTGCTGACATCTTCTGGAAGTTTAAAGCTTGGGCTGAAAATCAAAGTAAATGTAAAATGCAAGTGATCAGGTCTGATAATGGAACTGAATACACCTCAGAGAAATTTAACAAATTTTGTGAGGATGCAGGCATTGAGCACCAAATTACAACACCTTATACCCCTCAATAGAATGGAGTCGTTGAGAGGAAAAATAGAACACTTATGGAAATGACAAGGTGTTTGCTGCATGGCAAAGGGTTGCCAAAGAAATTTTAATGAAATTTCGCATACATACGGTCTTTCTACTAAATAGACTGCCAACAAAAGCTTTGCAACAAAAAACTCCATTTGAAGCATGGTATGGCTATAAACCAAGGCTGCAAAATTTAAAAACATTTGGCTGTCTTTGTTTTTCTTGTATTCCACATGTTAAGAGAGACAAATTGGATAAGAAAGCAGAAGCTGGAATTTTTATAGGCTACAGCTCAATATCAAAGGCCTATAGAATCTACCTTCCAGAAAACAACAAAGTAATAGCTAGCAGAGATGTCAAATTCTTCGAATCAGAAAGCTGGAATTGGGAGAATGATAATAAGCTTGAGTTCCAAAAGGACCTTGAGTTTCAGGAGGAGAATGACAATATTGATGATGAACCTGTCAGGGGAACCAGATCACTCTCTGACATCTATCAGAGGTGCAATGTTGCTATAATAGAGCTGCGAGTAGGTATGAAGAAGTATGAATCGATAAAAATGGATGGATACAATGAAGGAGGAGCTTAAAATGATTGAAAAAACCAGACTTGGGAGCTAGTGGACAAACCGACACACAAAAGGGCAATTGGAGTCAAGTGGGTTTATAGAACCAAACTCAATTCTGATGGTTCCATAAACAAACACATGGCAAGACTGGTTGTCAAAGGATATGCTCAGATGTTTGGAGTGGATTTTTCTGAGACTTTTACTCATGTTGCTAGATTGGACACTATAAGAATGTTGTTGGTTCTTGCTGCTCAAAAAGGTTGGAATGTACATCAGATGGATGTCAAATCAGCCTTCTTGAATGGATACTTGGAGGAAGATATTTTTATGGAGCAGCCTGAAGGTTTTATTGTTCAAGGAATGGAGGAGAAAGTATATTTGTTGAAAAGGCCTTGTATGGTTTAAAATAGGCACCAAGGGTCTGGTACAGCAGGATTGATTCACATTTATTAGGCTTAGGCTTTACAAAAAGCCTAAGTGAATTTACTCTATACTTCAGGAAGGTTTGTGATGAAACACTTGTGGTATCTTTATACGTTGATGATCTACTTGTAACAGGAAGCAGTATGGAGCAAATTCACAATTTCAAAAAGGAAATGAAGGATGTTTTTGAGATGACTGATCTTAGGAGGATGACGTTCTTTCTTGCCATGGAGGTACAAAAAAAGCAGAATGAGATCTTCATATGTCAACAGAAATATGCCAAGGAAATCCTGAAAAAGTTCAAGATGGAAGAGTGCAATCCAAGTGCAACTCCAATGAATTAAATGAGAAGTTTTGCAAAGACGATATAGCTGCAAAAGCTAATGAAAGGCTTTACAGGATCATTATCGGATGCTTGATGTACCTAACGGCAACTAGACCACATATTATGAATGCTGTAAGTTTACTCTCAAGGTACATGCATTGTGCTAGTGAAATTCACTTTCAAGAAGCAAAAAGAATTGTCAGATATGTCAAGGGTACAATTGATTATGGGCTGAGGTTTTATCAAGATAAAAATTTCACTCTTCAAGGTTATTCAGATAGTGATTGGGCAGGTTGTGTTGATGATATGAGAAGTACTTCAGGTTATTGTTTCAGCTTTGGTTCTGCTATTTTTTCATGGTGTTCCAAAAAACAAGAAGTCATAGCTCAATCCACAGCAGAAGCAGAATATGTAGTAGCAGTTGCTATTGTGAATTAGGCTCTCTAGATCAAGAAATTGATGGCTGACTTGTTCATGGAGCAAAAGAAATCACACAAATAATCATAGACAATCAAGCTGCAATTTCAATTGCAAATAATCCGGTGTTTCATGGCAAAACAAAACATTTCAAGCTAAAACTCTATTTCCTAAGAGAGAGGTACGAGAAGGGGAAATACAATTTGGTCTATTGCAAAAGCAGAAAGTCGAATCTTGATATCTTAACCAAGCCACTTCCCAAAGCTAGATATAGTTCTTGAGGCAAAGGTTGGAGTTTGCAGCTCGGTGTGACAAGGAGGAGTGTTGAATGAGACATGTCTCGTGAGCTGTTGACATGGAGCTGAGTAGATTTTAGTGGAAGTAGTCAAATAAGTTAGTTATGTGGAAGAGTTACCTATTCCTTAGGAAGTATTTATTGGTTTGTTTTATTTTTTAGGAAGTATTTATAGGTAGCGAGGTTTGTTGCTATTTTTAGGAGGTATCTGCAGGGTAGCATATTGTCGTATTTTTATATTTTTTTGCTTTTTAAGCTAATTTGTATAAATAAGTGTTTTGAAGCTTAATAAAAATATAACTTTAGATGCCTTAATGTTCTTTTGTTTCTAAGAGTTTTTACACTTTGTTTCTATCAAAACCAACATTACCTTTCCGGTAACTTTTCAAAACACGATTCCCAAATCATAAAAACCACGAATTCCACTCTTCCACGAATTCCATTATATTATATGTAACAATCCAAAAATTTAAATTGTAATTTTAAATATTTATTGAATTATATAAATATTTAATTGGTGCATTAATTGCTAAATAAATATTTGTTTAATTTGAATTGATTAATTATTTATATTGTAAATAAAATATTAATGAGTTAAGAAAATTATTATTATATTGATATTTCAAGTTGATGGTTAATTATTTGTATTGAGTTATGTGATTAAATGAATTATTTAACTAATGGTTATTTGAATTAATTAAATTAAATATGAAAGCTTGATTAAATAAAGTGTGACAAATAACTATAGTATAAGGAGTTATTAAAAATAAATTAAAGTAGTTTTAATCTAGTTTTACCCAAACAATGCTTAATGATATAAATTCTTTAAAATTTAAATGGTTCGCCAAACAAGCCTTATGGCTTTTGATATTTCTAATTTATAAAATAAATAAAATTAAATAAATAATAAATATAATGTATCGTTATTTTGGGTAGCGATGATGGCTATTAAGGCCATATCGGCTTTTTTTTTTTTTTATATTACGCATACTAGTTGCTGGGTTTTGAGAGATTTCAGAGAATAGCAGAGAGAATTGAGAAAAGAGTTTGAGAGATTGAGTGAGATTGGTCTTCAACTAAAAAAGATTGTATAAGCTAATTGAAGGTATGTTCTACCACTTTGATATTATTTACGAGTATTTCGGTGAAGCTTTGTTATACTCTGTGAATTCTATTTCTTCTATGCTCTGTGAGTTCTAGTTTTTCTTCCGAATTGTTGTTGTGTAACTAAGTTATGGGGGTTATACATGTTTATAGTGATTAGATATGGTGTTTAAACAATAATCGCATGCAAATTTAAATCTCTGATGGGAAGAAAAATTTGTCAGTATATGTATTGTTGGTATGTTTCCATATGTAATCATGTAAGTACCAATTTTAATGGCCAATTTGGTTGTGAAACAGGAAATTGAAGTTTGTTTATGGTATTTCATTGAGATACGAACCGGAATGTAGTTTGAATAGAGTATTTTGGTCTACTAATGAATTCACAGTGTTTACTGTGTTATCAACTATGGAGTTTTAGTTTTGTTTTTTTTTAAACCGTGTTTTCAAAATTTAAGTTTTTAAAATCTTAGTTTAGTCGTTGTTAATTAGTATCTGAATAATTGGTTATGATTATGGGTAAATTATGTTAGTTGTTCATGTAAATTTAGATGTTAGCAGTATCATTTAGTACAAAATTTAGTTGTTATGTTCTTCGTCGTTGGGTTCTCTGAGTTTCGGCGCCCCAGCGCCAAAGTTCGCGCCCCAGCGCCAAAAATGGGCCAGTAGCTCGCTCCCCAGCGCTGCAACTCGCGCCCCGGCGCTGGTACTCGCGCCCGGCGCCATCTGATCCATGCGCCCGGCCTTGGGAAAAGTTGTCTGAGTTGGGCAGTTTTGACCTCCTGTAGTAAAACGGCCATAACGTTCTCATACGAACTCCGATTGAGTTGATTCAAGATGATCCAGAACGAGGACGAATAGACCTACAACATTCATGCTTTAAGTGTTTTAATTTGATGTCTGTAACTGTAGTCAAAATGGCTATCTTTAGGACTATTGTGTATTTGGAGCCAATCGGAGGGCGTCGGGATGCACGAATGCAAGTGCAACCCTTTGTGTATTAGTATAACTTAATGATAACATGTTGGACATGTAATAGGATGTTGTATCAAGTTGTTAATGTGCATGTGGTGCAATGACATGATCACTTAAGTAGTTGTAATAAAGCTAAAAAGTAATGTTCATGAAAAGATGTGATGTTGTTTAAACTTAAACTTAGTTAGTAGCTATACTAAGAGTAATAAAGTAACTCATAAAGGTAATGTTAGTGTAACTAATGTGTATTGTCAATACATATGGTATGTGTAGGACTTGGGGTGAGCGTGAATAGTAATTGTTTAACCCTACATGCGAGGCAAGTTCTCTAACTCTACTTTTTTAATTGTGCGACTATCTTTAAGCAAGTTTTCTAATATATTATCTTGTTAATTCAAATCTTTGTTTTCAATTCGATTATAATATAATAATGTAAGTTATTACGGAGCAAGTTATTCTTGTATTTAACTTGTTGTTTAGCATGCACAACTATGATATATATATACTAATGTCGAACATTTCTATCGTTCGAGTTACTATGCATGCTTAGTATTCAATTCTAATTAACCTTGGCTTAGTATTGTTCAAGCAAGGTATGCTATAGTTATTCAAATGGTATGCTTTATTTGATTATTCCTAAAGCATGACTTTAGTTTACTATGATTGATTCAATCACGATTATTCTATAGTATAGTGTTATTGGTTTTATTCAACTACTCCTTAGTTGATGTTTCGTTGAATTCAAATTTCTTGAAAGCTTATCCAAACCAAACTTACTTTAGTGCGGACTTGTATTCTAAATCTTGAGATGAACAACTCTTTTAATAGAGGTTTACGCTTAGCGTTGAAATGGTTGTGCACAATACATTATACGAAGGTTGATCCCCCTAAGTGCGTGGAGTCCTTATAGTCTTATATTTGTTAAAGTTAAAGTTGAAAGATTACTTATAGCGTGGACATGATTCGTGGTCATTAGACCCTCGGTGAATGTTATAATTTTCAGAAAGTTAATAGAATATATTGTTCAGTTCTATTGAGCCTAATATTGGCAATTGATGTAAAAGTTTAAAGATTTACTTATTGTTATTTCAAGTGGGCGTTGTTTGCTCACTCTTGCCTGTAAAATTTCTTACAGCTAAAGTTGAAATGGGTGACGTACCTAGTACTAGTAAGGGAAAAGGAAAGATGAATAAATACTGAAGACTTGTAATAGTTTTGATAGTTTACTTTCAGAATTTGATTTAAAGATTGTAATGAAGTTATTTAATTTTCCGCATTTGAATGATTGTTGTTAAAGGTTAGATAACACAGGAGATTTTTATTTAAGTTTAATCTGTATGGATGAGGTTTTCTTTTATTATTCAATTCTATTATGATTGGGTAGTTAGAAATGAATGTTTTGATTACGTGAACACCAAATCTTGAGGTAATGAAGTACCAGGATTTTGGGGTGTCACAAGTTGGTATCAAAGCTTTAGGTTATGAACCTTAGGTGGGAGAAAAGCCTTAGGAAGTAACCTTTGAAAAGATAGTGGAGATAACTCTTATCGAGTTTTAAGAAAGAAGTAATAAAACACTTATGTGCTTATGTGTTTATATTTATGTACTCATGAGTGTCGAGTAGTAATGATTAATAATTAAAACTTTAAAACTTTGTTGTCAGGATGACTAATGTCGGAGAATCCAGTCAGGCTAGGGAGGAGGGACCTCAAATGCCTATAGAGGAGGAGCCTCGCGCCATTCGAGTGGTTTGGGAACAACTCTCGCCATGGGAGTCGACCAGATTGGTCACGATAGTTGAGGAAGAGGATGATGATGTGGAGACAGACGAGGAGGATCCCGTTGAGTTACCACAGGAGGATGAGGATGACGAGGAAGAGGAGGAAAGGATTCCACTTAACTCGATAGCTGGACGTATATACGATGAGGTGCATGACCGTAACGTGGAACTTCAAGATACAGTTGAGGAGTTGCAGGAGATAGTAGCTGAACAATGATGCAATGACACAAAAAAGAGGCGGCGAGATCCAGGATCGTGAGGAAACAACTGACAAATGCCGAGGAGAAACTAATACAGACTGAAGGAGAGAAAGAACAATTGATCGATATGGTTGCCGAACTGAAGAGCAAGCTAAGAGAAGAAGCTGCTAAGAGGGCAAGAGTTGAAGATGCTTACGAGGAAGCTTTTCAACAAACCAGATTAGCAGTAAGAGACACGCAAGAAAAGAGGATGAAGATGGAAGAGATGGATAAAGTATTTAACACCATAATTAATGAAGCTCAAGATCGGGTCATGGGATATCCGATTGATTCGAGATCTTTGCCATCATTCGTGTTAGATCGCGAATAATGTTTTGAGTCATGGAGGAAGAGCGTGATAGGGCTAAGAAGTATCTTAATAGAACATCGTAGATGTAGTAATACGATGAGTGAAATGTTAAATAAATTGTAAATCCCAAGTGTTATGCAACCTATGGGATATGGTATGATGTTGTCTGAAACTTTTGTAGTTCGAGGAAAGTAATGTAGATAGTAGTGATGCTATTGTTTTATGTTTTCCAAAAGGTTTTGAATAAATAAAAGTTGTTACTTTATTCAAATTGTTATGCGTTATATGGCTATTTCTTTTATAGAGGCAAGTTAATTAGAAAATACTTAAAGAAGCTAAGTAATAGTCTAATAGATGTTTTGTTTTAATAGAAAATGCCTCCCAGACGTGAACTACCCCAACAGAGAAACAATGAGAGAACTACCAATAACGACAATATTGACGGTAACCCCGTTCAACAACTAGTGACACTACTGACAGGAGCGTTGCAGAATCAACCACAAAACCATGGTACAACGTTTAAGGATTTCAAGGCGGTTGGACCACCTGAATTCCGTGGGTCTATGAATCCAGTCGAAGCACAGACCTGGATTATGGAGATAGAAAAGGTGTTCGATGTCACTAGGGTAGGGGATGATCAGAAGTTTGCTTTCGTAACATTCATGTTGAAAGCAGAAGCTAGTTATTGGTGGAAGGCCAATAAAACTCGTGAAGGGCCAGGA
Source organism: Panax quinquefolius (assembly GCA_020205615.1). NCBI lineage: Eukaryota > Viridiplantae > Streptophyta > Magnoliopsida > Apiales > Araliaceae > Panax > Panax quinquefolius. The sequence goes on along the minus strand of CM035151.1, from coordinate 39,483,156 downwards.
GTGATGACCTGGGATAGGTTCAAGGAGTTGTTCTTCGAGACTTATTTCCCGAAAAGTTTGAAGAGTCAGCTAGAAGTGTAGTTTTGGAATTAAAGCAGGGAACGATGACGGTATCTGAGTATGTCATGAAATTCAACGAATTGGCGAGGTTTGCGCCATATCGGTAAACCTGCAGACGGCGTAAGGAAAAAAAGATTTGAGCAGGGTGAAGCCCCTGGTATGACTGATGAGGGTATCCTGTTCGATTGAAAACGTTGCGGTGGTGATGGAGAAAGCAGTACTCGCTGAAGGTGGAGGCGAGGCAGTGACAAAGTTTAACTAGGAACAAAAGAAGAAGAGGAATGAGAATGAGACTAAGAATGGGAGTGGTAGCGGTGGAAACAATAACAATAACAACAGCAGCAACGGCATGAAGAGGAAGTAGAATGGGAACGTGGGTGCTGGACACCAGCAGGGTAACTAGCAAAACAAAAAGTTTGAAGCATGTGCGACATGCGGGAAATTTCACAAGGGTGCGTGCTTGATGGGGAAACGAGTTTGCTACAATTGTGGCCAGGAGGGCCACATCGCCCCAAATTGCACTCAACCGAAGAAGAATGCATGCTTCACGTGCGGATCCAAGGATCACTTTGCTCATGAATGTCTAAGAAGAGGGATGGGGATGGAGTGACAATGGAGGAAGTAATGGAGGTACATGGGCCATTTGCGGGACTGACATCAAAAAAACCCATAGCTAGAACCTTAAACATGGTATGCGAGGATCTTTGTGCAATCAAAAGATGTGGTGTCGTATTATCCCAATCAATGATATAAATGCTTATGTATTATTTGATTCGGGTGCTACTTGTTCGTTTATATCGATGAATTTGCTAAGAGGTTAGAATTACCTAGAGAAGGCTGAATTTTCCTTTGAACATAGAAATTGCGAATAAGGAAGTAATCCTGTTAGATTCAGTATACAAGAAGCGTAGGGTGAACATTAAGGAGAATATCTTGTTGGTAGATTTGATTCGATTAGACTCGAGAATTTGATGTAATTTTGAAAATGGATTGGTACATTCAAATACGGAGATGATAATTGTACCGCCAAAAGAAGTGTGTAAACCTTATGACTCCGTCAAAGGTAGTATTTTATGGTAGCAAGTCGCCTAGACAAATGAAATGTTTGGCGACTATGCTGGGCCAAGAAATTGTTGAGTCGAGGTTGTGTGGGCTATTTAGCTTATATAGTCGATACTCTCGAACAAGGGGTAAAACTAGAAGAAATCTAGGTAGTAGAGAGAATTCAAGAGGCGTGTTTCGGAGGATTTGCGAGGACTTTTCACTGACGGAGAAATTGAATTCGTGATCGACTTAGTCTTGGGGAACAACACCGATATCGAAGGCCCGTCTGAGAATGGCTCTCAGTAGAAATGAAGGAACCGATGAATACAGATTGCAGAGAGGCTTTGGACAAGAAATATATTCAACCAAGCGTATCGTAGTGGAGTGCCGATTTTATTTGTGAAGAAGAAGGACGGATCAATGCGTCTTTGCATTGATTACAGGGAGTTAAACAAAGTCACTATTAAAAACAAATACCCGTTGCCAAGAATAGATGACTTGTTTGACCAATTAAAGGGTGCCAAATACTTTTCGAAAATAGATTTGAGAAGTGGGTATCACCAGTTGAAAGTGAGGAAGGTGGATATACCACGAACGACATTCAGAACTCGGTATGGACATTACGAGTTTCTGGTGATGTCTTTTGGTTTAACCAATGCACCTGCTATGTTCATGGATCTGATGAACTAGGGTGTTTAAACCATTCTTAGACAAGTTTGTAGTGGTATTTATCGACGACATTCTAGTGTATTCCAAGACTCAAGAAGAACACATGGAACACTTACGTTTGACATTGAAGACACTAAGAAAGGAAAAGTTATACGCGAAATTCTCTAAGTGCGAATTTTGGCTCGATCGTGTACAATTTTTGGGCCATGTTATTGACAAGGATGGGATTTCAGTAGATCCATCAAAAGTGGAAGCTGTAATCAATTGGGAATAACCAAGAACACCGTCAGAACTGAGGAGTTTCTTGGGACTGGCTGGTTATTATAGAAGATTCATTAAAGATTTTTCTAAGATAGCCACTCCGCTAACAAATTTGACAAGGAAAGCTATAAAATTCGTGTGGACGGAGAAATGTGAAGAAAGTTTTCAAGATTTGAAGAAGAAGCTAAGTGTGGCTTTTTGTGTTGACATTAGCGGACAATCTGAGGAAATTTTTGTGGTGTAGAGTGATGCCTCACACAAAGGGTTGGGTTGTGTTCTTATGCAGAATGGGAAAGTCATCGCGTATGCATCAAGACAATTGAAAGACTACGAAAAAGGGTATCCGACTCATGATTTAGAGTTGGCGGCAGTTGTGTTTGCTCTAAAGATATGGAGACACTATCTCTACGGAGAGAAATATGAGATTTACACATACCATAAAAGTCTGAAGTATATTTTCACACAGAAGGACCTGAACATGCGTCAAAGAAGATGGATGGAACTGATAAAAGATTATGATTGTGAGATCTTTTATCATCCAGGCAAAGCAAACATGGTTGCAGATGCCTTGAGTAGGAAAGGTAGGGAAAAGTTAATGTTGTTAACTGATAATGAGGAGCTTATTACAGCAATGTCAAGGTTAGAGTTGGAAATCAAATTTCCAAAAGAATCTGATGAGAAATTGTACGAGATGGAAGCCCGGTCGAACTTTGGTGGACAAAGTGAAGAATGCTCAAGCTGCGAGGATGAGGAATGCGAGAAAAATAAGAGAAGGTGTGGTCGGGGAAAAGAAATAAAGTACAAAGTTGATCTGAAGGGATCTTTGAGATTTGAAGGACGAATATGGGTTCAAAAAGTGATGCGGATATTAAAGAAGACATATTGACCGAAGCTCATAACTTCGAGATATTTGATTCATCCGGGAAGTACGAAGATGTATCAAGATTTATGCGACATTTTGGTGGCCAAATATGAAAAGAGGCGTTGCAAAATGCGTTGTAAAGTGCTTAACATGTCAGAGAGTCAAGGCCGAACATCAAAGACCAAACGGGTTACTTCAACCGTTGGAGATACCGGAATGGAAGTGGGAGCATATCACAATGGATTTTATGGTAGGTCTTCCAACAACTCAGAAAGGATACGATGCGATTTGGGTGATAGTGGACAGGTTGACAAAATCTGCACACTTTTTGCCAATAAAGATTAGATTCAATCTTGATCAGCTGGCAAAACTATATGTTAAAGAGATCGTTGCAAGACATGGGGTTCTAGTGTCAATTGTGAGACGGAGATCCGAGGTTCACATCAAACTTACGGAAGAGACTACAAGAATGTATATGGGAGCGATGATTGCGAATGAGTACGGCATATCATCCACAAATAGATGGCCAAAGCGAACGAACGATTCAGACATTGGAAGATATGCTAAGAGCATGCGTCATGGATTTCAAAGGAAGCTGGGATGAACAATTATCGTTGGTGGAATTTGCCTACAATAACAGTTAACACGCTAGCATCGGCATACCGCCTTACGAAGCATTATACGGCAGGAAGTGCAGAACTCCACTATGCTGGGACGAAGTCGGTGAACGTCAACTGTTAGGACCAGAACTAGTACAACAAACTGCTGAGGTTGTCCAACTCATCAGAACAAGATTGATAGCTGCTCAAGACAGACAAAAGAAATATGCTGATCAACACAGACAAAATCGTTCATTTGACATAGGAAATTACGTATTCCTAAAAGTTTCTCCTTGGAAGGAGAAAATTAGATTTGGTAAAAAGGGGAAACTAAGTCTGGTTTATTGGACCCTTTGAAGTGCTGAGGAAATTTGGAGAGGTAGCTTACGAGGTAGCTCTACCTCTAGAATTGCAAAACATTCATAATGTTTTTCACGTGTCGGTGTTACGACCGTATAAATCTGATTACAAGCACATAATTGAGTACGAACCATTGCAATTTGAGAAAGACTTGTCCTATGAAGAGATTCCTATCCAGATAGTCGACAGGAAAGAATAAGTGCTCAGGAATAAAGTGATACCTTCTGTGAAGGTGATATGGAGGAACCACAATGTCGAAGAGGCTACGTGGGAACTCGAAGCTGATATGATGAAGAATTACCCTGAGTTATTTGTTTAAAGCATGTCTTCGATTACGGGGGATGTAATCTTTATAAGAAAGGAAAAATGTGACGATTTGTTTGTTTGAGTTGTGATTACGGGGATGAGAATCCTTGTAAGAGAGGAAGGATGTAACAATCCAGAAAATTTAAATTATAATTTTAAATATTTATTGAATTATATAAATATTTAATTGGTGCATTTATTGCTAAATAAATATTTGTTTAATTTGAATTGATTAATTATTTATGTTGTAAATAAATAATTAATGAGTTAAGAAAATTATTATTATATTGATATTTCAAGTTGATGGTTAATTATTTGTATTGAGTTATGTGATTAAATGAATTATTTAATTAATGGTCATTTGAACTAATTAAATTAAATTTGAAAGCTTGATTAAATAAAGTGTGACAAATAACTATAGTATAAGGAGTTATTAAAAATAAATTAAAGTAGTTTTAATCTAGTTTTACCCAAACAATGCTTAAGGATATAAATTCTTTAAAATTTAAATAGTTTGCCAAACAAGCCTTATGGCTTTTGATATTTCTAATTTATAAAATAAATAAAATAAAATAAATAATAAATATAATGTATACGTTATTTTGGGTAACTAATGATGGCTATTAAGGCCATATCAGTTTTTTTTATATTACGCATACTAGTTGCTGGGTTTTGAGAGAGTTCAGAGAATAGCAGAGAGAATTGAGAAAAGAGTTTGAGAGATTGAGGGAGATTGGTCTTCAACTAACAAAGATTGTATATGCAAATTGAAGGTATGTTCTACCACTTTGATATTATTTACGAGTATTTCAGAGAAGCTTAGTTATACTCTGTGAATTCTATTTCTTTTATGCTCTGTGAGATCTAGTTTTTCTTCCGAATTGTTGTTATGTAACTAAGTTATGGGGGTTATACATGTTTATAGTGATTAGATATGGTGTTTATGTTAGGTTTGCAATATTCAAGAACGCAATCAAATTGCATAAATAAGCTGAAACGTGTAAAAATCAGAGTTTAAAAATTTTACAAACCATATACCCGGATCACCCTTTATGCACAATTATTAATTAAATGAAAAATTGAAGAACAAGAATCATACCCTTGAAGATCTGAGCTTCCTCAGGTACAAGTTCACCTCCAATTCTTTTCGCGTTCAACTTGAATCCACCAGGTTTGGTTCCTTCCTTTGATCAACGTTAGCCACCCAAGTGTTTGGCCTCTAGAGGTGATCCACCAAGAAAGAAGAAGGATTCAAGAAGATGGGTGGTTGGCTAAACCCTAATTTTTCTATCTCTATAGAAAAGGAGCGTACTCTCCAACCATTGGAATAATCACGTAGTTTTGATATCTGATATAAGACTCTTCTTATAAAGATATCAAGTAACCCTATTAAAATAAGGTATTATTTAATTAAACCCTTTTAATTAAAGGGCTCCCCTAATCTTATTAGGGATAATTAATTAAACTCCTTTAACTAATTTTCCTTCCTAATTCAATTAGGAATAAATGAGAAATACTTATATTAAATTAATTCCTAAACTCTTTTAGAAATTAAAATAATAATAATAATTGTAATAATATTAATAAGACTCCTCTTATTAATTTATATTTAATATTTCTAAAGTATTAAATAATAAATATTAAGCTATTTAATTTATTCTATCACCATAGATTAATTTAAATATACATAACATATTATTACGATTATGTCATTAACTTCTTAAATCATTATTCTTCCTTTTATGGTGTGACCCTTTAGGTTCTCCATATTAAACCGGTTGTGAATAAATCAATTAGAACAATTCTAATCTTATTTAAATAAATAAATTAAATAATTAATTTATTTAAATAAATAATATTTATTCTACAATAGGGATAAGCCTCCCTAGCGATCAACGACTTTCCAGATAATATAGATTTCAACATTAATCATAAAAGAACCTTTGAGTAAATAGTTACCGTACAATTCAATCCTTCAACCATATATTTGAGTAAATAGTTACCGTACAATTCAGCTATATACTTTGTCTTTATCACTAAACCAGCAACTCTTTGTGGTGGCACATCCGAATCAAAATTATCCAAGTTAAGTCCGACCTAGCACTCCATATATTCAAAAAAGAAAAATATCATCCTTGTGGTGACACAACAAAATAATATTGTTCAATTTTCTTTATAAGCATCAAATGTGATAAATTAACATCTTAAATACTTAATACTTGCCTTGTGGTGACACAACAAACTCATATTAAATATTTAATACTCTATTAATTTTATCATGCTAGAAGGCGACGTTCGATATTCCAAATATCTTTGAGCGCTTAGGACTTAATATAAAAAATTGAGGGGTTTGTTATTAATTTGTCTCATCTTGTTTAGCTGCATTTGCACATATATATATAAAATACGCGTCATATTAATGAACATGCGAAGCATGTTTGCATAATATATAATATATATAGTATAAGCATGCACATATAGAATACTATATTCTACTCGGATTGATTATGGACTTTTATTCTAGTTTGATTCACTAGAGCCACCAAGTGAACCAAAAGGTCAAACCCTAGGGGTGCAAGAAATAATATTTAAATATAACTATTACATTTAAACCCGGGCTCCATTACAAACGGGTCTTCAAGCGCTCCTTGCTCCTTGATCTCCAATTTTTCAAAATTAATTCTAACTATTCCTATTACAAAACTATTTAAAATAAATAGAAACCTTGATCGTGATCGAGGGAAGTACATAGGAGGAGATAGAATTTATATTCGGAAAAATTAGAGAAGGCAATCATGTGAGACCCCATTTAATAAAACCCATACATTCATGCATCCAACTAAAATAAAATCCAATCACATTGGTCAATTGTCCATAATCAACCTCATTTATTATCATACATATCACCATATGCATCAATACATAACATTCATCTGATGAATAATAAACATTCAATATATATATTGATATCATTTAATGGGCAAATTTAGTTAGTATAAAATCTAATTTTGAATCAAAATAAACTCCTTTATTTTAATCCAAATTTAAATCAAAATAAAACTATTTTATTTTAATTTATCCAATTTTGAATAAAATAAACTATTTTATTTTAATCAAAATCTTTAATCAAAATAAACTCCTTTATTTTAATTAATTATGGAATCCAATTCCAAGTAAAAACAAACTTTATTAAAGGAAACATGGATTTTCTTTTCATTCACAAATAAACTCCTTTATTTTGAATAATATAAAATCTTATTTTATATCTAAATAAACTCCTTTATTTAGAAAACATGGAATCCAATTTCAACTCTAATTAGTTATCATGGAAACTAATTCCAACTCTAATTAGTTAGCATGAAAACTAATTTTAAAATTAAAATAAACTTTTATTTTAATTATAAAATTATTAAAATATATAATATAATATACATATAATATATATAACTAAACCTGAATCAGGTTAACTATATATATCTATATGAATCACGAATCCCATATAATCAAAATGATTCACGGTTATTACTATCAAAAGTAACAGGAATAATGTGACACATACATATATTATATACCTTCCTTTTAAAAAAAGAAATTTTAGTGCAACATATTAAAGGACCAGTCACGTGGCACATGGGATCAAGCTTCCCTTTGATTTTTCGTGAAGAACTTTTGTTATTCAGCCAACAAGATCAGCCATACGAATCCGGTATAAAAAAAAAGTTTCGTAAACAGTTTCGCAATTATTTTTATTTTTTTTTAAATTTTATACAACAGAATTATGCCCAATTAAATTGTTCTGAACACATATCAATATACATATCAAATATTGAACAATTAATAATTTGCATAAAGGTTTGGCTCTGATGCCACTTTTAGGTTTGTAATATTCAAGAACGCAATCAAATTGCATAAATGTTTTAAAGCGATGTAAAAATCAGAGTTTAAAAATTTTACAAACCATATACTCGGATCACCCTTTATGCACAATTATTAATTAAACGAAAAATTGAAGAACACGAATCATACCCTTGAAGATCCGAGCTTTCTCAGGTACAAGTTCACCTCCAATTCTTTTCGCGTTCAACTTGAATCTACCGGGTTTGGTTCCTTCCTTTGATCAACGTTAGCCACCCAAGTGTTTGGCCTCTAGAGGTGATCCACAAAGGAAGAAGAAGGATTCAAGAAGATGGGTGGTTGGCTAAACCCTAGTTTTTCTATCTCTATAGAAAAGGAGCGTACTCTCCAACCATTGGAATAATCACGTAGTTTTGATATCTAATATAAGACTCCTCTTATAAAGATATCAAGTAACCCTATTAAAATAAGGTATTATTTAATTAAACCCTTTTAATTAAAGGAGCTCCCTAATCTTATTAGAGATAATTAATTAAACTCCTTTAACTAATTTTCCTTCCTAATTCAATTAGGAATAAATGAGAGTACTTATATTAAATTAATTCCTAAACTCTTTAAAAATTAAAATAATAATAATAATTGTAATAATATTAATAAGACTCCTCTTATTAATTTATATTTAATATTTCTAAAATATTAAATAATAAATATTAAGCTATTTAATTTATTCTATCACCATAGATTAAATTAAATATACATAACTATATTATTACGATTATGCCATTAACTTCTTAAATCATTATTCTTCCTTTTATGTTGTGACCCTTTAGGTTCTCCATATTAAACCGGTTGTGAATAAATCAATTAGAACAATTCTAATCTTATTTAAATAAATAAATTAAATAATTTATTTATTTAAATAAATAATATTTATTCTACAATAGGGATAAGCCTCCCTAGTGATCAACGACTTTCCAGATAATATAGATTTCAACATTAATCATAAAAGAACCTTTGAGTAAATAGTTACCGTACAATTCAATCCTTCCACCATACAATATCCCAATTAAATATAAGACATGGAATTACTGTCAAGTCTTATTTTATTTAATTATATGTATTTCGATCCTTAAATGCACAACACCAAATAATGCAAATTAGAAACTCCTTTCTAATTTCATTCTGCCTTAGCCAAGGACTACCGGGTTGTCATTTATCGAATCACATAGGACATTTCTCTTCTTTTAATAGAACTAGTAGATTCATTATTGATCATACATTATCTCCATGTACAACTTATTATACTCAAGCATACCTTTTGATATACCCTAAGGGTCTTAAGGAATAAGTCAAAGTATAACTCATCATACACAAGATACTATCATGATCTCAAGTTCAAGGATCACTTGTACTACTATCACTACAGGAATTCCTATTGACAGGCAAGTAAAACTCCATTAGGTATTCCTTAGCGAGCCACGTTCAGTTAACTTATTCTCCAATAAACACCTACATACTTGCTTTAGTGTCTCCACACAAATGATCATGAGATCAATCATCCTCATCCAATGAGCAAGCAACGTATGTACCAATCTATCCGGATTCACTAATCCCAATTTAGTAATCCAACGATTGGGAACTATTTTAGTTTTAAGCTTTCTAAGAATTTAGATCTCATTAGAATGATCATCATCATTATTCTAAAAGCATTGCTTAAAACTATGGGTTTATCACTTATTATAAAACAGCATCATGTAGATAATTAAAAGCCTTTAATAAATTAATACTTTTTATTAATAAATGAATAAGATTGTTACAAAGTATATGCTTTATCATTAAACATGATTGGCTTGTGTGCATACTACTTTCAATCTCCCACTTGCACTAAAGTCAATCGTCATGGTATCTCATACTCTTCTTCTCTAAGTGACGATTATCCCCTTTGTTGGATAAGCTTTAGTTAATGGATATGTAATGTTGTTCATGAGAGTCCACTATCTCTATAGTGATTTCCCATCTTTCAATGATTCTGATAATCAAATGAAAGTGCCACAACACATGTTTAGATCCAAGATGAGACTTAGGAACTATTCTTAGTTCTGTAATGAACTTTTAATCCAAACAATCAACTTGCAACTTCATTTATAGCTATATACTTTGTCTTTATCACTAAACCAGCAACTCTTTGCTGTTTGGAATCTTTCCAATTTTACTGCACCACTATTCAAGATAATGCTTTACCTTAAAGTGGATTTTCTGTCATCTTGGTCTGCCTGAAAAACTTGAGTCTGTAAAGCCCTCTAGTTTTAATTCAGACCCACCATGTATACTCACATCCTTAGTGCCGGTTAAGCACTTTAAGATGTTTTTCACTGACTCATAGTGAACTTCTCCATAATATGACTGATCAACATCAGGTCTCGTACATTTCATTGCATACATGATTGTCACTCATGCGATCTCTCTTTTCAGGAGTCTGTGGGGACTATAAAGAGAGATACACTCCATAGCTCATCAACATGAGACATCTCTTGGAGTTTGCCATGCTAAACGACTTTAGCATCAAATGAATATACGTTCCTTGGGTTAAGTTGAGCATCCTTTTAAATCTATCTATATAGATTTGCATCCCCAATAATGATACTCTTCCCAAATCATTCATGGAGGATTGTTTAGACAACTTTATCTTTACTGATTGTAGCATTGGTATGTAATTCCTCATCTGTAGTATATCAACATATAGTACTAGGAATGTCACGATGCTCCCACTGACCCTTTTGTACACACTAGAACTCTTACCTCATCATATGTAACTGGATCATCATCATCTATGATGCGTACCTCATCATCATCATCTATGATGAATCCATACCTCCTAGGTATCTTCAGTACTATTCCAGATTTACGATTCGGTTATGGTGCAATACAGTGCATCTCTGAGTTCCTCTTATTTGACTTATAGTGTTTTGTGGTTCTTGAACTCTTCAAGATCTATTATCCTCCCACTAGCCCCTTTAATGATCTCAAGTCCAAGCATCGCTTGTACTACTATCACTACAGGAATTCCTATTGACAGTAAGTAAAACTCCATTAGGTATTCCTTAGCGAGCCACGTTCAGTGAACTTATTCTCTAATAAGCACTTACATACTTGCTTTAGTGTCTCCAAACAAATGATCATGAGATCAATCATCCTCATCCAATGAGCAAGCAATGTATGTACCAATCTATCTAGATTCACTAATCCCCAATTTAGTAATCCAACGATTGGGAACTATTTTAGTTTTAAGCTTTCTAAGAATTTAGATCTCATTAGAATGATCATCATCATTATTCTAAAAGCATTGCTTAAAACTATGGGTTTATCACATATTATAAAACAGGATCATGTAGATAATTAAAAGCCTTTAATAAATTAATACTTTTTATTAATAAATGAATAAGATTGTTACAAAGTATATGCTTTATCATCAAACATGATTGGCTTGTGTGTATACTACTTTCAGTTTAAACAATAATCGCATGAAAATTTCGTCTACAGTAGGAAGAAAATTTGTCAGTATATGTATTGTTGGTATGTTTCCATATGTAATCATGCAAGTACCAATTTTAATGGCCAATTTGGTTGTGAAACTGTAAATTGAAGTTTGTTTATTGTATTTCCTTGAGATATGAACAGAACGTAGTTTGAATAGAGTATTTTGGTCTACTAATGAATTCACAGTGTTTACTGTGTTATCAACTATGGAGTTTTAGTTTTTTTTTAAACCGTGTTTTCAAAATTTAAGTTTTTAAAATCTTGGTTTAGTCGTTGTTAATTAGTATCTGAATAATTGGTTATGATTATGGGTAAATTATGTTAGTTGTTCATGTAAATTTAGATGTTAGCAGTATCATTTAGTACAAAATTTAGTTGTTATGTTCTTCGTCGTTGGGTTCTCTAAGTTTCGGCGCCCCAGAGCCAAAAATGGGCCAGTAGCTCGCGCCCCGACGCTAGTACTCGCGCCCCGGCGCCGGGAAAGTTGTCTGAGTGGGCAATTTTGACCTCCTGTAGTAAAATAGTCATAACTTTCTCATACGAACTCCGATTGAGTTGATTCAAGATGATCCAGAACGAGGACGAATAGACCTGCAACTTTCATGCTTTAAGTGTTTTAATTTGAGGTTTGTAAAGGTAGTCAAAATGGCAATATTTAGGACTGTTGTGTATTTGGAGCCAATCGGAGGGCGTCGGGATGCACGAATGCAAGTGCAACCCTTTGTGTATTAGTATAACTTAATGATAACATGTTGGACATGTAATAGGATGTTTTATCAAGTTGTTAATGTGCATATGGTGCAATGACATGATCACTTAAGTAGTTGTAATAAAGCTAAAAAGTAATGTTCATGAAAAGATGTGATGTTGTTTAAACTTAAACTTAGTTAGTAGCTATACTAAGAGTAATAAAGTAACTCATAAAGGTAATGTTAGTGTAACTCAATGTGTATTGTCAATACATATGGTATGTGTAGGACTTGGGGTGAACGTGAATAGTAATTGTTTAACCTATGCATGAGGCAAGTTCTCTAACTCTACTTTTATAATTGTGCAGCTATCTTTAAGCAAGTTTTCTAATATATTATCTTGTTAATTCAAGTACTGTTTTTAATAATAATGTAAGTTATTCTGGAGCAAGTTATTCTTGTATTTAACTTGTTGTTTAGCATGCACAACTATATATATATACTAATGTCGATCATTTCTATCGTTCAAGTTACTATGCATGCTTAGTATTCAATTCAATTTAACCTTGGCTTAGTATTGTTCAAGCAAGGTATTCCATAGTTATTCAAATGGTATGCTATTAGATTATTCCTAAAGCATGACTTTAGTTTACTATGATTGATTCAATCACGATTATTCTATAGTATAGTGTTATTGGTTTTATTCAACTACTCCTTAGTTGATGTTCGTTGAATTCCAAATTTCCTTGAAAGCTTGTCCAAACCAAACTTACTTTGGTGTGGACTTGTATTCTAAATACTGAGATGAACAACTCATTTAATAGAGGTTTACGCTTAGCGTTGAAATGGTTGTGCACAATACATTGTACGAAGGGTTGATCCCCCTAAGTTCGTGGAGTCCTTATAGTCTTATGACTGTTAAAGTTAAAGTTGAAAGATTACTTATAACTGTGGACATGATTCGTGGTCATTAGACCCTCAGTGAATGTTATAATTTTTAGAAAGTTAATAGAATATATTGTTCAGTTCTATTGAGCCTAATATTGGCAATTGATGTAAAAGTTTAAAGATTTACTTATTGTTATTTCAAGTGGGCCTTGTTTGCTCACTCTTGCTCGTAAAATTTCTTCTGACTAAAGTTGAAACGGGTGACGTACCTAGTACCTGTAAGGGAAAAGGAAAGATGAATAAATACTGAAGACTTGTAATAGTTTTGATAGTTTACTTTCGGAATTTGATTTAAATATTGTAATGAAGTTATTTAATTTTTCGCATTTGAATTATTATTGTTAAAGGTTAGATAACCTGGGAGATTTTTATTTAAGTTTAATCATGTATGGACAGGTTTTCTTTTATTATTCAATTCTATTATGATTGGGTAGTTAGAAATGAATGTTTTGATTACGTGAACACCAAATCTTGAGGTAATGAAGTACCGAGATTTGGGGGTGTCGCATTATATGGTCCACGAATATAATCATCTATTATATTATATGGTCCACGTATTCTTGAAAACCAAATCAACTAGAAACCACGAATTCCACTATTCCAGTATGTAATGTTTAGCGAGTTTATTTTGGCCAATCCCTTTTTCTAAATAACAACCACGTATTCCGTGAAGAAAAATTAAACATGGGATTACCGAAATAAAAAAAATTAATTTTATACAACAAAATTATGCCCAATTAAATTATTCTAAACATATTAATATATATATCAAATAAAAATAATTAATAATTCGCATAAAGGTTTGGCGCTGATACCACTGTAAGGTTTGTAATATTCATGAACGCAATCAAATTACACAAAATAAGCGGAAACGTGTAAAAATTAGTGTTTAAAATTTTATAAACCATATACCCAGATCATCCTTTATGTACAATTATTAATTAAACGAAAAGATATGAAGAACAAGAATCATACCCTTGGAGATTCGAGCTTCCTCAGGTACAAGTTCACCTCCAATCCTTTTCGCGTTCAACTTGAATCCACCGGGTTTGGTTCCTTTCTTTGATCAACGTTAGTCACCCAAGTGTTTGGCCTCTAGAGGTGATCCACCAAGAAAGAATAATGATTAAAGAAAATAGGTGTTTGGCAAAACCCTAGTTTTTTTATCTCTTATAGAAAAAAGAGCGTACTCTCCAACAATTGGAATCACGTATGTTGTGAAGCAACAACTCTACACCCATAATAAGACTCATCTTATTTATAGATGTGGGAAACCCTCCGTAACAATTAAAGAATTGGGTTTTATTTTAATTAATTAAACTCATTTAATTAATTATGCTCCCAATCTTATTAGGAATAATTAATTAAAATCTTTTAATTAAGTAGCCTCCTAATCTTATTAAGATATATGAGAGTACTTTTATTAATTAATTCCCAAACTCCATTAGGAATTAAATAATAATAATAGTAATAATAATAATAAGACTCCTCTTATTAATTTATACTCCCTCTGTCCCAAGATAAAAGTCCTGGTAAACTTTTCACGCATATTAAGAAGAAGAATAAAATGATAAAATTGTCCATAATAATGTCATTAAATATGGAGAGAGAATTAGAATAAGATAAGTATGAGATATTTAATGCTACGGGCATAATAGAAAAAAATGTGTAAAAGTTTGGTTATTAAAGGAAAGTGGACATTTAACATGGGACTACTCAAAATAGTAATAAAGACTTTTATCTGGAGACGGAGGGAGTATTTAATATTTCCAAAATATTAAATAATAAATATTAAGCTATTTAATTTATTATATCACCATAGATTAAATTAAATATACTAAACTTATTATTACGATTATGCCATTAACTTCTTAAATAATTATTCTTCCTTTTATGGTGTGACCCTTTAGGTTCTCCATATTAAACCGGTTGTGAATAAATCAATTAGAACAATTCTAATCTTATTTAAATAAATAATATTTATTCTACAATAGAGATAAGCCTCCCTAGCGATTAACGACTTTCCAGATAATATAGATTTTAACATTAATCATAAAAGAACCTTTGAGTAAATAGTTTCCGTACAACCCAATCCTTCCACCATACAATGTCCCAATTAAATATAAGACATGGAATTACTGTCAAGTCTTATTTTATTTAATTATATATATTTCGACTCTTAAATGCACAACTCTAAATAATGCCAATTAGAAACTCCTTTCTAATGTCATTCTGCCTTGGCCAAGGACTACTGGGTTGTCATTTATCGAATCACATAGGACATTTCTCTTCTTTTACTAGAAGCGGTAGATTCTTTATTGATCATACATTATCTCCATGTACAACTTATTATAACCAAGCATACCCTTTGATATACCCTAAGGGTCTTAAGGAATAAGTCAAAGTATAACTCATCATACATAAGATACTATGATGATCTCAAGTCCAAGCATCGCTTGTACTACTATCACTACAGGAATTCCTATTGACAACAAGTAAAACTCCATTAGGTATTCCTTAGCGAGCCACGTTCAGTGAACTTATTCTCTAATAAGCACTTACATACTTGCTTTAGTGTCTCCAAACAAATGATCATGCGATCAATCATCCTCATCCAATGAGCAAGCAATGTATGTACCAATCTATCTAGATTCACTAATCCCCAATTTAGTAATCCAACGATTAGGAACTATTTTAGTTTTAAGCTTTCTAAGAATTTAGATCTCATTAGAATGATCATCATCATTATTCTAAAAGCATTACTTAAAACTATGGGTTTATCACATATTATAAAACAGCATCATGTAGATAATTAAAAGTCATTAATAAATTAATACTTTTTATTAATAAATGAATAATATTGTTACAAAGTATATGCTTTATCATTAAACATGATTGACTTATGTGCATACTACTTTCAATTATATGTCAAGAAAAGACTCACCGTTGGAAAGAATATGATAGCAATCTTCTCGTTTTTCTTTGGGGTCTATTGTGTCAACCATGGATAATTCTCCAGTCATATGATATTTATTATAACTTAGATGCATGGCCTCCCATGTATGAAGGTTTCTTTGAGCATTTTCCGAAGATTTTAATTTCTAAAATAGTTATTGACTTTACCTTTATGTAAGGTACCACTGTAAGGTATCAATGTGAGGTGATATCCAGGTAAAGGGATGAGAGTCACAGTTGGTATCTATTTGTAGTAAAACTCACAACATATGTGTTTTCGTATTTTTGCACGACAATTGTAATAATGAAGTTTGTATTTGGAAATTGCATTGAGTGTAGTTCATGGCGACTCAAAATAGGTTGTGTGGATTGGACCTATTTTTGGGGCGTTACAACAGTAATACGCGTGGTTGCATAGTAGCACGTGGTATTGGTTATTGATGCTTACGTGAGAAGTCACTCAGTTATACTCAATTATTTCTACACTAATTGATGCATCATATCTCTCATATTATTGATTCAATTATTGTCACAAAATCATCTGCATAATATTTTATATTATTAAATCAATAATTGAGACGACAAAGTTATTCATATTATTATTTGCAATATTGACAATGTCTAGAAGTTCTATCAAGAAGAGGTTTGATCACCTAATTGCGCGCCAATAAGGAGAAATCTTTATCGTAAAGTCCCCTTTTTCCTTGGAACGACCTAGTTGTTAAATATTGCGAATTATAATAATGATGATAAATGTTGTTAAAAACATTGAGGTGATTTTTATTTGTTGTAAATATTAGCGTATTGTTTGGACCCCCACTTACTCATTTTTCAAAATAGTCGGTAGAAAATTATTTAATATAATAAAGGTAGGTCCAAATGTGGGGCCCATATGTGGAAAATGAATTGGCTGGAATGCAAGTCACGGGTGATATATATATATATATATATATATATATATATATATATATTATTAGTTTTGTTTTCTATAAAAAATAGAATAAATTATATTTTATTATGCATATTATTTGCATAGTGACTGCATAGTAAAATTAGAAAATTTGGACGATTTCCCGTGACCCTTATTGTGCAATCCATAATTTTTCCCTTTACTGTGCATTCAAATAGTATCCTTTCCAGTCTCCTATAAATAGGATGCTTAGTTAGAATTAAAAATCACACCAGAATCAGAGAATTCTTCTTCTATAATATTGAGCGTATTTCTTTCGAGTTTTAGAAAGCTTTAAGCGTAGAAAATAGTGAAAGTTTTTTTCAAGAATATCCTCGCTATACCAGTTGGAATACTCTTCTTTTCAAGGTAAGGGATGTTATTATTATTGAATATTCATATGAAATAATATTTTCTTCCATACTCTGTAGTATGTAAGTAATATTATTTCATTTCAGATTCCGAATTCTATACTTATTTGGTTAAAGTTTTGGCTTCTATACTCCATGAAATTAGTAGAATATCCTTGATATTTTCGCTTCATCCAGTATCTTTTCATAGAAATATTATTTTGAGCATTCTTGATAAGTTTTAACTTTTTCATGCCGGAGTACTATTCACAAGGTTACTATTCCCGAAGTACTATTCACGGGATACTATTCACTTAGTTACTATTCACCCGAGATACTATTCATGACAAAAATTAATTTTTTTTCGGTCCAAATCATTTTTTATACAATATTATTCTAGAATTTTACTCCACAAAGCAGTATCATGGTGACAATTTGGACATTATTGAATTCTGGATAAATTAAATTATAAATCTTTCAAAATTTATCCTTTGATTTCTTTTAATTGAATTCTTATATCATTGTCATCATTCTCATGCTTATATTATGTTGAAAGTCATCTATGGCCGTAGTGCATAGATGGACTTGGTATGATTATGACCAAGGATTATTCGGTATAATCATGACCGTAATGTTACAAATGATGTGGTAAAAGTCATCATTGGCCCGTAGTGCATTGATGGTCAGTTTTTGGCATGATCATGACCATTGATGAATACACGAATATCCTTGGCTCGTAGTGTATGGATAATTCGTGGTCGTGATACTAATGAATATCCTTGGCCCGTAGTGCATGGATAATTCGTGGTCGTGATACTAATGAATATCCTTGGCCGTAGTGCAGGGGTGATTCGATGATGTGGATTATTTATTAAGCTGAGTCTCAGCAATAAAAGTGATGAAAAACTTTTTAATTCATAGAAGATAGTAGATATCATGCTCTACTTGACTCTTCTAATGGATTTCTTGTTCCGCTAAAGTTAAACTTGATGTCTATTATATTTTATGAGTTTAACATTGTTGAAGGCTAACGATAATTTATTCTGCATTATCATAGTCATAATATTTCTTACTGGGCTAGTTGAGCTCACCTTTTTTGCTTTAATTGTTCTCTTCAGGAAATGAGAACGTAGCTGGGACTAGTCGGGAAACGGAGTGACGGTCCAGATGTTTGCATTAGTAGTCCTCACTATTCTGTGAAATATTGTGATAATAAATGTATTGAGGACTTATTTTGAGTTTGAATACTGTCTAGAAGACAATATTTGTATCAAAACTCACAGCTTATATTGTTTATTTAAGTTTGTATTTGTATTTGTATTTTGTACCATGTATTTGTCGACTCAGAATGAGTGATGTATACCTATTTTAGGGGCGTCACAATTTTCTTCTTAAATAATTATTCTTCCTTTTATGGTGTGACCCTTTAGGTTCTCCATATTAAACCGGTTGTGAATAAATCAATTAGAACAATCCTAATCTTATTTAAATAAATAAATTAAACTATTAATTTATTTAAATAAATAATATTTATTCTACAATAGGGATAAGACTCCCTAGCGATTAACGACTTTCCAGATAATATAGATTTTAACATTAATCATAAAAGAACCTTTGAGTAAATAGTTACCGTATAATTCAATCCTTCCACCATACAATGTCCCAATTAAATATAAGACATGAAATTACTATCAAGTCTCATTTTATTTAATTATATGTATTTTGACTCTTAAATGCACAACTCCAAATAATGCAAATTAGAAACTCCTTTCTAATTTCATTTCGCTTTAACGCCAAGGACTACTGGGTTGTCATTTATCGAATCACATAGGACATTTCTCTTCTTTTACTAGAGGCGCTAGATTCTTTATTGATCATACATTATCTCCACGTACAACTTATTATACCCAAGTATACCCTTTGATATACCCTAAGGGTCTTAAGGAATAAGTCAAAGTATAACTCATCATACACAAGATACTATGATGCTCTCAAGTCCAAGGATCACTTGTACTACTATCACTACAGGAATTCCTATTGACAGGCAAGTCAATACTCCATTAGTTATTCCTTAGCGAGCCACGTTCAGTGAACTTATTCTCTAATAAGCACTTACATACTTGCTTTAGTGTCTCCACACAAATGATCATGAGATCAATCATCCTCATCCAATGAGCAAGCAACGTATGTACCAATCTATCCGGATTCACTAATCCACAATTTAGTAATCCAACGATTGGGAACTATTTTAGTTTTAAGCTTTCTAAGAATTTAGATTTCATTAGAATGATCATCATCATTATTCTAAAATCATTGCTTAAAACAATGTGTTTATCACATATTATAAAGCAGCATCATGTAGATAATTAAAAGCCTTTAATAAATTAATACTTTTTATTAGTAAATGAATAAGATTGTTACAAAGTATATGTTTTATCATCAAACATGATTGGCTTGTGTGCATACTACTTTCAGTTTTCACATAATATTAGATTTCACGAACGACTAGCTAACTATGCGTTCAATAATTTAACTAAGCATGTAAGTATCTCATTGACATGTTAAGAATATATTTTAACATTTCATTATATGTCTAACACATTTTTATGTTCATTAGATTAGGTTACTATTACATTTCCTGAAATAAAACAATTAAAATTCTCATTCGTGGGCACATTATCAGATAGTGGTAATGCGACGCCACCCTATAAAGCTAACTCTCTGGCGTTATAAGACGGATGGCATCGCAACTTGATCAAGGCCATTGTATGCCATCAAGGACAATGACGCCATCTTGAGTCTTTGAGTGCGGACCTTAAGGCATGGGGTTGGCATTGTGGCGCGACATGCCAGTTCCTAATTCTGAGTTTCGCGAGGAACACATATCATGACCAATTACATCCAATTACATTATTCACACATGAATTTAAGCATACCCAGACATTATAATACACATATAACCATTACCCAACCTTTATAGCATGCTTTTAACAAGTTAAAACATACAATTACTTAAATCAAATCATGTAATTTCACTATTCTTGGTGTTTTTGAAAGTTTTGAAGATAAAACATGAAAATTAACATTAAAGTTCGTTATAACTCCGAATCTGTCCATTCAAAGTTTGTTTTCTTTGTTTTAACATGTGCTATCATAATCTATTGTTAATTTCAAGTCAAACAACAATTCATGCATTGATCACTAAATTTTTGTTTTACAAAGAACTCAAAACACTTATTAATGGAAAACTCTGATTTTTGAATGATTACACGAAATCAACTACTAAAATCACATATAAATCATATAGAATTGATTTATGAATGCTAATAAACATATATAATCAGTTTCCTAACACATTGGCCATAAATTTTATTTTACAAAGAACTTGTAGATTGTTTTTTTCACAAAAGAATATAAGAACGTAAATAAGGTTTGGTTAAAGAGATTACCTAAAAGTGTAGATTAGTAGGAGATGAAATCCCTTTCAGATTCTTCTTCAATCTCACAATTTCCCTCAACAATTTCTCTGAACTCTCAAGTTTTTTGTTTCAAAAATAACATACGTAAGAAAAAATAAGACTGATGCGCATAATTACTGGCAACGTTATGGTCAGTTAATCCCATTCGTGGGTTAACTGCCCAACTCCCATTATGGCTTTGTTTGGCTAACTATTAGAAAACTATTTCCATTTAATTTAATTAGTCCTTTATTATATAGTTTAATAATGTCACACCTATTTAAGCAATTAATCAAATATCTTATTTTATTTTATTTAAATAAAATATAATTATTTCTCATTAATTCACATAGTCACATAATTAAATTTCTCATTTATTAATTATGTCAAATTATTAAATCTCTAATTAAATATTAAATGAATTAAAATAACATTATGCTTATTAAGTAATTTATTTAATCAAATAAGCTTAATTAAATCCATACCTTGAATAATAAAATTCCCCACATTATTTTAATCAATATAACACATATAATTAAATTAATCTACCACAAATTCATCAATTAATTATTTAATTCAATAATTAAATCATCGAAAAATATTTATTTAATTCAATAAATATTCAAATTAAATTACAAAATCTCGTTCATCACTTCGTTCCCCCCTGAAAAGGATTCTGTCCTAGAATCACAACTTAATCAATTCGTCCCGTTACATTCTCCCCCCTTACAAAGATGATTATGTCCCCAGAATCGCTTACACATAAATTAAGTAAATAAATGAGGATAATTCTGCATCATATGCTCTTCGAGTTCCCACGTAGCTTCTTCAGCGTTGTGGTTCCTCCAGATTACCTTAACAGAAGGTATTACTTTTTTTCTGAGAACTTGTTCTTTCCTGTCAACAATCTGAACAGGAATTTCTTCATAAGTTAAGTCTTTCTCAAAATGTATGGGTTCATATTCAATCACATGCTTGTAATCGGGTTTGTAGGGTCGTAAAATTGAAACATGGAAGAAGTTGTGGACATTCTCGAGTACTGGAGGTAAGGCTACCTCATACGCAACTTCTCTAATCCTTCGCAGTACCTCAAAGGGTCTAATGACCCTTGGGCTTAATTTCCCCTTCTTTCTGAATCTAATCTTTCCTTTCCAGGGAGAGACTTTCAAAAACACATAACTACCCAATTCAAACTCAACATTTTAAGGTGTGGATCGGCGTATTTCTTCTGCCTATCTTGAGCTGCTACCAGTCTGGTTCGAATCACTTTTATTATCTTTAATGTCTATTGTACCAGTTTTGGACCTAGTAATTGCCTCTAGCCAACTTCATCACAGTATAGTGAAGTTCTGCAATTTCTGCCGTACAACGCTTCATAAGGTGGCATGCCAATACTAGTGTGGTAACTGTTGTTGTAGACGAACTCTACGAGCGGTAGATGATCATCCCAATTTCCTTTAAAGTCCATTATACAAGCTCTTAACATATCTTCTAATGTCTGAATCGTTCTTTCACACTGCCCGTCTGTTTGAGGGTGATATGTCGTACTCATTCTCAACTGCGTACCCATGCATTCCTATAGTCGTTTCCAGAATTTTTATGTAAAGCGCAGATCCCTATCGGAAACAATTGACACCGGAACTCCGTGCCTCAAACTAATCTCTTTTACATATAATTTTGCCAACTTGTCTAAATTGAATTTGATTCTGATCGGAAGGAAGTGTGCGGATTTTGTCAGTCGGTCAACGATAACCCATACTGCGTCATATCCTTTCTGAGTTATTGGAAGGCCAACCAAAAAATTCATCGTAATATGTTCCCATTTCCATTTTAGGATTTCTAAAGGTTGTAGCAACCCACTCGGCCTCTGATGCTCTGTTTTCACTTTCTGGCGTGTCAGACACTTGGCAACACACTCTGCAACATCTCATTTTAAATTTGGCCACCATAAATGTTGTCGAAGATCTTGGTACATCTTGGTAGTACCAGGGTGAATTGAATATTGTGAGCTATGAGCCTCGTTCAAAATATCTTCCTTAATCTCTTGTACTAGCTGTACCCAAAC
Source organism: Panax quinquefolius (assembly GCA_020205615.1). NCBI lineage: Eukaryota > Viridiplantae > Streptophyta > Magnoliopsida > Apiales > Araliaceae > Panax > Panax quinquefolius. The sequence continues at coordinate 39,460,189 of CM035151.1, read as the reverse complement.
TCTGCTCTCAAGTCTCAGTATTCCCTCGCTGTCTATTTTGAACCACGGTTCGGTTCCTTTGGAAATTTTCTTTTTCACCTTTTCACATTCTTCATCCTGAAATTGAGCCTCTTTAACTTTATCCAGTAAAATTGTACCAGCTTGCATCTGAAATAACTTCTCATCAATCTCCATAGGATACTTCACTTCCATCTTTAACTTCTCCATCGCTGAAATTAGCTCATTCTGAGTGGTCAACATCATCAATTCCTCTCGACCCTTTCTACTTAAGGCGTCGACAACCACATTTGCTTTACCCAGATGATATAAAATCTCGCAGTCATAGTCCTTAATTAACTTCAGCCATCTTCTCTGGCGCATATTCAAGTCCTTATATGTAAAAATATATTTCAGACTCTTGTGGTCTATATATATTTCACACTTCTCCCCATAGAGATAGTGTCTCTAGATCCTCAAAACAAATACCACTGTAGCTAACTCTAAGTCATGGGTCGGATACCCCTTCTCATATTCCTTCAGTTGTCGTGACGCATACGCAATGACCCTGCCAATTTGCATAAGCACACAACCTAATCCTTTATGCGATGCATCACTATAAACCACAAAATTTCATGTGTCATCCGGAAGAGATAACATAGGTGCCGAACTCAACCTCTTCTTAAGCTCTTAGAAACTTTCCTCACACTTCTCCGTCCAATCGAATTTCACCGATTTCCTAGTCAAATTCGTCAACGGAGTCGCGATCTTGGAAAATTCCTGAATGAATCTTCTATAATAACCTGCCAATCTAAGAAAACTTCTTACTTTCGATGGCATTTTTGGCTGATCCCAGTTTGTCACGGCTTCGACTTTAGATGGATCTACCAAAATTCCATCTTTATCAATCAAATGTCTGAGAAATTGTACCCACTCAATCCAAAATTCGTATTTCGAAAACCTTGCATACAACTTCTCCCTTCTCAACGCCTCTAACGTTACCTTCAACTACTCTACATGTTCTTCCTTGGTCTTCGAGTATACAGAAATGTCATCAATAAAAACCACCATAAATTTGTCCAAAAATGGCTTGAACACTCAATTCATTAAGCCCGTAAATGTTGCAGGAGCATTTGTTAGACCAAATGACATTACTAAAAATTCGTAGTGACCATATCATGCTCTGAACATTGTCTTCGGTACATACTCTAGCCTCACCTTCAGTTGATGATAACCACTCCTCAATTCTATCTTGGAAAAGTATCTCGTTCCCTTCAATTGATAAAAGAGGTCGTCAATCTTTGGCAATGGATATCTATTCTTAATCGTGACCTTATTCAGTTCTCTATAGTTGATGCAGAGCCACATCGTTCCATCATTCTTCTTCATAAATAACACCAAAACTCCCCACGGTGATACGCTCGGTTGAATGTACTTCTTGTCCAGTAACTCTTACAGTTGGACCATCAATTCTTTCATCTCTACTGATGCCATTCGGTACGGTGCCTTCGATAATGGAGCCATTCCTGGCGCCAAATCAATTACAAACTCAACCTCTCTGTCTGGCGGAAGTGCTGGCATATCATCCGAAAATACGTCTGCGAAGTCCCTCACTACTGGTATCTCCTTTATTTCGGGTTATCTTTACGAATGTCGACTATGTAAGCTAAATATCCTACACAGCCTTGTCTTAACAACTTCCTGTCTTGCATCATCATCAACCAACTCGCTTGTCTAGGCGACTTGCTGCCATAGAACACAATCTTTGACAGGTCATAAGGTTAATACATTTCTTCTGGAAATCAATTACAGCCCCATAATTGAATAACCAATCCATTCCCAGAATGACATCAAATTCCCCAAGTCTGATAGGGATAAGATCCACATTCATAATATTACCCTTAATATCCACCCTACAGTTCTTATGTACGTACTTAACAGGGATTATTTCTCTATTCACAATTTCTATGTTCATGGGGTGTTCTAACTCATCCTTAGGCAATTCTAAGTTCTTAGCAAAGTCAACGGATATAAATGAACAATTAGCACCCAAATCAAATAAAACATAAGCATTAACTTTATTGATCGGAATGAAACCTGACACCATATCGCGAGACTGAACAACATCTTGCACTGTCATGTTGAAGGTCCTGGTGGTCGGTCGGTTGGTTGCGGTTGGTCCCGTGATAGTTAAAGTACTTCCACCACTGTTTCCTCTGTTCCCTCCTGATCTGCCCCTCCAGATCCCTTCTTGGGACAATCCCTTACCAGATGGTCTTTTGAGCCACAAGTGAAGCAGACGCCCTTCTTTGGGTTAGGACAGTTAGGTACTATATTTCTTTCCTGAACAGAATTGTAGCACGCCCATTTTCCATTCATACAAACCCCTAGGTGAGCTTTCCCGCAGGTCGGGCATGCTTCGATTCTCTTCTTATGACCTCCTTACTAATTTCCAGATGACGAGTTATCAGACTACCTTCTCTTCTGATTGTTACTTCCTCCCGTGTTACTTCCATTGGCCTTATTAATTCCCTCATTTTCACTCTTCTTCTTCTTCTTCTTCTTTTGATCCTGATTATACTTAGTCACCGCATCACTTCCACCTTCAGCGAGGATGGCCTTCTCCAGTACTCAACAAAAGTTTTCAACTGAAACATTGACACTTTACTATATAACCAGGGCTTCAGTCCCTGTTCAAACCTTCTTGTTTTTCTCTCATCCGTGTGCACTTGATATGTGGCGAACCTAGCCAACTCATTTAATCTTGCCGCATAGTCTGGCACGGACATATTTCCTTGCTTCAATTCAAGAAATTGTACCTCCATTTGGTTCTACGAGCTTGTCGGGAAGTACATCTCGAAGAACATCTCCTTAAACCTCTCCTAAGTGATCACACCTTCTCCTCTATGGACCTTATTTGCTTACCACCAATAACTAGTTTCTGATTTCAGCAGGAATGTTTCATAGGCAGTTTTTTGGTACTCTCTGACTCTGGCGACATCAAAAACTTTTTCCATCTCCATATCCCAAGTTTGAGCTTCTATCGGGTTCATGGAGCCTTTAAACTCCAGCGGTCCTACTTCCTTAAAGTCCTTTAACGTTGTATTCAGTGGAGCTTGAGGATGATTATTAATTGCTCCAGCTAATAATGGGGTTAACATTGGCGGCGTCGTTGTTGTTGTTCGTCGACTCTTCTTGGGCTGGTTAACAGTTTGGTCTTCTTCTCGGTGGCATATTTCTGTTAAAATATATGCTTATTAGATCTTTATTCAATGCTCTAACTATTTAAGGTTTAACTCAAACATTTTAACATAATCACTTAACACATTTTCTCAAATAACTTGATATATTTATTTAATCAAAAGTTTTAACAAACTACGATAGCATTGCTGCTACTTACATCAACTATACCGAGATAATGAATCTAAAGGATTTAAAACATCAATATTTTCCTTTGTTTATAAACACATTAAAATTTACATTTTTAACTATCAGATAGGTTTTCACATAATTAAACTATTCCTATCACTGCCTGCTAAGGCGTTGAATAACCTTGCTACGCTCTTCTTCCATAATGCGGGACATCGTCCTGCGATCTAGCATGTACAATGGTAGTCCTTCGAACTGAGTTGGGTATCTCATAACTCGATCTTGGGCCTCATAAATTGCATTTTGAAGTGTAGAGTGCGTCTCCTCAAGCTTAGCCTTCTTCGCCCGATAGTTCTCTTCTGCAAGATTTGTATGTCGTGATTCCCTTATCCAGGCCTCCTCTACTATGGTCAGCCTTACTAAGTTCTCTTTCAGTTCATTCTTCAACTCCTCTATTTCCTCTGACTTCTGCTCAGTTTGACCCTTCTCGTGATTAAAATCTACTCTACATTTCCTAGACGTGTGTGAAGAGTCTCAACCTCCCTATCCCTCTGCTCGATGGTAAGCTGTTGAATAACTGTCCGCTCCTTCAGCTCCTGAACAGTATCTCGTAACTCTATATTATGGTCATGTAGTTCGTCGTACATCTCGGCACTGATAGTGTTCGGTGGGAACTCAACTTCTTCCTCTTCTTCCTCATGATCCTCCTCTGGATCAAACCCAGACTCATGCTCCTGACCAACAACAGTGATCAACGGAGATGGCTCTCTCTGTACCAACTGCTCCTGGACTATATGAATGTCTCGGGGCTCCTCTTCTGTAGGTACTCGGGGTTCCTCCTCCCCAGCTCGACTAGATCCTCCAACATCCGACATCTTAACAACACAGTTTTTAAGTTTAGGTTACTAATCGATACTCGCGAGCACATATGTTTATCCCATAAGCATATAAAGTCTTTTATTATCTTCAATGAATTAAGGAATTCATTTCTTAGAACTCGATAAGAGTTTATCACAACTATGTTCTCGATTTCCTATAAGGCTACTACCTAAGGTTGTTCCCCCACCGAAGGTTCATAACCTACAGCTTTGATACCAACCTGTGACACCCCCAAATATGGGTATTTCAATTCCCACAGGATTTGGTGTTCACTATCCAAACATCATGTATCTATCTACCCATAATAAATAAATAAAAAATAAAAATAGATATAAATAAATCCTCTCCTTATGTAGTTACAACATCTGAATGTAAATACATCAATCTCAGGTCATACTAATCTTAAATCTCAAATGTGGAAACATAAACAAATATTAAGTCTTACACAATTTAAACACAAGTCTGAAACATAACACAACAAATAAACAACAAGTCTTCATCACTTGTTAATCTTTCCCTTACCCTTGCTAGTAGAAGGCTCGTCGGACCTTTCGTTCTTAACTGCAACGTTATTATTACGCAAAAGTGAGCACAATTGCCCACAAGTATAATAATGTACAAAAATATAATAACATGCGAGTGAATCAAAGACTTCTGAAATAAGAAACTTGACTTTTGAATCAAGTATGAATAACAAGAATCAAAAGACTTCTGAGGGTCCTAAGACCTGAACTATGTTCTAGGTTGTCAAGGGTTATACTTGAAACCTTTAACAGTCATAAGACTATAGAGTCTTCTACTCGTACTTAGGGGGATCAACCCTTAGTACCACACTGTGCACAATATCTTAACGCTAAAGCATAAGTAATCCCATATAACAAGGTTGTTCATCTCAGTTTCACATTAGAGTCTGTACCAAAGGAAGTTTGGTTTGGATAACTCAATAAGTGTTCTGAAATTTAAAACGTTTGTAGACACTCAAAATTTTCTGTACCACTATCACTAACATTGCAGGAGGACATATTAGTCTTTTAAGAGGGAACCCTGAAAGACAATCCAAATCATACCGGATACTACCGTAAGTTCATCATCAACCCCAGATCACTCTGGGAGTAACAATTCCAACCTCGGATGTAACCCCGAGGAATGCAAATCCAATACCGGAACACACACCGGAGAAGACCAATTAATCTCGGAGATAATCTCGAGGTATCCAGTCTCAGTCCCAACCATGGGAATAGCCACCAACCTTGGTGATAACCACAAGGAATGCAGTTTCGGCGATAACCCTGGAAATGCTTGTTTCAAATGTGACCAGCTACAATCTCGGCGCTCACAACAAGATACACTACACCAACCCGATAATAACATCGGAAAGACAGGTACACCTCAAAGGTGACAATGAGGACCTTCAACAATTACAAAGAATTCAATCTTAGCGAAGTCTCGAGCAGCGTCACGCTTATCAAATTTAATCCGGCGATAACACCGGTGAGGGGCAACATCGTCATCTTGTCAACACGATGCCACATCACATCTCTACGCAACAATGTCCCACAAGACTAACCAATCCCGAGTGACTATTGTGCGGGGTAACGGATGAAAGTTGAAGCTTGAAGACCGGAGGGCATCGTCCCATCTTAAATGACTTCGTACAAACTCTAATCCCATGCCATCGTACAACTCTCGACAACGGCGATCCAAAATGGGTCCTGTATGTGACGCCCCCAAAATTGGTATACATCACCTATTTTGAGTCGCCAAATACATGGTACAGAATACAAATACAATCTTTAATAAACAACAAGAGAGCTGTGACTTTCAATACAAATACTGTCTTCTAGACAATATCCACTCTCAGAATAAGTCCTCATTACATTTATTGTCACACTATTTAACAGAATAGTGAGGACTACTAATACTATCATCTGATCCATCACTCCGTTTCCCGACTCGTCCCAGCTATATTCTCATTTCCTGAAGAGAACGGTGAAAGAAAGGGAGAGCTCAACTAGCCCAGTAAGAAATATTATGACTAAGATAATGCAGAAGAAATTATCATTAGTCTTCAACAATGTTAAATTGATAAAATACAATAGACATCAAGTTTAACTGCAGCGGATCAAGCAATCCATTAAAAGATTCAAGTAGAGAATAAAATCAACTATCGTTTATGATTTAAAAGGTTTTTCATGACTTTTATCACTGAGACTCAGCTTAATAAATAATCCACATCATCGAATCACCCCTGCACTGCGGCCGAGGATATTCTTTAGTATCACGACCATAAATTATCCATGCACTACGGGCCAAGGACATTCGTGTATTCATTAATGGTCATGATAATGCCAAAAACTATCCATCAATGCACTACGGCCAAAAGGACTTTTACCACATCATTTGTAACATTACAGTCATGATTACGTCGAATAATCCCTGGTCATAATGATACCAAGTCCATCTATGCACTACAAGCCACAGATGACTTTCAAAAATATAAACATGAGGATGATGACAATGATATAAGAATTCAATAAAACAAGTTCAAGAATTAATTTATTCAGGAACTAATAACGTCCAAATTGTCAACATGATACCTCTTTGTGCAGTAAAATTCAAGAATGCTCAGAAGAATATTTTCATGAAAAGATACTGGATGAAGCACAAATATCAAGAATATTCCACTAATTTCATGTAGTATAAAAGTCAAAATTTTAACCAATTGAGTATAATAAGGAATGGAATAACAAAAGAAATCACCAGGCATGCGATAGATCAAGACAGCAAAAGTTATTCCAATGTAATAATAATTAACGGAACCAGTCCAACGAAAACTTACGCAGACGTGATATTCCAGCGAGAATAATAAAGATGGAATCAGTCCAACGTAAAATGCACAAATAGGATATTCCAATGTAATAATAAAGACGGAATCGAAGTCCCAGAAAACGCTAGACATGATATTCCAATGTAATAATAAAGGCGGAATCAGTCCCAGCGTAAAAGCGCATGCATGTGATATTCTAAATGTAATAATAATAAAGACGGAATAATAGAATAATATCACCAAGTATAGGGTAGTCCGTGTATACAGGTTATTCCAACAGAATAATAAGGAATGGAATAATAGAAGTTCTCTTCATGAATACAAAAGAAATAATACCCCTTACCGTAAAATAAACTGGATATAAGAGTAGGGAAATAGCAGAATACTTTTCTATAGTTTTTCTATAATTTCTTTCTATAGTTTCTCTCTTTAGAGTTTCAGTGAATTCGTAAGAAATAATGAAGGAATGAGCTTCTATTTATAGGAGAATGGAAGTGCACTGTTCAGAGATGAAATAATTTACAGATTCATTTTTCAATCAACTAACAATTAAAATATAATATATATATATTTATAAACACATGCTTTCAAATTTATATAACATAATATTATATATATACCACTTGATTTTTATCCCCCCACAACCAACATCAATCCCCCACCCTCCCAAAATCACTTTCACTACACTCTTACACATCACTATCACAGTATCACTTTTCCACCATTTTCCACTCACACACACATCACACACCTATCACTTTCACCTATCCTTTTCTCCCACCATATACTCATTACATATATATATATATATATATATATATATATATATATATATATATATCCTCCATACGTATACTCTTTCTCCCTCCATTTCCAAAATCATTTTTCCAACACAAATGGGCCCCACATGTGGGCCCGACTTTTATTATAAAAAATTTCTACCGATTATTTTGAAAAATGGATAAATGGGGGTCCATAAAATAAGCAAAAATTCATAAAAAATCACCTTAATAATTTTAAAAACATTTATCACCTCTATTATAATTCACAATATTATTCGACCAGGTCGTTCCCAAGAAAGAGGGGGCTTTCCAATAAGCATTTCTCCTTATTTGCTCGCAATTTGGTGACCAAACCTCTCCTTGACAAAACTTCTGGACATCGTTAATATTGCAAATAATAATATTAATAACTTTGTCGTCTCAATTATTGATTTAATAATATATAAAATATTGACAATAATTGAATCAAATAACTTGAGATATGATGCAACAATTACTGTAGCAATAATTGAACAAAACTGAGTGACTTCTCATGTAAGAATCAATAATCAATACCGTGTGCTACTGTGCAACTACGCGTATTACTGTACTTTTAACACCCGGTGTTTCAACAGTTAACAATAAAACTTCCGCAGTTATTTTCTTAAAGTATTTTTTGTCATTTTCTTAATTCGACAATAATTCCGTTGTGGGGTCCACCAATGATTGTGCAGTCGTACAAATATTCCCTATTAAAACGAATATTCCCCGACCAATCGAATATAATAAAACAAGTTGCGTAATTTACAAAATTTATAAATTTTATCCACAACTATAACATTATATCAAATTCATTCCATAATATTCAAAAATGATATTTATAGAAAAATCATCTTTATTAAAAAGTTGGGGTCTTACAACCTCCCCTTCTTATGAAATTTCACCCTCGAAATTAGGGTATGTACCTGGCATGTCAAAGAGGTAAGGATACCTTGATTTCATTTCAGATTCTAACTCCCAGGTCATTTCCTCAACATCGTGGTTCATCCATAAAACTTTGACTTGAGGTATAACCTTGGAGCGTAGAATATGTTCCTTCTTATCCAAGATTTGAACAGGAACCTCTTCATACGTTAAGTCTTCCGCTATTTCGTCCGGTTCTAACTCAATAATGTGGTTCAGGTCTTTCACATATTTACGTAACATGGATACGTGAAAAACGTTATGAACACGAGACATACTTGGCGGTAAAGCGAGTCTATAGGCTACAGTTCCTACTCGATCGAGGATTAAAAATGAGCCGATGAATCGAGGATTAAGCTTTCCTCTCTTTCCAAATCTCGTAACTCCTTTCCAAGGAGCAACACATAACAACACATGATCTCTTATATCGAATTCCACGTCTTTTCAATGAAGATCAACATAACTCTTTTGTCGATCTTGTGAGGTTTTTATATGTTGTCGGATCATTTGAATCTTTTCCGTAGTCATACGTACTAACTTCGGTCCCAACAACGTTTCTTCACCCACCTCATCCCAGCATACTGGAGAATGACACTTTCTTCCATACAACGCCTCAAATGGAGCCATGCCAATACTTGCTTGATAATTGTTGTTGTAGGAAAATTCCACCAATGGTAAGAACTTATCCCAACTTCCCTTGAAGTCAAGGACACAGAGTCTTAATAAATCTTCAAGAGTTTGAATAGTTCTCTCCATCGCCCGTCGTCTCGAGGATGATATGCCGAAATAATCAGAATCTGTGCTCATAGCTTTCTGCAAACTAACCCAAAATCGTGAAGTGAATCTTGGGTCTCGATTAGAAACTATGGATACTGGAATACCATGCAGTCTTACAATCTCGTTTATGTATATACGAGCAAGACTTTCAAGTGTATAAGTTTCTCGTATCGATAAGAAATGAGCAGACTTGGTCAATCTATCAACAATGACCCAAATCGCATCTATGCCTTGAGAAACCTTAGGAAGACCGGTAACAAAATCCATGGTAATGTGCTCCTACTTCCATTCTGGAATTTCAAGTGGCTGCAATGGACCTTTTGGTACTTGATGCTCCGCCTTGACTCATTGACAAGTTAGACACCTTGAGATAAACAGCGCTATCTCTCTCTTCATATTGCTCCACCAAAATGTATGATGAAGATCACGATACATTTTGGTACTCCCAAGATGAATTGCATACGGTGTGTTGTGCGCCTCCATCATGATTTTATACTTTAAATCAGAGTCGTTAGGAACACAAAGTCTAGAGTTGACTCGAAGTATTCCTTCTTCATCGATTCTTGCTTCCGGCATAACACCTTCTTGCACTTTCTTCCTCATACGCATCAGCTCCAGGTCTGTAGCTTGAGCAGCTTTAACTTTATCAATTAAAGTCGGTTCTACTCATATATTCGCCATCGTCACATGGGTCCCTGGAGTCTTTAACTCTATCTCCATCCTTTGCAAGTCACACAAAATGGGCTTTTGTGTTGTCAATATTGCACTTGTACCCGCATATGATCTTCTACTCAATGCGTCAGCTACCACGTTCACTTTTCCAGGATGGTATTGGATGGCATAATCATAATCTTTCAATAGTTCAAGCCAACGTCGTTGTCGCATGTTGAGTTCCTTTTAAGTGAAGAAATATTTGAGTCTTTTATGATCCGTAAAGATCTCAACTTTCTCCCTATACAAGTAATGCCTCCAAATTTTAAATGTGAAGACCACAGCTGCCAACTCTAGATCATGAGTAGGATAATTCCTCTCATATTCTTTGAGTTATCGTGAGGCATAGGCTATGACTTTCCCATGTTGTATGAGAACACATCCTAACCCTTTGCCCGAAGCATCATTGTAGATGACTAATCCCTCCGAACCGGATGGTATCACGCCGAACAAGTCTTGAAATGAGTCTCTCTTGAGTTCTTGAAAACTGTTCTCACATTCCTCGCTCCAACCGAACTTTGTATCTTTCCGAGTCAGCTGAGTTAGTGGAGTAGCGATTTGAGAAAATCCTTCCACGAATCTCCGATAATAACCAGCTAAACCGAGAAAGCTACGTACTTTGGTCACTGATTTAGGTTGCTTCTAGCTGTGAATAGCTTCAATCTTTGCTGGGTCAACAAATATTCCATGACTTGATACCACGTGCCCAAGGAATGCTACTTCCTCAAGCCTGAACTCGCATTTCTTCAACTTGGCATAAAGCTTATATTCACGAAGCTTTTGGAGTATCAGCCTCAAGTGTTGCTCATGATCTTCACGGCGATTGGAATAAATAAGGATTTCATCAATAAAGACGACCACAAAGTGATCTAAATATTCCTTGAATACTCGGTTCATCATATCCATGAAGGCAGCAGGAGCATTAGTCAATCCAAAGGACATGACTAAAAATTCATAATGCCCGTACCGAGTTCTGAAAGCCGTCTTTGGAATGTCATCGGTTCTAATCTTCAATTGGTGATATCCGGAATGAAGATCAATCTTTGAAAAGAATTTGGCTCCTTGCAACTGGTCAAACAGGTCATCAATACGTGGCAATGGGTACCTATTTTTGATGGTGACATGATTCAACTCCCGATAATCAATACAAAGTCGCATACTCCCATCTTTCTTCTTCACGAATAGAACAGGAGCACCCCAAGGAGAAGTACTAGGATGAATAAAGTCAATGTTTAACAATTCCTGCAGTTGGGTCTTTAATTCCTGAAGTTCAATAGGAGCCATTCGATATGGGGCTTTGGAAATGGGTTTTGTACCAGGTTCAAGGTTGATACAAAATTCAATTCCACGCTCTGGGGTAGGCCAGGAAATTCTTCATGGAATACGTCAGGAATTTATTAACAATAGAAATATCATTCAAAACTTACGTATTTTTGTTAAAATCCATGACATGAGCTAAGAAAGCTTGACATCTGTTTTTCAATAAACAAATAGCTTTATGGCTTGAAATGACATTGATTGATTTTAATGGTTTAGTTTTTTGAATTCGCATAATAGGTTGATTAGGAATATGAAAGCTAACAACCTTACGAAAATAATCAATTTTTTCATGATGAGTAGTTAACCAATCAATCCCTAGAATCACGTCAAATGCAAGTATTTTCAATGAAATAAGATTGACAGGTAATGTGAGGGTACCAATTTGAACCAAACAAGACTTATAAACATTGGATGTAATGAAGGTTTCTCCTAACGGAGTTTCCACAGATAAGTCAAAGTCTAATTTCTCAAGAGTCAAGTTTAGTCGTTGAGCGCATGTAAGAGAAATAAAAGAATGGGTAGAACCGGTATCAAATAAGGTATAGACTTCACTAGAGTTTATGATAAGCTTACCTGTGATGACCTCGTTATGGTTCCTTGCTTTATGGGAGGTCACAACATATGCTCTCCCTTGCACCACTGGCTTTAACTTTTCTGGGACGGCCTTTCGTGCCTCCATCCTAGCTGAACTTATCTTTGGTGAACGACAAAATCGGGCTAGGTGACCTTCTCTTCCATAATTATAACACGCTTTTGATGGCATCGCACAGATTGGACTGAAATGTCCCTCCCCTCCGCATTTAAAGCATATGATAGGTGGTCGTTCTCCTTCCTTAACCACGGTTGCTGGTGCTAACGTCTTTCCATCATTGTTGAATCTCCTTTTCTTGAAATGTCCATTTTTACTGTTTTGGCAATGATTACCACCGAAGTGGTTACTATTTCTGGCATGTTGATTCCCTCCACGTTTGTTGTCACCGCTTCGATGATTGATACCCTTGGTATTTTCATTCTGCCGGCTGCTTTCTCTTGGTTGCGTTGACTCGTTACCGCGCTCCAATAACTGAGCCCTATTTACAACATCTGAGTACAAACATAGTTTATGAGAAATAAGATATTGACGTATCCTTGGTTTCAAACCTCGTAAAAACATTCGCGTCATTCGCTCCTCATTATCGACCAAATGGGATGCAAACTGGGATAACTCCGTAAATTTAGCCTCGTATTGCGACATGGTCATATTGTTTTGTTCCAACTTGATAAACTCCACCTCTTTCATGTGACGAATACTCTCGGGAAAGTACTTGTCGTTGAATAGCTCTTGGAACTTCTCCCAAGACATCTTGAGTGTGTCAGGCTGGGTACGTTTTACAGATTCCCACCAGTAATCTGCCTCTTCACGCAATATGAAAGTGGCGAAGGGAACCTTTTGATCCTTAGAGCATCCCAAGACATCAAATATCTTGGTGATCTGCTTTATCCATGCTTCCGCCTTAAGTGGTTTTGGCTCTGCAATAAACTCCGGTGGTCCCAGCTCCTTGAACTGTTTAGCGGTGACCATTCGAGAGTTTCCAGTGTTTCCACCTACATTTTGGATAGGAGCCGTTCTAGCCTGATGTTGCATGAATTGCATAAAGCCTCTGAACAATCCATCATTCATCATTTGGTCAGTGTTGTTGTTTACATGAGGATTGTCGCCTTCTTGATGCACATTATCCTGATTATTGATATTTGGAGACTGAACGGTCTCTTGTGCTCCATTGCTATTCTCAACATTTTCGGATGTCATTTTCAGATACTGCCACAAAACAAGGGTTAGTTGACATGTAACATATTATCTCTATACTTTGACCAACCAATTAAATAACAAATAAAATTAGGTAGGTAATACTAGCGAAGGAATTCCCCATCTCTCCCCTCCTAGTTCTAGTCTCACATCTTAGCCAGGGATCATATCCCTAAGCTTTGATACGAACTGTGACGCCCCCAAAATTAGTATACATCACCTATTTTGAGTCGCCAAATACATGGTACAGAATACAAATACAATCTTTAATAAACAACAAGAGAGCTGTGAGTTTCAATACAAATATTGTCTTCTAGAAAATATCCACTCTCAGAATAAGTCCTTATTACATTTATTGTCACACTATTTAATAGAATAGTGAGGACTACTAATACTATCATCTGATCCATCACTCCGTTCCCCGACTCGTCCCCCGCCTATATTCTCATTTCTCAAGAGAAAAAGATGAAAGAAAAGGTGAGCTCAACTAGCCCAGTAAGAAATATTATGACTAAGATAATGCAGAATAAATTATTATTAGTCTTCAACAATGTTAAACTGATAAAATACAATAGACATCAAGTTTAACTGCAGCGGATCAAGCAATCCATTAAAAGGGTCAAGTAGAGAATAAAATCAACTATCTTTTATGATTTAAAAGGTTTTTCATGATTTTTATCGCTGAGACTCAGCTTAATAAATAATCCACATCATCGAATCACCCCTGCACTATGGCCAAGGATATTCTTTAGTATCACGACCATAAATTATCCATGCACTATGGGCCAAGGACATTCATGTATTCATTAATGATCATGATCATGCCAACAACTGTCAATCAATGCACTACGATGAAAAGGACTTTTACCACATCATTTGTAACATTACGGTCATGATTACACCGAATAATCCCTGGTCATAATCATACCAAGTCCATCTATGCACTACAGGCCACAGATGACTTTCAAAAATATAAACATGAGGATGATGACAATGATATAAGAATTCAATAAAACAAGTTCAAAAATTAATTTATTTAGGAACTAATAACATCTAAATTGTCAACATGATACTGCTTTGTGCAGTAAAATTCATGAATGCTCAGATGAATATTTCCATGAAAAGATACTGGATGAAGCGCAAATATCAAGAATATTCCACTAATTTCATAGAGTATAGAAGTCAAAACTTTAACCAATTGAGTATAATAAGGAATGGAATAACAAAAGAAATCACCAGGCATGCGATAGACCGCAGAGCAAAGTGTGTTATTCCAATGTAATAATAATTAACGGAACCAAAGTCCCAGTGAAAACGCACAAACATGATATTCAAATGTAATAATAAAGCGGAATCAGTCCCACAGTAAAACGCATGCATGTGAGCGAGGATATTCCAGAATAATAATAAAGACGGAATAATAGAAGAATGTCACCATGTATATGGTAGTCCGCGTATACAGGTTATTCCAACAAAATAATAAGGAATGGAATAACAGAAGTTCTCTTCATGAATACAAAAGAAATAATACCCCTTACCGTAAAAGAAACTGGATATAAAAGTAGGGAAATAGCAAAATACTTTTCTATAGTTTTTCTATAATTTCTTTCTATAGTTTCTCTCTCTAGAGTTTCAGTGAATTCGTAAGAAATAATGAAGGAATGAGCTTCTATTTATAGGAGAATGGAAGTGCACTGTTTAGAGACGAAATAATTTACAGATTCATTTTTCAATCAACTAACAATTAAAATATAATATATATATATATATAAACACATGCTTTCAAATTTATATAACATAATATTATATATATACCACTTGATTTTTATCCCCCCCACAACCAACATCAATCCCCCACCCTCCCAAAATAACTTTCACTACACTCTTACACATCACTATCACATTATCACTTTTCCACCATTTTCCACTCACACACACATCACACACCTATCACTTTCACCTATCCTTTTCTTCCACCATATACTTATTACATATATATATATATATATATATATATCCTCCATACGTATACTCTTTCTCCCTCCATTTCCAAAATCATTTTCCAACACAAATGGGCCCCACTTTTATTATATAAAAAATTTTCACCGATTATTTTGAAAAATGGATAAATGGGGGTCCATAAAATAAGCAAAACTTCATAAAAATCACCTTAATAATTTTAACAACATTTATCACCTTTATTATAATTCACAATATTAATCTACCAGGTCGTTCCCAGGAAAGAGGGGGCTTTTTAATAAGGATTTCTCTCTATTGGCGCGCAATTAGGTGACCAAACCTCTCCTTGACAGAACTTCTAGACATCGTTAATATTGCAAATAATAATATTAATAACTTTTTCGTCTCAATTATTGATTTAATAATACATAAAATATTGACAATAATTGAATCAAATAACGTGAGATATGATGCAAAGAATTCATCAGAGCAATAATTGAACAAAACTGAAGTTATTTCTCACGTAAGCATCAATAATCAATATCTGGTATATCTCTTTGACAACTACATGTATTCTTGTACTTTTAACAACGTGTGTTTCAACAGTTAACAGTAAAACTTCCGCGATTATTTTCCTAAAGTATTTTTTTCGTTTTCTTAATCCGACAATAATTAGTTGTAGGGTCCACCAATGATTGTCTTAGTTATGCTAATATTCCCTATTAAAACGAATATTCCCTAACCCAATCGAATATAATAAAACAAGTTGTGTAATTTGCAAAATTTATAAATATTACCCACAACTATAACATTATATCAAATTCATTCCATAATATTCAAAAATGATAATTATAGAAAAATCATATTTATTAAAAAGTTGGGGTCTTACACTGTATACCTCAAACAGATGCTCGGATTGCACTTCTGAAAGTTCGAGTGGACATTACAGTGCCTGAGTGCATGTACTTCGAGACGACCCGAGCATTGAAAAACTGCGTGCCCACCGGGTTGCCTCTGGTACACTCATGGCTCACCACAGTAGTACACTGGCTCATTTCAGCAGTAGTACACTGTGGCAAAAATGCCTATAAATAGAGGGCTTGGTCGCCCATTTTGCAAGAGAGAAAAAGGCGAGGAAGCCCTCGCTTAATTTTCTCTCAAGACTCACCCCATGTAGTGTACTTTCCCTTTAAACACACTCGTGAGCTCATATATAGCCCTTTTGTACCAACAAAAAGTTAGTGTTTACCCTCTAAAGATATAGAAGTCTTCTTTAGCGCGGTCATTTGTAAGCCTCTCTCACACACTTTAGAGTCTTTTCTTCATCTTTGCACACACCCTTCTACACGTTGAGAGTCGGTGTTGTTTTGCTTTTGCGGACTTGGTCCGTGGTTTCATTTATATATATATATATATATATATATATATATATATATATATATTTATATATATATTGACTAACAACATCGAAGTTATGCCTCGATTGAGCACGGACTTGGTGATAGAGTGTTTATTTGCTTAATATATATATATATATATATATATATATATATATATATATATCTACCTTTATATATATTAAGTGTGTGTCAAACTTTGTTCGATGAGCCTAGACTTTGATTGCAGTGCGTCAAGCATCGCTTTAATATATATACTTATATATATGAACTGTGGTCGAACTTTGTTCGATGAGCCTGGATTTTACATCCGGTGCATTTATTCACTTTTATATATATATATATATATATATATTTTTCATCCTGCCTGGAGTTGTCTTCGTGGCAGTTGATCGCTTATGACTTTATTTACATTCATCCGTTTGGAGTTTCCTTTCGTGGCGGTTGGCCGTATTCTGACTTTATTTACGTTTTGTCCCACTTTGAGAGTTTCCTCCGTGGCGGTTGATAGCTTTTTACAACTTTATTTACTTTCACGATCCCCATGGAGGTGCTTCGTGGTTGGTGATCCTGTCTCAGTATATATATATTTACGACTTATATATATATACCGCCATCGCTTTCATACAAATTGCGGTATATTTTGCGCTTTAGAATCATGTGATCATGATTCAACTTATTGGATCTAGATTCGGTTCTATGATGGACATTTTCACCGTTGTAAGCGACTTTGTAAATTATTCTCATGCAATGTCGAATTTCCTCAAATGGTTTCCATACCCACGAGGAAGTCAAAGATTATTTTGTACATTATTTTCGCACGGATGCCTCAGATCGTTAAATAAAATCAATCAAGCCGAACACTTAATAAAATGGGAGTGTAAAAGGTCTTAATTACTATTGAGCATCAGGGTTTGAAAAACCTTTTTTATAAAACATCATTGCTATATCTTGCTAAAAACTGAATTTTCATATAGATTTAAACCCTGTGTATATAGGTTCGAACGAGGCCTCGCACTACATCCAAATGACAGCACACACATTCAGATAATAGTTTCTTGAAAAGAGGCGATCACCGTGGTAACACGGATGTTGGGGGTGCCTAACACCTTCCCCCCCGCATAACCATGTCCCCGGACCCTAATGAATCTCGGTTGCGCAATTGGTTTGCTTAGCAAAGATGTCACATCACTTTGGGTCAATGTGCAAACCTTTTCTCGGTTGTGTTGGTACAACCATTTAAAAAACCAGCTGGCGACTCTTAATAGTCCATCGTCGACATTATACATGTCGGACCTTTTTCACTTGTTTTTTCAAACAAATCTCACCTAAAATGAGAACACCAAAGAACAAATAACGGAAAGGGACATCCAAAAATCCCGACGTCGACAGGTGGCGACTCTGCTGGGGACTCCAGTAAGAGGACTTAAGCCGCTATTTCAATCTTTTTAAAACTGTTATCTGCTTATGTGTGGATGTTGCATTTACATTTGATGAATGTGTACGAATGCAATTCTTTATTGCACTTAGTGCCTCGCACCATAACTGCTTGTGATATTAGTGCTTCACACCATAACTGCTTGTGATATTAGTGCTTTGCACTATATCTGCTTGTGATATTAGTGCTTCGTACATGTCATCATTTTCATACGGTGAGACGCGGTGTATGTGAATGTATGTTGTGTGGTCCCTCCACCAGGAGGCTATCCCGTCGGTGTTTGATTACTGGACTCGTGAGAAGACTAATTCTCCGAGGCTCAGGAAATGCACCACCCAAATTCGCTCCAGTTGAAAAACCGAATCAACATCCCGTCAAGTAGATTGCGATGATTTGGGAACCTTCATGCCAAAAAGCCGCGAGAGTAACCTAAGATAGGTCAGCCTCTGATAAACCCAAAACAGAGGAAAGTCTCTTCATGCTCTCATTTGAAATTACTTGTAAACACAATTACTTGTAATTACATTCCATATATATCTCCATGTAATGAGAAATATGAAAAAATGTGTACACATACATGCTACAAACAGTTGACATCCGTTTTGCAGGATAAAAATTCCTAAAATGGACACATCACATAGCATGTTATTATATACATTCCCTAAAGACTAAAACTATGCAAGCCTTTCGCAGGGAATCAATCGGACCTACTACCCGTTCAAAGTCCAAAAAGGCAACAAGCCTACAGTCAATCATGTCATCATCCGACCAGACTGAACTTAATCCAGTTTCTCGCAAAGAATTCGACGAATTAAGAAAACAAATTACAGATTTGGCTGTTCTACTCAAAGAATTACACCAGTCTACACAAGGTCAAAAAATACCCGTACATGCTGAATCCTCCACACAAGGAGGAATCCCGGTCTTTACCATACCTGAACTACAGTTGGATACGACCAACAATACTCATGATGCTGCCCATCCCACTGGAGATCCAGACACTAGTGACATCAAAAAGAAAGTCCTCCAAATGGAAGAGACCCTTCGCTCTATCAAAGGAATTGGAACACACGAGAGTGTTTCATATGTTGATCTATGTATTTTTCCTGGGGTTCATTATCTAGAAAAATTTAAAACTCCTGACTTTGAAAAATATGACGGGTTAGGAGATCCTTACACACATTTACAAGTGTTTATTAGAGAACTTGGATCTTATGCAGAGGACGAAAAGCTTAGAATGCAATTGTTCCAAAAAGTCCAACTGGAGAAGCCCGTTCGTGGTATACAAGATTAGACAACTCCAAAATCCATAGCTGGGAAGAGCCAGCACATGCTTTCCTCACTCAGTACAGCTTTCAAACTCAGATAGCTCTTGATCGGTATCAAATTACCAAGATCAAGAAACAGTCTAACGAGTCTTTTAGAGAATATGCTTAGAGGTGGAGACGCCTAGCTGCCCAAGTTAATCCTTCCATGACAGAATCAGAAATGGTCATTACTTTCATAGACATACAAGAAGCTCCTTTCTATGAGAGAGTTTTAGCCGGCATCGGCAAACCATTTTCTGAAATGGTCAAACATGGGGAGATGGCTGAGATGGGATTGAAGTCCGAAAAGATTCAAGACCTGGCTGCACTCAAAGCTATTGTGGATCACATTCAATCTGGAAATTATGGGAACTACCCCCGGAGGGTACATAAAAAGAAAGAGGAAGATGTTTCCCTGATACTACAGGGGCAAAAAGGCAATCAGAACATGCCTATTCAAAGGAGAAACTACACTCCCTTTCCAGCACAGTCTACAAACCCTCCAATACCAAAAGGTGGAGAAGTCAAACGTCCTCGAGTGTTTACACCCTTAGGGGATACCCTCGAGAACATCGTAAATCTTCTGACAACACAGAAGAAAATTACACATCTTCTTCCACCAGCCAGCCCTAATGGACGGGGTTTCAATGCTACTAGGAAATGTGCTTATCATGTCCGGGCACCTAGACATGATACTCAGGATTGTTGGGCCTTGAAACACAAGATCCAAGACATGATAGACAATGGAGAGATCGTGGTTACCAAACCAGATCAGCCTCACGTACAAGATAACCCTATTCCTCAACACAATGAAGAAGAAGTCAACATGATTAATTGGAACAATGGACAGAGTTCTAATTTTAGCTGTGATTCTTCCCAGACCATCAAAGACGGTGATGATAGATGGGATTATGCCAAGTTCCAGTTCACAATGGAACGAAAGATGAAATCACTTTGCAAGCAAATTGAATAATTGGCGGAACTAGTGACTTATCAGCATCAAGTGACTCGTCAGTTAACCAGCTAGAAGCATACCAGTCTCCTACCTATTGTCATGAATATACCCTCGTCACTTTCAAAAAATGAAATGTTGGAAGACAAAGTGACAAAGAGAGCAAATGCCAAAGCCCGTTGGGATTCGCCAACAAAAGGGAATTCATCTATCTGGGCCAACGTATGGAGGAAATCCTTGATATGTTAATCAATGAAGGAAGGATCAGTTCCCTTCTACCTCCAATCAACCCAGATGCGAGCGATATAAACTCGATGGAGTATGTCAATATCACTCCCGATCTCGTGGTCACAAAGATGAAGAATCTTTGGGCACTCCGCCACCTTATTCAAAATCTAATCGACAGTGGTGTCCCGCGCTTAGCGGACGATGATACTGTGTTACGTGCAAGTGAGAATGCAGGCCCTACTAAGTGGAAAAGTGTGGTAGCAATCATATCCACTGAAATAGATGGGATTAATACATTACTCACAACGCCAACAATTCAACTCAAGGGAGGCAACAATCCTTTGAAAGTGGCCGCTCCCAAGCCAATCAACTTGCCGTGCAGAGCACAATATCCTATTGTTAGCTTGCACACAATTCCGTGGAATTATGGATAAGGTGAAGGATCCACCTCACATACAACTGCTACAGTGTCGAAGGAAAATCCACTGTATCTTCCCCAACGGGTGATGAAGCCTACCACCAAATCAAAGGGGAAAATACCCATGGAGAAGATTGAAGAATTCCTCGCATACCGTGGGTCATAATGAAGCTACGATGGTTTTAATCTTGAAAGAAGCTCCACAATAAATATCAATTTTGGACTTGGTCCTAACTTCCGAGAATCACCGGAAGGTCTTGTTAAAGGTTTTAGAAGAAGCCTATCTCCCGACATCAGTGGATACGGAAAAGTTTCAACATCTGGTCGATCACATTTTCAACAACAATGTGATATCTTTCACTGATGATGACATACCACCCGAAGGGACCGGTCATTGCAAGCCGTTGCACATTGCGGTCTTGTCCTCCGAATATATGGTAGCTGGAGTCTTAATAGATGGAGGTTCCTCGCTGAATATCTGCCCATACGCTACCTTGGTGAAGATGAATATCAATCTCAACCGAATTCGGAGTAGCCATACTATCATCAAAGCTTTTGATGGAGCCCGGTGAAATTCGGTCGAGAGTAATTGAGCTACCAATCGAAATTGGCCCTCATACATTCTGCGTATCTTTCCATGTGCTCAAGATAGATTCGGGACACAACCTGCTGTTGGGACGACCATGGATTCATATGGCTGGAGCAGCCCCTCCACTCTTCACCAACAGTTGAAATACATTATCAACAATAGCCTGGTCACAGTCAACGTTGAACCGGAGATTCCTCAGCACGGAGACATGCCATTCATCAATGCCAATACAGATATGGAACCGATCATTTTTCATGCTTTGGAAATAAGCAACACCCAATACCATGCTATTGGAGCACCATTGCCCGAACCCAAGATTTCTGCCGAGGTAATGTCGGCTACTCAAGAAATGATGTCGTTGGGTCATAAGCCGGGACAAGGGTTGGCTAAAGATTGCCAGGGTATTAAGCACCTAATTCGCTTAACCAGGCAAACTGGAACAGTTGGGCTGGGCTATTCTGCCAGTTCTAATCACAGGAATCCTCATAAACATCAGCAGATTCCTTCAGCTTCAACCATGTGGCGTTTATCTTCACCTTCAAACTTTGAGTCCGCACAACCTCCTGTAAAGGTGCCAGCCAATGTAATGGCTATGTTATGTCCCAAGCCGGTACCGATGAAGGAGAAAGAAATATTCATTCCAAATCCCGCAGTGGAAGAAGAAGAACGAATAATCAAGCAAGACGTCATACGGATGATGTCCTGTATACGCATCATCGTTCATGATGAACATACCAACAGATACACCCCAGACGATGATTGCCCAGACGTAATGGCCATCATTCGAGATAGGGAGGATGATGACAATCCCTCCATCACTGCGGTCCACCCAGACTTTGCTCTTTCCAATTGGAACAACATTCTTTGCATTGGTCGTCAAGGGTAAAGCGGGCAGAAACTCTTTCTGCCCTGTAGATATAATAACTTCTTACTTTTCTGTACAGTATTAGCAGTTTATTTTTCCAGTATATGCTAACACTGTGTATGATCAACACATTTCATATATACTAAGTGAAAGCATATTTTGTTTTAGGACTCTGAATTTAGATGTGCTGCACTTTGCGATATGGTGCCTCTTCTCCACAAGGATTGTACCTTTGATGTAGAGATGAATTCCGCCTTGATGGATATACCGGATGACATTGAGGTGCCTCCAGAAATTCAAGAATGGGTCAAAGACAAACCCAAACCCAACCTTGATCAAACCAGTTCTTTCAATCTCGGAACCTTAGAAAGCCCTAAGTTAATCCAGATTGGTTCAGACCTTACCCCAAACCAACGGAATGACATGGTTACGCTATTAACCCAATTCCAGGATGTGTTTCCATGGTCTCATGAAGACATGGTGGGTTTGTCCACTGACATTGTCCTTCATCGCCTTCCCATTAAAGAGGAATTTAAGCCAGTCAAGCAAAAGCTCAGGCGATTGAAACCTGAATGGAGTTTTAAGGTGAAAGAAGAAATTGTGAAACAATTTCAAGCTGGCATCATAATGGTGTCTACATGTCCTGAGTGGATATCCAATATTGTGCCCGTACCTAAACCTGAAGGGAAGGTACGAGTTTGCGTGGATTACCGGGACTTGAACAAAGCTTGCTTAAAAGATAGCTTTCCGTACCATTTATCCACATTCTCATTGACAATATCGTAATGATCGACATATACTCCTTTCTTTGATTGCTTTGCGGGGTATCATCAGATTATGGTTCTTTGAGGAAGATCGTGAGAAGGCGCTTTCATCACTCCTGGGGAACATTTTGCTATAGGCGGTTGTCATTCGGCCTCATCAATCAAAGAGCCACCTATCAACGAGCTATGATGGCTCTTTTCCACGACTTAATGCATAAAGAGATCGAGATCTACGTGGATGAAATCATTGTCAAACCTTGGAAGGAGGATGACCATATAGACCATCTCAGAAAGTTGTTCAACAGATTGCGTAAGTATAACTTGAAGTTGAATCCAACTAAATGCGCCTTTGGTGTTAAATCAGACAAGTTGCTAGGATTTTTAGTCAGCCACAAAGGGATTGAGCTGGATCCCGCCAAGATCCAAGCCATCACAGAAATGCCTATTCCTCAGACAGAGAAGGAAATACGGGGATTTTTGGGAAGAATCAACTTCATTAGCAGGTTTATCTCCCAACTCATAGCAACCTGTGAGCCAATCTTCAAGCTATTAAGGAAGAACTCTTCCATGAAATGGAATGATAAGTGTCAAAAGGCCTTCCTCACAATCAAGAAATAGCTAGTCAAAGCTCCCGTCTTGGTACCACCCAGGGATGATGTTCCCTTGTTTATGTACACATCCATAAGTAAGTGACAATGCAATTTTGCATCTTGACATCGGGATGAAGGACGATAGAGGCCAAGAACGAGCTATCTATTACCTCATCAAAAGGTTCACAAGCAGTTAACACAAGTACACTCTGATCGAAAAGACGTGTTGTGCTTTAGCATGGGCTTCCATGAGGTTACAACATTACCTCCATGGTCACATAACCCATCTCATATCCCGCGTGGATCCTCTCAAATATGTGTCCAACAAACCCATGTTAAATTTCCGGCTGTCCAGATGGCAGTTGATCCTACAACAATTTGACATCGTATATGTGACTCAAAAGTTCATCAAAGGTCAAGGAATTGCTGATCAACTGGCCGTCACACCTTCAGGGGATTTCAAACCTTTGGAAACATATTTCCCTGATGAAGGAGTAATGACAGTGCAACAACACCATCAATACGATACGCGCCAATCATGGAAGATGTATTTTGATGGAGCTATTAATATGGAAGGTTACGGAGCTGGAGCGGTTTAGTATTTGATATGAGGGAGCGATATCCGTCGCCGTCAAATTATAGTTTGTCAGCACCATCAATACGGCTGAGTATGAAGACTGTCTCATGGGGCTAAAACTTGCCCGTTCAATAGGCATCAAGCGGTTAACTGTCTTTGGAGATTCAGAGTTGGTAATCAAACAATCCACCAGAATCTATCAAACCAAGGAACTACATTTACTACCTTACCATCGACAACTTTTGAAGATGGCTTTGGAGTTTAAAGAAATCTCCTTTCTACACATTCCTCGTAATAGGAATGACTTTGCGGACGCATTAGCAACTTTGGCCTCCTTGATTCGCATATTAGACAAGGAACACTTGTCGAGCGTCGCGATTTCCCTGCACAAGGCCCCAGCCTATTAGAATTACGTTGGAGAAGTATTGGATGAGCTACCTCCCATCCAGCATCCTTGGTATCAGCATATCAGGGAATATCTACGAGATGGATCTACACCCGCTGAGGCGAGCCCGACTGAGAAAAGGCGGATCCATCGACTTGCTATGAAGTTCTAACTGAGTGGAGATGCGCTCTACAAAAGAGATGCAGGACTAGGTCTCCTCAGATGTTTTGACAAAGATCAAGCCCAAAGGCTTATGGATGAAATCCATGACGGAGTCTGTGGCCCACACATGAGCGGCCCCCTCCTTGTCAAGAAAGTCCTCAGGACGGGACATTATTGGCTATCTCTCAAAGCTGATTGCAATGACCACGCCAGGAGATGCTATCGATTGCGATTCATGGGAATGCTATACACGCCCTCCACAGAACTCCTGATATGAGTTTACCTTGGCCCTTCACAATGTGGGGAATGGACGATATCGGGCCCATTGAGCCTAAAGCCAGTAATGGTAATCGATTTATCTTCACCATGATCGACTACTTCACCAAGTTGGTAGAAGCAGCCTCTTTCCCCAGGGTTACTAAAGAAGTCATCATTGCTTTCATCAGAAACAATGTCATTTGTCGATATGGACAACCAGAGGTAATTGTGTCAGACAATGCTAAGAACCTCAACAACAGAATGATGGAGGAATTATGCAGTAAATTTCACATCAAACATCTCAACTCTGTCATCTATCGTCAGAAGATGAACGGTACTGTTGAAGCGACTAACAAAAAAAACATCAAGAAGATTATGCAAAAGATGTCCGTAACCACAAAGATTGGCCTGACCTATTGCCTCTGACTCTGTTAGCCTACAGAACCTCAATGCGTACCTCCACTGGGGCAACCCCCTACGCATTAACCTATGGGATGGAAGCAGTACTCCCTATAGAAGTTGAAATGGAATCCCTCAGAGTGTTGATAGACGCTCAGTTGGATGAAGACCAATGGGTACAAGACAGGTATCACCAATTGTCTCTAATAGACGAAACGCGAACCTCGGCTATCTTCCATGGTCAGTTATATCAACAAAGGATCGCCAGATCCTACAACAAAAAAGTTCGGCTATGGCAGTTTAAACAACATGACATGGTTTTGAAGAAGATTCTTGACAACCAAGATCAGGCTAAAGGAAAATTCGCTCCTAACTGGGAAGGCTCATTTATTGTCAAGGAAGTATTGATAGGAGGCGCTCTCAGATTGCAAGAAATGGACAGCGATGAATTTCCACAACTCATCAACTCAGACGCCGCGAAACGGTACTATGTCTGAATTAATTCGCAAACACCCTGGTGTAAGACAATCAGATCACTAGTCATTCCGGTTCTTTAACCCTTCACCACCTACAACTTTCTTACACTTTGCCCCTCAAGGAAATATACATTTCAAACCAGCAGCCTGGCTATCCTTTGCGTTCCTACAACTTAGGTCATCCCACCGCGGATTGAACCTCACACACTTGTAGTTTGGCTACCCATACCTGGGATCAAACTTCTCATACCTGCAGTTTATCCTCAAGTTAGGATTAAACTTTCTCCTCCCCGCAGTCTAACCTGCACATGGGATTACTCTTTTCATCTAACCCTGAGGGGCGAACTACGTCAACCTGATCTCCTCTTCAATAGGAGTACGTAGGCAACCATGTCACATGGCCCGGTCACAATAAAACAAAAACATTTCTACCCTTACAAAAACAAAAACAACCAAAAACATTCCTACACCGGGTATGCCATATACAGCGTTGAACCTCTTACACCAGGTTCGAACTACGTAGACCTGATCTCCTCTTCAATAGGAGTACGTAGGCAGCCATTCATGGTGCGGTCCCACCCCCTACCAAAACACAAACCCTTGTCAGTTGGTACTGGGATCATCCTTCAATACACTACATTTCATTTGGCTTCAGACAAAGGGATGGAATTATCGAACTCCTCCCAAATAGGAGATTGGCGACCATCTAAGCGCATGGTCATACCTTGAAGAGTAACACCAATCCATAAGAGATGGAATTAACTAGGCTTCTCCTAAATAGAAGTACTGGCGACCATCTGTGGGTGCGGTCAATCTCTGAGAGGAAAGCCACACTACTCTCCACATTTCCATCCATAAATCAGTCCCAAGACACCAAAGATGGTAGGGATACACAAAGATCGATGATCCATTCTAAACTATCCAAAGACAACTCAGTGTCCATCCACCCAGGAGGAATTCAGAATACATCAAGACCACAAGCCCTAAAGCAGCAGGCAAAATATCAAGCAAATAGCAAGGCATATCTAAAAGGGAAGTGATCCAAAAATATATTTCTCTGTCATATATAATGTTGTTTGATATATATACAATGTAAACTGTACATGACAAAATGGCTAAGCTTGTCTGTGAAGGTAAATACAAGCTCATCTACAAGTCAGGGTATATGCGAGCTTACAAGCCCAACATGGCATTCCTCTCAGAGGAAGGAGGTGAAGCTGTGGTCTCCTGTATGAGAATATCCACACGACCCAACAGATCTGTAGCCATCTGCATGGTGACCATATGATCATCAATATATGCGCTCATCTCTTCGATCATGCCAGTGGTAAGGGACCTCACTGCAGTACTATCTGTGACGGCTACATCCCGGGCAGATATAGCACTATCACGTTCAACTATCACTGCATCTGTGGCTGATCTAGCCTCATCCCGCTCAACAACACCGACATCTCTGCGAGCTAATGCCTCGTCTCTCTCTAATAGAGTTGCGTCCTTCCCCTCAAGGGCAGTCAACATCATAGATCGAGCATGATCTCTCTCAAAGGTCATCAGATGAAGACTCTGTTCTAAGTATTGTCTTCGAGTCTTTGAATCACAACAGTGATCTTTGGTACTAGAAGAATCCGAAAGAAATGTTGGCAACCCAGCAGCGGGCTCCTCCTCGATGTAGGTATCGATGTCCTCCATGGGCTCTACATCATCCGACTCATTATCCCGATTTTCTGACATCTTTGTTGTAGTCGACAAAATCTCTATCTCCATCCATGCGGAATACTCTGCAGAACTACCTGGATGACTGACAGAAAAAGAAGCTATCTCACGTTGATCCCAACAAGCATACACACGGGATCGGTCCTCTGCCGAGAGATATCGAAAAGCTTAATACTGACCTCTCGCCCCCTCAAAAGGATGGAAATCCTAGAACTGGTCGAACTGCGACATCACGGCCAGTGGGTGATAAGTAGTCAGCCCCTCAAGCCAGCCAGGGGGAGGAAGTCCATGCCCGGAGCGTGAGTAATGAAGCTGTATGGTGAGCAAAGCCTCGAGCACGGCAATATGCTGAGTGGATCTCTGATATCTGCCAAAAATGTGGACCAAGACAGAGCATCTATACACTCCAACGGCTAAAAGGAGTATGACATGGCTACATCATGGGTGAACCAATACCTATGCCGTCTAAGGGTTCCAATCGGTCTCAAGTGTGACATAAACCACACGTACAACATGACCGAACTCCTAGTGAACACTCATGTAGGATATGTGCAACAATAGGATGTCGACCGCAGGGTCTCTGCTACAATCATAGGTACAATGGTATGACCCTCTCTAAGAGCTCTCACAGCCATGATGACACCAATGTCTATCTCGTCCATATATCGTGGCATATAGACATACGACAGTACGCACAACAACAGTACATCGACCCTGGCCAAACGCCAATGGTCCTCCGGTGCGATGAAATCCATGGAATATCGTGAGTAGCTATCCTCCGAGCCAAATCGTAAATGCTGAGAAAATGCGGGATATCACGCGTGGCTAGATGTCACCGCTTCGCACTACTACTCTCGCAATAATCGTGAGAGTCATGAATCGTCTACTCATGTCTCCCAAAGCCAGATACACGCAAGGTATATCTAAAGGTAGCATCGTCAAATGTGCATACTCCTCCAGAGTAGGAGTCAACTCATGGGTGCCGAATCGGAATACCTGCCTATCCGGTAGCCAATGCTCTGGCATCCCGTCTACAAACCCTGCGGGAACCTGAAAAGGTAATAAAGTCATGGTATGCTGCAATAGCTGATCTACAGTCACCCTGTCTGGTGGTGACATGCTATCATACCACAATCGCATACCCAATACCACCACTGACGGTGGGGTATGATCTATACGGCTAACTGTCGAAGAAGACATCTGTGTGGGTCGTGTCATAAGACCATCCAGGGGTCAATGCTGAATATCTCTGGACATACATACATATGCATAACATGATTCATGCATAACAGATAATGGATGGCAATATGATATAGTGAATGAAAAAATGGTGCATACATTCCTAAGTATATCATCATCTAATACATCAGCTCTGTACAGCTACAAATACAAGGAAATGGGGCACATCCGCCCTACTACTAATAGAGGCCTATCAAAAGATATAGCGAGAATGGGGAATAACCACCCAATATCTAAAAGAGGCCTATTAAAAGATATAATGAGAATATACATCAGAAGAAAACAAGGGTCTCGAGGTCTACGTCCTCAATCCTATCCACCTGATGTAACTCCTCCTGAGTCACTAGATCTCTATCAACAGGGATGTCAGGCCTATAAAGAGGAGGATCTGCGTCGGCAAAACCGAATGGGTCAAATCGAGGGGCCATACCCTAAATTTGGAAGGAACAAATGACTCGCCTCTCTTTGGATCTACGCCCAAATCTTGGGATAAATATATGTACCGATACTGTTGTCCGGGTCAAGCTATATCAATCTGGGTCATATGAGTCGGGAGCTCGGACACAAGCTACCCAATCCGTCATCATCAAGGATCTCAAACCATATCCCCATAAAGCGTGTGGTGGCGGATTGGGCTCCAATAGTGCGAGGGGACCACCACCGTTGGAACGTCTCCTAAGTACATTGACCCTCTGATAATGCAAACCGTCAACCCCCAACAATGGGATATCGGTGATTGGTGGTGTGATCTTGTTAGGTTTGTAATATTCAAGAACGTAATCAAAATGCATAAATAAGTGGAAGCATGTAAAATCGAGTTTAAAATTTACAAATCATATAATTCCGGATCACCCTTTATGCACAATTATTAATTAAACGAAAAGATCAATAAGAAACATACCCTTGAAGATCCGAGCTTCCTCAGGTACAAGTTCACCTCCAATCCTTTTCGCGTTCAACTTGAATCCACCGGGTTTTGTTCCTTCCTTTGATCAACGTTAGCCACCCAAGTGTTTGGCCTCTAGAGGTGATCCACCAAGGAAGAAGAAGAATTCAAGAAGATGGGTGGTTGGCTAAACCCTAGTTTTTCTATCTCTATAGAAAAGGAGCGTACTCTCCAACCATTTTAATTATCACGTATATTTGATATCTTATATAAGACTCCTCTTATAAAGATATCAAGTAACCCTATTAAAATAAGGTATTATTTAATTAAACCCTTTTAATTAAAGGGGCTCCCTAATCTTATTAAGGATAATTAATTAAACTCCTTTAACTAATTTTCCTTCCTAATCCAATTAGGAATAAATGAGAGTACTTATATTAAATTAATTCCTAAACTCTTTTAGAAATTAAAATAATAATAATAATTGTAATAATATTAATAAGACTCCTCTTATTAATTTATATTTAATATTTCTAAAATACTAAATAATAAATATTAAGCTATTTAATTTATTCTATCACCATAGATTAAATTAAATTTACATAACATATTATTACGATTATGCCATTTACTTCTTAAATAATTATTCTTCCTTTTATGGTGTGACCCTTTAGGTTCTCCATATTAAACCTAGGTTGTGAATAAATCAATTAGAACAATTCTAATCTTATTTAAATAAATAAATTAAACAATTAATTTATTTAAATAAATAATATTTATTCTACAATAGGATAAGCCTCCCTAACGATCAGCGACTTTCCGGATAATATAGATTTCAACATTAATCATAAAAGAACCTTTGAGTAAATAGTTACCGTACAATTCAATCCTTCCACCATACAATGTCCCAATTAAATATAAGACATGGAATTACTGTCAAGTCTTATTTTATTTAATTATATGTATTTCGACTCTTAAATGCACAACTCCAAATAATGCAAATTAAAAACTCCTTTCTAATTTCATTCTGCCTTGGCCAAGGACTACTGGGTTGTCATTTATAGAATCACATAGGACATTTCTCTTCTTTTAATAGAAGTGGTAGTTCTTTATTGATCATACATTATCTCCATGTACAACTTATTATACCCAAGCATACCTTTTGATATACCCTAAGGGTCTTAAGGAATAAGTCAAAGTATAACTCATCATACACAAGATACTATGATGATCTCAAGTCCAAGGATCACTTGTACTACTATCACTACTGGAATTCCTATTGATAGGCAAGTAAAACTCCATTAGGTATTCCTTAGCGAGCCACGTTCAGTGAACTTATTCTCTAATAAGCACCTACATACTTGCTTTAGTGTCTCCACACAAATGATCATGAGATCAATCATCCTCATCCAATGGGAAAGCAACGTATGTACCAATCTATCTGGATTCACTAATCCCCAATTTAGTAATCCAACGATTGGGAACTATTTTAGTTTTAAGCTTTCTAAGAATTTAGATCTCATTAGAATGGTCATCATCATTATTCTAAAAGCATTGCTTAAAACTATGGGTTTATCACATATTATAAAACAACATCATGTAGATAATTAAAAGCCTTTAATAAATTAATACTTTTTATTAATAAATGAATAAGATTGTTTCAAAGTATATGCTTTATCATCAAACATGATTGGCTTGTGTGCATACTACTTTCAATCTTCCACTTGCACTAAAGCCAATCGTCATGGTATCTCATACTCTTCTTTTCTAAGTGACGATTATCCTGGCATTGGATAAGCTTTAGTTAATGGATATGTAATGTTGTTCATGAGAGTCCACTATCTCTATAGTGATTTCCCATCTTTCAATGATTCTAATAATCAAATGAAAGTGCCACAACACATGTGTAGATCCAAGATGAGACTTAGGAACTATTCTAGTTACAGAATGAACTTTTAATCCAAACAATCAACTTGCAACTTCATTTATAGCTATATACTTTGTCTTTATCACTAAACCAAAGAACTCTTTCTTTGTTTGGAACCTTTCAATTCAACTTTGCACCTTTGTTCAAGATAACGCTTTACCTTAAAGTGTATTTTTACGTCATCTTAGTGCGTCTACGAAAAACTTGAGTCCGTTAAGCCCTCTAGTTTTAATTTAGACCCACCATGAATATGATCACATCTTTAGTGCGGGTTAAGCACTTTAAGATGTTTTTCACTGACTCATAGTGATCTTCTCCAGAATATGACCGATCAACATTAGATCTTGTATATTTCATTGCATACATGATAGTCACTCATGCGATCTCTCTTTTCAAGAGTCTATGGGGACTATAAAGAGAGATACACTCCATAGCTCATCGACATGAGACATCTCATGGAGTTTGCCATGCTAAACGACTTTAGCATCAAATAAATATACGTTCCTTGGGTTAAGTCGAGCATCTTTTTAAATCTATCTATATAGATTTATATCCCCAATTAAGATACTCTTCCAAATCATTCATGGAGGAATGTTTAGACAACTTTATCTTTACTGATTGTAGCATTGGTATGTCATTCCTTATCCGTAGTATATCAACATATAATACTAGAAATTTCACGACGCTCCCACTGACCCTTTTTTACACACTAGAAGTCTTACCTTATCGAATGTAACTCTGGATCATCATCTTCTATAATCGTATCTCATCATCATCATCCATGATGAATCCATACCTCCTAGGTATCTTGATGCTATTATTCGATTCGGTTTGCCAGGTACAATAGGTCTATCTACGAGTTCTCTCTTGTTTGACTTATAGTATTTTGTGGTTCTTGAACTCTTCAAGATCTATTATCCTCCCACTAGCCCCTTTTAATGATAAACACCTTTATCTTAGAAGCGGCGTGTTTCGTAACAAACACCTTTTGCTAAGTAGAATTATAGAACATATACCCTAAACTTACTTTAGGATGTCCTACAAATCATGACACATGTCAAATCTTGTCCCAAGCTTATCCTTGAAACCTTTTCACATAAGTTGGACAACCCCTTATCTTAACATACTTAAGATTAGGAATCCTCCCTTTCCATAACTTTTATGGAGTCTTGGGGCTGGATTTTGAGGTTACCATTTTCGTAGATATGAAGCCATTTCTAGGACATTATCCCGGAAAGATCTTTGGAATGTTGGTAAAATCATTATGGACCGCACTATGTCCAATAAGGTACGATTTTCATTCAGATACATCAATCAATTATTGCGTGTCGGGATGTATCCATTATGAGAAAACTATTTGAGATGATCTAGAAACTTATTGCACAAGTATTTATTCCTTGATCTAATCAAAGAATCTTAATACATTGCCAATTTGTTTCACTTCTGAATTCTTTGAACCTTTCAAATTATTCACACTTGTATTTTAGCAAATACACACATTCAACTCTTTGAATGATCATCTCCTTTTCTTATACTAATTTGTTCAATATACAAAATTATTTTCATGTAAGTCAAGTATACAAAATTTATTAAGTAATATTCCAGTTCTATACAAAATATTATTATTATAAATAGAACAACAATTGTTCTTAATTATAATACCAAAGATTTCATTGTCCAACAATAAAATGGAAATAATATTTTTAACAAGAACCTGGAATACAATAACAACTTATTTACTTAATAGATTGTTCGTAGGCATTGCTAAACTATAAGTTTCTATGGCTAATATGGCAACCTTTATTACATTTCGCACATAGAATTACTTATATTTGTTTAGCTTTCTACTTCGCTTGGTCCTTCATAATTCTATATTTATGATAACCAAAGTCGGTATCCAATACCCAAGTAGAACCTTGACTTAAAGAAAAATTTATTTCAATCATGAACAAAATTGTATTATAAAGAAACTTCACTAAGCTTCTTTGGTTAGCCTCGCAAGATGCTTCTCAGATTTCTTTCCGATTGTCCGGGCTTATTGCGGTGGAAGCAAGCTCCTTTGCTATCCATATCGGTTTTGTTCTTATTATCCTTTGTTTATGCCTTTCTATTTACCTTCTTTGAATCGTTCTTCTTTTCAGAAGATCCTTTGGCCCCTACCAGTAAGACTTGATCTTTCTTGGTTGGATAGTGACTCTCAACATTTTTCAACATGTTAAGAAAATCAGCGAGGCTGATATCTAGCTTGTTCATATAAAAATTCACAACAATTGTGAAAGGAGTCTGAGAGTGAGTGCAAGATCAAATCTTGGCTCAACTCTCCATCCATGACAAAATTCGTTGTCCTAATTGATCAATCAAATTGATAATGTTAAGGACTTTTATCTGTACTGTAGTGTCATCGGTCATTCTAGATTGGAAGAGCTCCTTAGATATCTGATATCTATCAGTCCTACTTTCCTCACCATCAACTACTTAATGTGCGGGGAATATAGTAGGAGCATCCATAGTTTCATCTTCGACGTCAAGCTCGTTACTCATGGATGCGAGCATGATGCATCGAGACAATCTATGCATCATCTTGCCACTTTCTAAAAGTAGCAATCTCTTCCTCGAGGCATTATTCGCAACCATTGCGGAGATAGGCGTATTAAGGACATAAGATAGCTTTTTCACCATGAGAACTATTCTCAATTCCTTAACCAATCCAAGTAATTCGATCCAGGTTAATTAACATCAAATATGTTTCGCATGTTGATAGTAATTTAGACATTGTAAAATTCTATAAATGAATTTGTAATTAACAACATTTTAACATACATTCTTTTATTAATTACCAAAATAAATTAGGTCTTGTTTTAAATTGGTATCTCCCACTATTTTCTTCAAACTATATTACCTCACTTATATAGTTCTAAGCAAAATCTAATTAAAGATTTGCTAGTGAGAATAAGGATCCCATTTCAAATGTATATAGCCTTGTGGTGACACAACAAACTATATATAAATAAATAGGTAGAAAACTTTTGTCAATTACATCAACTATGCAACTCCTTTTCTTTTGCCTCTTAGATTATTTTGATCAAGTGGTGGCACATCCAAGAATCAAAATTATCCAAGTTAAGTCCAACCTAGCACTCCATATATTCAAAAAGAAAATATCATCCTTGTGGTGACACAACAAAACAATATTGTTCAATTTTCTTTATAAGCATCAAATGTGATAAATTAACATCTTAAATACTTAATACTTGCCTTGTGGTGACACAACAAACTCATATTAAATATTTAATACTCTATTAATTTTATCATGCTAGAAGGCGACGTTCGATATTCCAAATATCTTTGAACGCTTAGGACTTAATATAAAAAAACAATTGAGGGGTTTGTAATTAATTTGTCTCATCTTGTTAAGCGCGCATGCACATATATATATATATATATATATATATATATATATATATATATATATATATATATATATACGCGTCATATTAATTAACATGCGAAGCATGTTTGCATAATATATAATATAAATATATAGTATAAGCATGCACATATAGAATACTATATTCTACCTGGATTGATTATCGACTTTTATTCTAGTTTGGTTCACTAGAGCCACCAAGTGAACCAAAAGGTCAAACCCTAGGGGTGCAAGAAATAATATTTAAATATAACTATTACATTTAAACCCGGGCTCCATTACAAACGGGTCTTCAAGCGCTCCTTGCTCTTTGATCTCTAATTCTTCAAAATTAATTCTAACTATTCCTATTACAAAACTATTTAAAATAAATAGAAACCTTGATCGTGATCGAGGGAAGTACATAGGAGGAGATAGAATTTATATTAAGAAAAAATTAGAGAAGACGCAGGTATGCAGACCCCATTTAATAAAACCCATACATTCATGCATCCAACTAAAATAAAATCCAATCACATTGGTCGATAGTCATAATCAATCTCATTTATTATCATACACACCACCATATGCATCAATAAATAACATTCATATCATGAATAATAAACATTCAATATATATATTGATATCATTTAATGGGCAAATTTAGTTAGTATAAAATCTATTTTGAATCAAAATAAACTCCTTTATTTTAATTCAAATTTAAATCAAAATAAAACTATTTTATTTTAATTTATCCAATTTTGAATAAAATAAACTATTTTATTTTAATCAAAATCTTTAATCAAAATAAACTCCTTTATTTTAATTAATTATGGAATCCAATTCCAAGTAAAAAAAACTTCTTTATTAAAGGAACCACGGATACTCTTTCCTATTCACAAATAAACTCTTTTATTTTGAATAATATGAAATCTAATTTCATATCTAAATAAACTCCTTTACTTAAGGAAAGACTGATTCTTTTTCCTATTCACAAATAAACTCTTTTATTTTGAATAATATGAAATCTTATTTCATATCTAAATAAACTCCTTTATTTAAGGAAACACGGAATCCAATTTCAACTCCAATTAGTTATCATGGAATCCAATTCCAACTCTAATTAGTTAGCATGAAATCTAATTTTAAAATTAAAATAAAACTTTTATTTTAATATTAAAACAAACCTTTTATTTTAATTATAAAATAGTTAAGGATAATTAATATAATATATATAACTATTATATATCATTACTATTAACTTTCCTGTATATCATTACTATTATATATACAATATATATAAAAGTAAACTGTCTAATCCTGTAAGAATCTATGCCCACGTGAATCAACTATTGAAATCATGAATCAGAATTAGGCAAGTATGCAAGAAAACCGTGATTCATATATATAATGAAAGGATTGAATCAAGATTCAGGCCGCCTTTTGAAAATAAATCAATGACTCAGCGATAATCTGCTCAAAAAAAAAAATAAAGTAACAAAAATAATTCAAATGACCCACGCAAATCACGAAATAAAAAGCAGGCCAAGCGAAGAAGAGTTTTTTTTTTTTTTTTAAATTTTATATAACAAATTATGCCCAATTAAATTGTTCTAAATACATATCAATATACATATAAAATTTAAAAAACTTAATAATTTGCATAAAGGTTTGGCTCTGATGCCACTGTTAGGTTTGTAATATTCAAGAACGCAATCAAATTGCATAAATAAGCGGAAACGTGTAAAATCAGAGTTTAAAAATTTACAAACCATATACCTGGATCACCCTTTATGCACAATTATTAATTAAACGAAAAAGATCAATAAGAAACATACCCTTGAAGATCCGAGCTTTCTCAGGTACAAGTTCACCTCCAATCCTTTTCGCGTTCAACTTGAATCCATCAGGTTTGGTTCCTTCCTTTGATCAACGTTAGCCACCCAAGTGTTTGGCCTCTAGAGGTGATCCACCAAGGAAGAAGAAAAATTCAAGAAGATGGGTGGTTGGCTAAACCCTAGGTTTTCTATCTCTATAGAAAAGGAGCGTACTCTCCAACCATTTTAATTATCACGTATATTTGATATCTTATATAAAACTCCTCTTATAAAGATATCAAGTAACCCTATTAAAATAAGGTATTATTTAATTAAACCCTTTTAATTTAAGGGGCTCCCTAATCTTATTAGGGATAATTAATTAAACTCCTTTAACTAATTTTCCTTTCTAATCCAATTAGGAATAAATGAGAGTACTTATATTAAATTAATTCCTAAACTCTTTTAGAAATTAAAATAATAATAATAATTGTAATAATATTAATAAGACTCCTCTTACTAATTTATATTTAATATTTCTAAAATATTAAATAATAAATATTAAGCTATTTAATTTATTCTATCACCATAGATTAAATTAAATATACATAACATATTATTACGATTATGCCATTAACTTCTTAAATAATTATTCTTCCTTTTATGGTGTGACCCTTTAGGTTCTCCATATTAAATCGGTTGTGAATAAATCAATTAGAACAATTCTAATCTTATTTAAATAAATAAATTAAACAATTAATTTATTTAAATAAATAATATTTATTCTACAATAGGATAAGCCTCCCTAGCGATCAACGACTTTCCAGATAATATAGATTTCAACATTAATCATAAAAGAACCTTTGAGTAAATAGTTACTGCATACAATTCAATCCTTCCACCATACAATGTCCCAATTAAATATAAGACATGGAATTCTTTGTCAAGTCTTATTTTATTTAATTATATGTATTTCGACTCTTAAATGCACAACTCAAATAATGCAAATTAGAAACTCCTTTCTAATTTCATTACGCCTTAACCAAGGACTCTTGGGTTGTCATTTATCGAATCACATAGGACATTTCTCTTCTTTTAATAGAAGTGGTAGATTCATTATTGATCATACATTATCTCCATGTACAACTTATTATACCCAATCATATCCTTTGATATACCCTAAGGGTCTTAAGGAATAAGTCAAAGTATAACTCATCATACACAAGATACTATGATGATCTCAAGTCCAAGGATCACTTGTACTACTATCACTACAGGAATTCCTATTGATAGGCAAGTAAAACTCCATTAGGTATTCCTTATCGAGCCACGTTCAGTGAACTTATTCTCTAATAAGCACCTACATACTTGCTTTAGTGTCTCTACACAAATGATCATGAGATCAATCATCCTCATCCAATGGGAAAGCAACGTATGTACCAATCTATCCGGATTCACTAATCCCCAATTTAGTAATCCAACGATTGGGAACTATTTTAGTGTTAAGCTTTCTAAGAATTTAGATCTCATTAGAATGGTCATCATCATTATTCTAAAAGCATTGCTTAAAACTATGGGTTTATCACATATTATAAAATAGCATCATGTAGATAATTAAAAGCCTTTAATAAATTAATACTTTTTATTAATAAATGAATAAGATTGTTTCAAAGTATATGCTTTATCATCAAACATGATTGGCTTGTGTGCATACTACTTTCAGATACAGGCCAATGACGCTTGGCAGGAGGCAAGATCGTTATACGGATCTCCCCTGTGGTGTTCCTAATAGCACGCTCTGCTAAATAGAGCTCCCAGCCTCCATCTATTAAGAGAGGAACTCTCCTGGTGGAAATCAAATACTCGACTCCTGTAGGATGTCCATCCTCAAAGCCGATGGTCAAATGTTCCCCTGAATAGGGAATCCATGTAAGGTACCCGGTGTCAAGAACTCCAACAAGATCTGACGGTGAGTGAATCCCTCATTCTGAGGACCTCCGGAAAAATAGAATGGTGCCATCGTCTTCCTTGTGGATAGGTATCTAAACCTAACACACTCACAGGACGCAAACATGGGAGCCTCTCATAGGTCCAAAACTGCCAACACAATGGCAAAACATCTGCTATCAGTAAACACTCTTAACCTATGAATGGGAAAAGACAAGAGAAATACTCACCAGCAGAAATGGGTAAAATCCTAGCCAAGCCTCAATCAAACCCTATGAGCGCATACGCATGCCCCGGAGGAAATAGGCAAAGGTATAGGAGCCTCAATCATACTCTCTAATACGGTCCAAATCACGTGTGGCGCTGATCAAAGCAAAGGATACCGTAGAAGAGTTATCTGCCATGAAGCAGCCTCGAATGATCATCAGGAACAATTGCCGCAGAACGCGAACCCTGATTCTGACATCATCAGGCATGGGCTCACTCAAAAGCCCACTCATAGCATCTACGCTCAAAGGACCTGAACGGACAGTCCTGCCTTTGAGCGCCTCCGTCGGAACTCTTAATAAGGATCGAACGACATTAGGGGTAATATTCACCATGCAAGGCACTGGCTCCCCTCCAAACTCCATACCTGTGATAAATCGCCAGTCCATAGGCATCATCATCACCTCGCAATCCAGCAGATGGAGTGACTGAGTCTGATAAAACCATCGCTCAGACAATGCCCTGAGGTAACCCCAGGGACAACGACGGGGAAGGTTGGAGAAGAATGCCCCAAATCCCCACTCATGCATTACCGCTCTATAGTCAGGATGAAGCGCCTGGTACATGAAGTAAATACTAAACCAGTTCCCTCGAGACTGTGTAAAACAAGGAACCTGCATAAAATGCAGATCAACATCAAAACCCTTTAATCCTAATCAATAGGAAAAAAGGAAGATCAAAGTCTAACGCCATACCTCGTTAGCATGCAAGTACATCGATGGATGTCTGATCAAATCACCCAGCAACTCTGGGTTTGCCACCTGAATGCTCGGGAGCTCCCTACGAGGGACATGTGCAGCAGGAGCGGGATCCTCAATCAGAATATCTGCCTCCTCGTCCTCAACATCTGGCACATCTACCCAGATAGGACGAATCACGGCCTTCACCAACCGCGAGGTCATCTCGGCGTAAGCAGGGGACGAGGCATTTGG
The DNA here is from genome assembly GCA_020205615.1 of Panax quinquefolius. Taxonomy (NCBI): domain Eukaryota; kingdom Viridiplantae; phylum Streptophyta; class Magnoliopsida; order Apiales; family Araliaceae; genus Panax; species Panax quinquefolius. The sequence goes on along the minus strand of CM035151.1, from coordinate 39,419,922 downwards.
GAAGCCCTCCCTCCGACGCCGAAGTGGTCCTATAGAGGCGCTTTCTACTGATCTGGATCCATAATATCTGGACAACAAGTCTCCAAATCACCTCAGAAAGGGTGTGGTATTTCCTTACCTGGAGCTTTTTAAAATGTATTTATGACTATATGCATGCATGCATTTACTTTAACATATAATAGAGTTAAAATGAATGACTACCCAATGCCTACATTTGGAAAAATTTTGCCATAGTCCACTTTGAAATAGGACTATCCACATGAACATAGGCATGTCTAGGTGGCCATTCAGTAGCACACCTGCCCCAAAGTTATATATATAATATATGCATTAAAAATAAAAATCGTCATGCATAAGGACAACCTCAATACTAGGAGTACTTTGCCTTGCTACCTTCTTCTCATTGGACCTCAAATAGGACAAAAAATAGCAGAAAAAGGTGCCAATTTGACTGTCTCAAAAGTCAAAATTTTCACATTATTATGTTCAGCATGGTTTAATACTAACATTTACTATGTTGAATATTTTTTATCAAGTCATTAGAGCATACATAATCACTACTATGTGTTTAGATGCATTTCGTGCGATAACTCACAATCCAACGGATAGAAACTGGAAAAAATACATGCATACGTTACCAGGATAGTGTAGAACACTTGTACACGGTGATGAAATTTGCGAAAAAAATAGCGAACTCGGCAGAGATCTGAAGGAGGCTCACGGATTTCTCTTCGCGGGCAAAGCTGGAAATGACTTATGAGACCAACCTGCTGGATTTTATCATCCACGATTGGCCATAGGATCACCTGCGGCTGCAACACGTGCACCTGCGGCACCCCTATGTGGGCCCCACCCCTCCGGCTCGATCCAGTTCAAGTTACAAAGGAGTTCTTACGGACTAGAAAGGTTAAATCGGGAATAAAAACGCAACGCAATTGAGAAAAATAGCATAGAATCCTAGTCTTCTCAGATGAGACTTTGAATCTGTACATCACTCATTGGTAGTCGCCTAAACACAAGGTATATCCTGCCGATGACCTCAGTTGTCACGAATTGCATACGACAATACCTTATATAGGTCTGATACCACCGACTCCAGGTCGTTACCCTACGTGAGTCCCCGACGGGGGTTACAACGTATATCTCCGGCAGGAGTAACAACGCATGCTCAGCCGTTGACACACATATCAACGAAGGTCAAGAACCCTTGACGTTATCTCAGCCGATAGCAATTAAACCTATTAGAGCTCTAGAGCTATTCGAGAATTTCATGTTCGATTATTCATATTCCCCCAGCGGATCCCCGGCGGGGGTCACAATGCAATGCTCCGTTGATCTACACGAAAGCGAAGCTCAAGCAACCTTGAAAATCTACTCACAGAGCCTCAAACCACCGATTCACACGTCGTGAAGGTCAAGAACCTTGACGATATCCCACAGATTTTTTTGGTTGATTCACATATCGATTGAAGTACACGTCAACAAAGGTCAGGCATCCCTGACAGCATTTGTTGTTGGCAATAAATCCAACAGAATCTTGACATGTCCTGGAGATACCAACCAGGAAAGGTCAATGTTATCAAAGAGGATAGATGATGGAATATGTTATACACATCCTCAAACAGACCAAGCTTTCTCCCTCAGATCTCTTGTACATAAGAGGTGCCTCTTCAGGATCAAGTCGTTATCAAGAACACATGAATTCGGTGATAACTCCAACATCAACATCCTAATAGATTCGGCTTACACATCAAATCTGGTCAGCATTGCCAATCCCCAGTTGAAGCAACAGGGATCTAGCAATCATCCTCAGCATGTTGGGCTACAACCCCGTACACATACATCATACATTTGCATCATTTTGTTACCCATAGTACCATATTTGTCTTGTTGTGTTTCAAGTGTCTAGGATTCTTTATCCTACCCATGCATCGCCATGCATGAGTATGATAAAGAGGGGCATCTATAGACACTCAAAATTTTCTGTACCACTGTCACTAACATTTCAGGAGGACAGATTCGTCTTTTAAGAGGGAACCCTAAAAGACAATCCAAATCATACCGGATGCTACCGAAAGTTCATCATCAACCCCAGATCACTCTGGGAGTAACAATTCCAACCTCGGATGTAACCCCGAGGCATGCAGATCCAATACTGGAACACACACCGGAGAAGACCGATTAATCTCGAAGATAACCCTGAGGTAACCACTCTCAGTCCCAACCATGGGAATAGCCACCAACCTTGGTGATAACCCCAAGGAATGTAGTTTCGGCGATAACCCCGAAAATGCTTGTTTCAAATACGACCAGCTTCAATCTCGGTGCTCACAACAAGATACACTGCACCAACCCATCAATAACATCGGGAAGACAGGTACACCTCAAAGGTGACAATGAGGACCTTCAACAATTACAGCAGTCCAATCTCAGTGAAGTCTGAGCAACGTCTGCTTCATCAGCCCAATCCGGCTATAACACTGGTGAGGGGCAACATCATCATCTCGTCAACACGATGCCACATCACGTCTCTACGCAACAATATCCCATAAGACTAACCAATCCCGAGTGACAATTGTGTGGGGTAACGGATGAAAGTTGAAGATTGAAGACCGGAGGGCATCGTCCCATCTTCAATGTCTTCGTACAAACTCTAATCCAATTCCATCGTACAACTCTCGACAACGGCTGTCCAAAATAGGTACTGTATACCTCAAACGGATGCCCGGATTGCACTTCTGAAAGTTCGAGTGGACATTACAGTGCTTGAGTGCACGTACTTCGAGACGACCCGACTTAAAAAACTCGGGCCCACCCGGGTTGCCTCTGGTACACCTTCGGCTAAAATGCCTATAAATAGAGGGCTTTTGCTGCCCATTTTTCAAGTGAAAAAGGCGAGGAAGCCCTGCCCAATTAACTCTGCATTCACCCCATGCAGTGTACTTTCCCCTTTTAAACACCTGTGAGCTCATATATAGCCCTTTTGTACCTACAAAAGTCAGTGTTTACCCACTCTAAAGATATAGAAGTCTTCTTTAGCGATCGGTGTAAGCCTTCTCACACACTTTTAGTCTTTCTCTTCATCTTTGCACACACCCTTCTCGCACGTTGAGAGTCGTGTTGCTTGCTTTTGCACGGACTTGATCCAGTGGTTTCATTTCGGTCTGTCATATATATATATATATATATATATATACATATATATTGACTAACAACATCGAAAGTTATGCCTCGATTGAGCCTGAACTTGATGCTCGAGGCGTTTATTTGCTTTTTATATATATATATATATATATATATATATATATATATATATATCTACCTTTATATATATTAAGCGTGTGTAGAACTTTGTTGACGAGCCTGCATTTTGACCGGTGCATTTACTGCATTTACTATTTATATATATATATATATATATATATATATATATATACATTTATATATATTAATTGTGTGTCGACTCTATTCGATGAGCACTGGATTTCACATCCGGTGTGTTTATTCACTTATATATATATATATATATATATATATATATATATATATATATATATATATACATATATATATGAGCTGTGGTCGAACTCATTCGATGAGCCACGATTTTACATCCAAGTGCGTTTCGCTTTTATATATATATATATATATATATATATATATATATATATATATATATATATATGAACTCATTCGATAAGCCCGATTTTACATCCCATGCGTTTATTGCTTTTATACATCGAGCTTATCGTTTGCAGAGTTGCTTATATATATATATATATATATATATATATATATATATATATATATATATATATATATATTTCATCTCACTGAGAGTTCTCTTCGATGCGTTTATTGCGTTTATTACTTATATATATATATATATATATATATATATATATATATATATATATATATATATAACCTCAGCGTTACTTGACGCGGATGGTATTTGTAGCTTGATTTGGAGCACTACGCGGACCTTAAGGCATGGGGTTGGTCTTTGTTGTATGACATACCAATTCACGATTACGAGTTTTTGCGAGGAACACAGATCACGACCAATTACATCCAATTACATTATTCACACATGAATTTAAGCATACCCAGACACTATAATACACATATAACCATTACTCAACCTTTATAGCATGATTTTAACACGTTAAAACATACAATTACTTGAATCAAATCATGTAATTTCACTATTCTTTGTGTTTTTGAAATTTTTGAAGGTAAAAACATGAAAATTGACATTACAGTTTGTTATAACTCCGAATCTGTCTGTTCAAAGCTTGTTTTCTTTGTTTTAACATGTGTTATCATAATCTACTATTAATTTCAAGTCAAACAACAATTCATGCATTGATCACTAAATTTTTGTTTTACAGAGAACTCAAAATACTTATAAATGGAAAACTCTGATTTTAGCGTGATTACATGAAATCAACTACTCAAATCACATAGAATTGATTTATGAATGCTAATAAACAAATATAATCAGTTTCCTAACACATTGGCCATAAATTTTAGTTTACAGAGAACTTGTAGATAGTTTTTTTCACAGAGAAAATAAGAACGTAAATAAGATTTGGTTAAAGAGATTACCTAGAAGTGTAGATTAGTAGAAGATGAAATCCCTTTAAGATTCTTCTTCAATCTCACAATTTTCCTAAACAATTTCTCTGATTTCTCTCTGAACTCTCAAGTTTTTGTTTTAAAAATAGCATACGTAAGAAAAAATAAGACTGATGCGTATAATAACTGATAACATTTTCAGTTAATCCCATTCGTGGGTTAACTGCCCACTCCCATTAGGGCTTTGTTTGGCTAACTAATAGAAGACTATTTCCATTTAATTTAATTAGTCCTTTATTATATAGTTTAATAATGTCACACCTACTTAAGTAATTAATCAAATATCTTATTTAATTTAATTTAAATATAATATAATAATTTCTCATTAATTCACATAGTCACATAATTAAATTTCTCATATATTAATTATGTAAAATTATTAAATCTCTAATTAATTATTAAATTAATTAAAATAACATTATTCTTATTAAGTAATTCATTTAATCAAATAAGCTTAATTAAATTCATACATTGAATAATAAAATTCCCCACATTAATTTAATCAATATAACACATTTAATTAAATTAATCTACCACAAATTCATCAATTAATTATTTAATTCAATAATTAAATCATCGAAAAATATTTATTTAATTCAATAAATATTCAAATTAAATTACAAAATCTCGTTTGTCACACCATCAATCTAGCTGTCAGAGCTGTTCTTGAGTTTCTAGGTTACCCAGAAACTCAGATAGTGTCAAGGGTCCATTTTCTAGCCTTTATAACTTGGATTATGGGCTTTGTTTTTGTATTAAAGTGTCACACTTGTGTATTATGTATGTCAAGGTACAAAAGTAATACACTTAGATAGCTTAACAACATCACTAAAGCAAGATCTGGCTTGGTCAAAGTACTTGCCAGAACTTGTTCTTGAAGATTTCTGAGTTTTCCAAAAACTCATTCCAGGCAGTTGGTCAACCCATATTTGACCATCAATATCTTTGATTCTGGTCATGATCTAGGTGATCTAGTGCCATGGTTCTATAGTCCACATGTCAGAGTATATCAATGATACACTTAGACAAGCTAAAAACTTAACAGATGCAAGATATAAGCCTCTAAACAAGTTGTCAGACAGTTTCTGGAAAATCTGGGTTTTCCAGATTCCAGTTTCTGTGACTGGTTAACCATGTTTGACCATTAATAACTTGAGATCTATGCATGGTATGGACTTGATTCCACTTCCAGTGTACTCTCCTCATGGCATACTATATCAATGATACACTTATAACCTTAAACTATAAAAAGGTTAAGATCTAGAGGCTCTGACATTTGACTATCAGACCTCATTTTTAGGGTTTATGTCAGTTGCTAAAATCCTTATTTTCATGAACTTAGATGTTATGGATCCATGATGTATCATCATAGATAACTAAAAAACATCATATAACACATATTTAAACATCAAAACACATAATCTACTGAAATCTTTAGGATCTAGCTTGAATTAGGGTTTATACCTTTTCATGGGAAATCTTGATTTCTGATCTTGGATAGCTAAGAGGTGGTCTTGGCTTAACTTTGGACTAACTTCCTCTCAAAATTTCGAAAGTTAGAGAAAGAGAAGTCTTGGCTTGGTTTATGAACATAAAGTAAAGATTTTTCTTACTTTCACTTTCTAAATCTTTGATTCCATGGTCAAGAATGTTGCTAGGTAGCCATATTGGCTAATTGGTGTTAAATTAGAACACATAGCAAGCTCAAGTAGCGACTCACCAAGGTTTTAAAATATCTTTTACTTAAAAGTTAAATAAAATGGCATTTTGGTAATTTTGCACCTACTAAGGGTATTTTGGTCATTTTCCCAATAATTTGAAGGGTAATTTGGTCATTTCACATATATCACATAACGTCTTAGAGTTTTATACTTAGCATTTGAGTTCCCAAATTAGGGTTTAGAATTCCTGATTAGGGTTTAGGATTTCCAAAAATGAAATTAGGGTTTCCAAAGCTAGAATTAGGGTTTTAAATCGATAGTTAGGGTTTCTTAACTGAACATTAAAGTTCTTAACATAACAGTAGGGTGTACCAATGTTATAACTTATCTGATTAACCCTTAACCACATACTGCACATGTAAGACCCCGAATTTTACGAAATAAAAGTACTCAATTTTTTGATAATTGTTATTCTATTTAGTAAATGGTTAAATTGATAAAAGGTCAAAGTTAAGGGTGATATTTGAAAATTTTTCAAAGTAAGCACGTTGTCATAAAATAACTGCTGGTAAAAGTACAGTAATATGCACGGTTGCATAGTAGCACACGGTATTAATTATTGATGCTTATGTGAGAAGTCACTCAATTATACTCAATTATTGCTACAGTAATTGCTGTATAATATCTCTTATATTATTGATTCAATTATTGTCACAATATCATCTGCATAATATTTTATATTATTAAATCAATAATTGAGATGACACATTTATTCATATTATTATTTGCATTATTGACAATGTCTAGAAAGTTCTGTCGAGGAAAGGGGTTAGGTTATCTAATTGCGGGCCAATAGGAAGAAATCCTTATCGGAAAGCCCCCTCATTCATGGGAATGATCTGGTTGTTAAATATTATAAGTTATAATATTAATGATGAATAAGTTTGTGTTAATTAAAGATGAAATTGATATTTCCATTGTGTTGAGATTATTAGTATTAGAGGAAATCGACATTTATTCTGATAATAATTGATGTTTGGAGGTTATATTGACCAATCGGGTAATTAATCGGATAAATGAGCAATTAATTGCTACTAATTCACATGCTTATAACTATTTGTTCAAATGTGTGTACTATTGATTCACATGATATACTATTAGGGGAGGTTGTGCAAGTTTGATAATACTTGCAGGACTAAATTAAAAATGAAGGAAAAGTTGAAGGTATTATACTGTAATATTTCGAGCCCCAAAATGTTCAATTTAAAGAAACTATATTTTCCTATAAATAGAAGCTCATTCTTCCTTCATTCTCACCAATTCACTAACACTCACAAGAGAAATTATAGAGAGATAAGCTATAGAGAGAGAAGTTATAGAGAGAAAGAAGAAGAGAAGTCAGCTACTTCACTATTTCAGTAACCAGTCTTCTTCTGAGGTAAGAGATATTATTTATTTCATATTCTGAAGAGAAATTACTTTTCTTATTCGTATGAATATTATTTTTGTTTAATATTCGTAAGGGGTATTATTTCTTTTGTATTCATGAAGATAATTATTTTCTTTCAATACTCGTAAGGGGTATTATTTCTTTCGTATTCATGAAGAGAATTATTTTCTTTCAATACTCGTAAGGGGTATTATTTATTTCATATTCTGAAGAGATATTATTTTTCGTATTCGTACGAATATTATTTTCGTTCAATATTCGTAAGGAATATAATTTTCGTTTTATATTCGTAATGAATATTATTTTCGTTTAATATTCGTAATGAATAGTATTTTTGTTTAATATTCGTAAGGGATATTACTTTTATTCAGTATTCGTATAAAATAATATTTTCTTCTATACTCTGTAGTATGTAAGTAATATTATTTCATTTCAGATTTCGAATTCTATACTCATTTGGTTAAAGTTTTGGCTTCTATACTCCATGAAATTAGTAGAATATCCTTGATATTTGCGCTTCATCCAGTATCTTTTCATAGAAATATTATTCTGAGCATTCTTGATAAGTTTAAACTTTTTCATGCTGGGGTACTATTCACAGAGTTTCTATTCCCGAAGTTACTATTCACAGAGTACTATTCACTCAGTTACTATTCACCGGGGTACTATTCATATAAAAAATGATTTCTTTTCGGTCCAAATCATTTTTGATACAATATTATTCTTGAATTTTACTCCACAAAGCAGTATCATTTTGACAATTTGGAAATTATTGAATTATGGATAAATTAAATTATAAATCTTAAAAAATTTATCCTTGAACTTGTTTTATTGAATTATTGTGTCATTGTCATCATCCTCGTGCTTCTATTATGTTGAAAATCATCTTTAGCCGTAGTGCATAGATGGACTTGGTATGATTATGACCAGGGATTATTCAGTATAATCATGACCGTAATATTACAAATGATGAGGTAAAAGTCCTCATTGGCCGGTAGTGTATTGATGGATAGTTTTTGGTATGATCATGACCATGGGTTCTCTTCGACCAAGGGTACAAAGATGAATTGTTTTATAGCATGATCATAACCATTGATGAAAACACAATTATCATTGGCCCGTAGTGGATGGATAATTCGTGGTCGTGATACTAAAGAATATCCTTGGCCCATAGTGCAGGGATGATTCGATGATGTGGATTATTTATTAAGCTGAGTCTCAGCGATAAAATTGATGATAAACTTTTTAAATCATAGAAGATGGTAGATATTATGCTCTACTTGACTCTTCTATTGGATTGCTCGTTCCGCTGCAACTATGGTTGAAAAGTTTTATCATCTACCATATGTTCTAAATCTCTGATTTATTACTGATGAAGGCTATTGATAATTTAATTATCTTTAGTCATGATATTCTTTATTGGGCTAGTTGTGCTCGCCCTTTTGCTTCACAATTCCTTTCAGGTAATAAAAGTGTAGCTGGGTCTAGCGGGGTTAACATGAGAATAGAAAGATGGTCTATAGCTATTGAGGTTTTCCCTAAAATAGTATGGAAATAATTTTATTGAGAATTTTAGATAAGTGTTTCGTATTTTATACTTCATTTTAACCGTTGATTTAGGTGAACCGAATAGGGTGAGGTGAACCCAACTTTGGAAGGGTGTTTTGCCACCATCATACAAGATGTCTAATAATAGACGACTTCGTGTTATCATAAGAAAGGGTTGTGCACATGCACTTGCTGATTATATCTATGAGCACTACCTATAAAATCTTGGAGTTTGGTTGATATATAATTCTCAAATGGAGACAATGGAGAAAATTATATGTCAAGAGAAGACTCACCATTGGATAGAACATGATAGCAATCTTCTCATTTTTCTTTGGGGATTATTGGGTCAACCAAGGATAATTATGTGGTCATATGATATCTATCATAACTTAGATGCATGGCCTCCTATGTACGAAGGTTTCCTTGAGCATTTTCTAAAGATTTTTATTTCTAAAAAGGTTATTGATTGTACTTTTATGTAAAGTACCATTGTAAGGTGTTGTGGTCGAGGCACCATGAGAGTTATATATATTTGTATTAGAACTCACAAATTATGTATTGTTATACTCTACACGACAGTTCAACTGTTGTATAAATGAAGTTTGTATTTGATTTCTATAGTGTGACATCTGGCGACTCAGAATGGATCGTGTGGACCTATTTTGGGGGCGTCACAAATGGTATCAGAGCTTAGGGATATGGTCACTGGCGAAGATATGTGTCTAGAACTAGGTGGGGGGAGACGAGTAATATACTTCGCTAGTGTGTGACTTACCTGAGCTGAAATTGTTTACTTGATAAGTTGACAAATTATGATATGTCAATTACACTTTATTTTGAAGATGTATTCTAGAATGATATCTAAAATACAGGAGATGAGCAATGGGAAAATCATGATACAGTGGAAATAACCGGGAAGGTACAATCCAAAAAAAGCAAGGTATTCTCATCTCTTGAACTACCAGTACATAAATTTTGTGCGAAATTTCATAAGGAGGGAGATTGTAAGACCCTGAATTTTACGAAATGAAAGTATTCAATTTTCTGATAATTGTTATTCTATTTAGTAAATGGTTAAATTGATAAAAGGTTAAAGTTAAGGGTGATATGTGAAAAATTTTCAAAGTAAGCAAGTTGTCATAAAATAACTGGTGGTAAAAGTACAGTAATACACGTTGTTGCATAGTAGCACACGGTATTGATTATTGATGCTTACGTGAGAAGTCACTCAGTTATACTCAACTATTGCTACAGTAATTGCTGCATAATATCTCTCATATTATTGATTCAATTATTGTCATAGTATCATCTGCATAATATTTTATATTATTAAATCAATAATTGAGATGACACATTTATTTATATTATTATTTGTAATATTGACAATGTCTACAAAGTTCTGTCGAGGAAAGGGGTTATGTTATCTAATTGCGCGCTAATAGGGAGAAATTCTTATCGGAAAGTCCCCTCTTTCATGAGAATGATCTGGTTGTTAAATATTATGAGTTATAATATTAATGATGAATAAGTTTGTGTTGATTAAAGATGAAATTGATATTTCCATTGTGTTGATATTATTAGTGTTAGAGGAAATCGACATCTATTCTAATAATAATTGATGTCTGGAGGTTATATTGACCAATCGGATAATTAATCGGATAAATGAGCAATTAATTGCTACTAATTCACATGCTTATAACTATTTGTTCACATGTGTGTACTATTGATTCACATGATATACTATTAGGGGAGGTGGTGCAAGTTTGATAATACTTGAAGGACTAAATTAAAAATGAAGGAAAAGATGAAGGTATTATACTGTAATATTTTGAGCCCCAAAACGTGCAATTATCAAAACTATATTTTCCTATAAATAGAAGCTCATTCTTCATTCATTCTCACCAATTCACTAAGACTCACAAGAGAAATTATAGAGCGAGAAGTTATAGAGAGAAAGAAGAAGAGAAGTCAGCCACTTCACTATTCCAGTATCCAGTCTTCTTCTGAGGTAAGAGGTATTATTTATTTCATATTCTGAAGAGAAATTATTTTTCTTATTCGTATGAATATTATTTTCGTTTAATATTCGTAAGGGGTATTATTTCTTTCGTATTCATGAAGAAAATTATTTTCTTTCAATACTCGTAAGGGGTATTATGTCTTTCGTATTCATGAAGAGAATTATTTTCTTTCAATACTCGTAAGGGGTATTATTAATTTCATATTCTGAAGAGAGATTATTTTTCATGATTCGTATGAATATTATTTTCGATTCAATATTCGTAAAGAATATCATTTTCGATTTAATATTAAGTAATGAATATTATTTTTGTTTAATATTCGTAAGGGATATTATTTTTATTTAGTATTCGTATAAAATAATATTTTCTTCTATACTCTGTAGTATGTAAGTAATACTATTTCGTTTCAGATTTCTAATTCTATACTCATTTGGTTAATGTTTTGGCTTCTATACTCCATGAAATTAGTAGAATATCCTTGATATTTGCGCTTCATCCAGTATCTTTTCATGAAAATATTATTCTGAGCTTTCTTGATAAGTTTTAACTTTTTCATGCTAGGGTACTATTCACGGGGTTACTATTCCCGAAGTTACTATGCACCCAGGGTACTATTCATAACAAAACAAATTAATTCTTTTCGGTCCAAATCATTTTTGATACAATATTATTCTTGAATTTTACTCCACAAAGCAGTATCATGTTGACAATTTGGACATAATTGAATTCTGGATAAACTAAATTATAAATCTTTAAAACTTTATCCTTGAACTTGTTTTATTGAATTATTATGTCATTGTCATCATCCTCATGCTTATATTATGTTGAAAGTCATATTTGGCCGTAGTTCATAGATGGACTTTGTGACGCCCCCAAATTCTGACGTCCACTTGGTCACTCAAATTTGATTCGTCACTTTCTCAAACTATTACCATAAAACTAAAATAACGCATACATAACGGAAAATCTACTTTAGAATAATATACAATGATTTATTATAATTATTCCCCCAAGTCTCGCAACCTACAATGCTTAATAGATTACATAATAATATCTAATAAAGACTTATTACATGATCCTACTTAAGCTTAAACATAGTATGCAAATAGTCTTAATACAACATGATTAATTTAAACATAGTCTGTAAATAGTCATAATACAACATGATTAATTTAAACATAAAGGGACAAGCTAGTTGGTAGCCTTGCCCTTGCCCTTGCCCTTGTCTTTCCCAGATACACCTCCCTGTTCCGCCTTAACTGAAAGGTTTTAAATAAGCAAGGATGAGCATAAATTGCCCAGTAAGTAATATACAACAAGGGTGTAGGATATATATACCACAAGGTTTGAAATATCGAAGTGTCATTTCTAGGATAGTTTAAAGTATCAGAAATAATATCATGGATGAGAAATATCAATAACTCTTGGAATAAGAACGACAATTCAATATAAATCAACAAATATATATGAATTCAACGACCACTATCAAGGTGTCCAACTGAATAAACAATGTATACTGAGTAGTCACTAAGGACTATTGAACTTCCACTAGAGTTACCAATATTAAACTGATAACCCAAAAATATCAAGTACTATAGATGATCAATCTACAATACTATACGTTATGCATAACACCACAATAATATTTATTCATGTGTTGGGGTTTCCAACGACATACACTCCCCTTACCAAAAGAGTTGTTCAACTTAGTTTTCAAGATTTCTGTACCAATCAATTGGTTTGGACAGTTTTTATAAACATGCATATAGTCTAGCCGACTCAAATGGCATCGACTCTTTCACTATATTCAAGGAAAATACTAGTTTCAACATGAATAAAAGCTATCACCGGGGTTTAACATACTAGCTTATTTGAACGAGAAAGTAATATAACTTGTATTCAAAGGGATAAGCTTACGGTATTTGTCGAATAAAATAATGCAATGATATTGCACAACAATAATAGTAGGGTTCGGATACTTGCTCAATATAAATTTGAGAAAGGTTAGAGAAACTTGCCTTGAGCATAGTTTATCAACGTTTAATAAATCAACACTTTCAAATCCTATTTATAGCGCATTATAAGTATACAATGTTCATTAGCTAACACAGTCTTTAATCAAGCTCGACACGATTCAAGTATGCACATATAGTACAAAATCAGTTCATAAATCATCATGAATTAAATACTTAGTTATAAGCGAATCATGAATGCTCAAGGTTAAGTCTTTCTCTACTCATGGACTTTCCATTTCAATCTTTACAACTAAGCATCACACATATATATGTACATCAGTAGGTTTTAGGTTACTTTTAGCAATATAAGCATCACATAGTTATTGTCCAAAAGATTAGAACTTACTATATGGGATTCGGATGGCAAGCATTGCTTGGCTAGCTAAGTTTAGGACTCCATGGCAAGACTTCTGGCAGATCCTCGCCAAGCCAAGATGCATTACGCCTTTTAGTTTCTGTCCGACTTGACCAAAATAATCACACGAATATATATATTTGTCATGTTTAGGGTCCTTTCATACTCCTCAAGTCAATCTAGGTTCCCTTTTCTAATATATTTCTAATTTAAACACTTAAACCATTTAAGGCCATTCAAGGTTTTGAATTGACAAGGTCTAGCATGCTTGCTTTCTAATCATACAAGATAGTTCTAAAACTCATATTTGGCATGTTTGTGTGTATTCACAACATATACATGAAACTAACACCGCTTTAGTTGAAAATAGGCTTTGTTCATGCTTTTCTTGAAATATGCTACCTAAGCATGGTATATATATGTTTATGCTACATGAGCGAGTCTAAGAGTGTCATCAAACATGCTAACAAATGTCAAATTTTAGTCCTCATGGTATCTTGACAATATTTACATTAAAAGCTTACTAATTAGTTCAATACATTCATGCTTGCATACTAATCTCATATATACAAGCTAAAAGTTTATTCATGCATTTCTAAGTCATGCTATCATGCTTGCAAGGTTAGAATATATACATGGAATATATGCATATTAAGTTCATTTCTAAGTTCCTAAATCCATTTAAAATCAAACACTTTTGTTATTCATGTGAATCTAGTTTAAACATGCTCACATTAAGTTAAAATATCCACATATACATCATACACATGTTCACATGCTAGCTTAAGTCATGACCACTAGCTCATATGGATCAGACTTGAAAACAGATTGCTCAATTGAAATCAAGAATGGTAGCAATTGCTACTGTGCCTCAATACAAATATATGGCGTACATTGCAGTGCTGGTTCAGCGTTGAAGTAGTCTTCTTGTAAAAGCTAGCCCAACCTCAAAAATTATTCATGATATCACTCCTAAACACTCATAAATTAATTGCAACATGCTTATATGATCATTTAACAACTATATGGACATTACTCAACCTCATTAACATACAATTCTATAAAATCAAGAATTTGTATTTCCATACTCAAGACTCCATTTTTTTACAGAGAAAGAAATGGAAAGCTAGTAATGGAATTATACCTTTGTAATGTGAAAGAACTTGCTACTACTTGAACTCTTAAACTCTAAGGATGCTTGTATGCTCTCAATTCTTACTTAGCAATTCTCATAAATTCTCAAGAAACACTAACTGATAACCATGGCTGCCATTTATAGAAGAATTGTGGACTGGACATTGGTGTTACACAAAGTGGGAATCTATGGTGCAATGAGATGAAACAATGGTTGCTCAAGGGTTGGCCAACCACCCTCAAGCTCAGCCATCATCACCTAGCTCTAGCCTTTTGGAGAATACGTATTCTAGCCTTGGGTCACTATTCATTGTACTTGGTGACACTAATTATGGGACAAGAGAGAAATCCCAACATTTCATGTTGTCTAGGCTTGGTTTGTTTTATTTAATTACCATAATGTAGTTTTAATGTACAATTGTTACCATATTAGGAATTTAGGGACTAAATATATACTCACATCATATAATCCATGTACATTAAATACACGTGTCTACAATAAAGCGGTCATGTATTATTGTCCCGGGGTAGTTCCTAATTATATCTCTAGTTTATAAAATAAGATAATAACCTTATTATATTGGTAACTTATTTATTTATGTCAATTAAATAATTTATTCACTTCCTTGATTAATTACCACTTAAAATACTATAGTTTAATATATAGTCACACAATGTCACACTACACTATATACTATAGTTGTATTAGCACTCATATGCATAATGGTGAATATCATATTATTATTATATCACTAACTTACTTATTCATGTTAAATAAATAAATCATTACTTCCTTAATTACTTACTACCAATATTAATTAATCCAACAACTGATTAATGTAGTTATGGATTTCCATAATAATTAATTATATATTGCAAATAATAATAATCACGTATTATTAATTAATTACAAAGAAGTCCATTTCCCACAATTAATTAATACTAATTAATGATTTAATAATTCCTTCGTCGGACATAACATTTTTTATTGCAATATACTCCTTATCATATGGTTTCACCCATGTTACACATATAACATTAATGTCCCCAATTGGTCTATAGAAAGAAACTAACTTTCAAATGGTGATGGCGTAGGCTTGATTTATACTTCTTTGGGCCAATGTAGCAATTGTTATGCGTCATGCCTCGACGATTATTGCAAGCGGTGTAGTTTTCTACCCGTGCTAGTTTTCAACGCTAACTTGTTATACATGACGTGAATTGATCTCCACAAGAGTGTTACCATGAGTCTACGAGTGTATTGATTACCTATATAGAATCTCATGATCACACCCGATTAATATTTCTAATTCCCGGGTTAACTTACTTAGTGAATTTTCTCGTTTTGCATTAGGCCACACAAGGCATTTCACAAATCACTTTGTCACTTCACACATCTTAATATGCTTCGATCAAATACAATCAATTGTAGTATCCAACTCATAAACCAATAACACATATTTTCACATAAATAGTATTTTAATTAATATATTCATTTAATAATATGTGGAAATTCTCGGGTATTACATCCCCCCCCCCTTATAAAAATTCAGTCCCGAAATTGCTACAAGGTTACACAAATAGATGGGGATAATCCCACATCATCCTATCTGCTAACTCCCACGTTGCCACCTCGACATCGTGGCTACGCCAAAGTACTTTTACAGAGGAAATAACTTTATTTCTCAAGGTTTGCTCTTTCCTATCAAGAATTTGGACAGGAATTTTTTCGTACGCTAAGTTCTTCTCCACTTGAATGGGTTCATAAGAAATCACGTGCTTGTAGTCAGGCTTGTACGGACGCAACATGGATATGTGAAACACGTTATGGATGTGCTCCAACTCAAGTGGTAGTGCAACTTTGTATGCTACTTCGCCCACTCGCTCGAGTATCTCGAATGGTCCTATAAATCTTGGAATCAGTTTCCTTTTCTTGCCGAAACAGATCTTTCCCTTCCCTGGAGATACCTTCAGGAATACAAAACTCCCGATTTCAAAATCTCGGTCTTGCCGATGCAAATCTGCATACTTTTTCTGGCGATCTTGAGCAGCAACAAGTCTAGCCCTTATTATCGTCACCACATCCGCGGTTTGTTATACTAACTCTGGTCCGAGTATTTGTCTTTCGCCGACTTCATCCCAACATAATGGCGTTCTGCACCTCTTTCAGTAAAGAGCTTCGTACGGTGGCATGTCGATACTCGCATGGTAACTATTATTATACGCAAATTCGACTAAGGGTAGGTGGTCATTTCAATTCCCCTTTAATTCCATCATGCAAGTTCCAAGCATGTCCTCTAGCGTTTGTATGGTTCTTTCACTTTGTCCATCCGTCTAAGGATGATAAGCAGTACTTAACCTTAACTGTGTTCCCATCCTCTCTTACAAGCTTTTTCAGAATTTTGACGTGAAATGCGGGTCTCGGTCAGAAACAATCGATATCGGCACCCCATTTCGAGAAACAATCTCCTTTACGTAAAGACTCGCTAACTGATTCAAACTGTAGCAGATCTTGAATAGTAGAAAATGTGCGGTCTTTGTAAGTCAATCCACGATAACCTAAATGGCATCCAATCCTTTTTATGTGACGGGAAGTCCTACCACGAAATCCATCGTAATATGTTCCCATTTCCACTCTGGTATTTCCAACGGTTGTAGCAACCCACTCGGCCGATGATGCTCTATTTTTACGCGTTAACAATTTAAACATCTACTAACACACTCTGCGACTTCCCGTTTCAAATTGGGCCACCAAAAATGTTGCCTCAAGTCTCGGTACATCTTGGTGCCTCCCGGATGAACTGAATATGTCGTATTATGTGCCTCTTGTAAAAATCTCCTCTCTCAACTCGGTTACCGCCAGTACCCACACTCTCTCTTCGAATCTTAGAATACCGTCTTTATCTGTTCAAAATTTTTTCTTCCTCATTTTCCGTATTTCTTTTCCTGATTTTCTCGCATTCTTTATCTCTCTGATTTGCTTCATTTAATCTATCCAACAATGTCGGACAAGCTTCCATTACAAATAATTTCTCGTCAGGCTTCTCGGGTCCCTTCACATCTATTTCCAATTTCTCCATATCTCTTATTAACTCCTCCTAAGTTGTCAGTTGAAACAATTTCTCCCTTCCCATCCTGCTCAGAGCATCGGCAACTACGTTTGCCTTCCCCGGATGATAAAGAATCTCACAGTCATAATCTTTGATTAATTCTAACCACCTTCTGTGACGCATATTCAACTCCTTATGTGTGAAGATATATTTCAGACTTTTGTGGACCGTGTATATCTCACATTTCTCTCCGTACAAATAATGTCTCTGGATCTTTAACGCAAAAACTATTGCCGCTAACTCTAAGTCATGAGTAGGGTATCATTTTTCGTAATCATTCAATTGTCGTGACGCATACGCAATGACCTTACCATGTTGCATTAGCACACAACCCAGTCCTCTATGCGATGCATCACTATACACCACGAATCTGCCCGTATCATCTGGTAGGGATAATGCAGGCGCTTCACTTAATCTCTTCTTCAACTCTTGAAAACTCTCTTCGCATTTGTCAGTCCATACGAATTCCACCGTCTTCCTTGTCAGATTAGTCAAAGGGGTCGCTATCTTAGAAAAATCTAGGATGAATCTACGATAGTACCCTGCTAACCCTAAGAAACTCCTCACCTCCGTCGACGTTCTTGGTTGTTCACAACTATTTACTGCTTTGACCTTTTCGGGGTCTACTGAGATCCCATCCTTATCCACCACGTGGCCTAAGAATTGAACATTCTTCATCCAAAATTCGCATTTTGAAAACTTTACGTACATCTCCTCCTTTCGTAGTGCCTCTAAAACAATCTTCAGATGTTCGGTGTGTTCTTCCTCTGTCTTCGAGTAGATCAAAATGTCGTCAATGAAAACTACTACGAATTTATCCAAGTAGGGCTTAAAAACTCAATTCATCAAGTCCATGAATGTTGCTGGAGCATTATTTAAACCGAAGGACATTACCAAAAACTCGTAATGTCCATAACGGGTTCGAAATGTTGTCTTTGGTATATCTACATCCCGCACTTTCAGTTGTTGATATCTCGTCCGTAAGTCGATCTTCGAGAAACATTTTGCTCCTTTCAGTTGATCAAACAAGTCGTCTATCCTCGGTAATGGATATCGATTCTTGATCGTTACTCTGTTCAATTCTCGATAATCGATACAAAACCTCATCGATCCATCTTTTTTCTTCACGAATAACACTGGTGCTCCCCAAGGAGATACACTCGGTCGAATGTAACCCTTATCTAATAGCTCTTGAAGTTGTATCATCAATTCCTTCATTTCTATTTGCGCATACGATATGGAGCCTTCGAAATCGGTGACGTTCCCGATTCTAAGTCTATTACGAATTCGATTTCTCTGTCTGGCGGAAGACCAGGCAGATCGTCTGGAAACACGTCTTGAAATTCATTCACTACGGGTATATCTTTAATCTCGACTCCCTTTTTCACTACGAGTTTCTTTTAAAATTGGAGTTTTAGTTAATGAATTTGTGGGTTACGATGTTCTATATGTTATTAGATATTTATAATTTGATAGTGGTCATCTAGAAACAAATTTTCGGAAATTAAATTTATGTATTTATACTAAAGAAGAGAAATTTGGGTTTTGATTGTAATGTGTGTTTTGGTGTACTTTGGGGTTAAAGTCGATGATGAATTCATGATGGAAACTTTAAATTGATGGATAATTGTTGTTCTCCTCTATAAAACGAAAACAACGCAACTTGAACGGATCGAATTGGTTAAGAAACGAATTCGTGATGAATGAATACACTCAGTATGTTGAAAATAGGAAAAATTAGTACAAACAAATTAGAATTAGTATAAATGAAGTCCCACATCCACTAAATTGAGAACTTTACCCTTTGCTAAACCTATAAATAGAAGGGCTTGATCCTTTGTTTCATTCACCAATAATAAGGCCTCCAATTTTGAGAAAGGCTTTATTGTGGGAGGACTTTTTATAAAGATCTTCGTAGTTAAATTTTGGTTGAGTACGTATTTAGTTTGTGGAATTCATATTTTCGGGTATGTTTCTTATTTAATTTTTGGTAATGTTATTATTTTAAATATTGTATTTAGTTTATTAGTTAAAGTTTGTATTTTGGAAGTTTAGTTAGTTTTGTTAAAAAATTAGTTAGTTTACTATGTTTATTTTGGCTTGTAATTGATTATGTAAATGAGTTCTAATGATTGTAATTAGAGATATGAAACCTTAACATCATCCAAGTGTAACCAAAACTCACAAAATAAAAGATTTACAAAAGAACCTTGTTGGGTAGTTTTTGGGACTGAGCTTGAGGACCATTTGTGCTTTTGATTTATGTCTAAAAGCTTAATTTGATGATTGTATGTTATATCCCTCTAAGTTCTGATGATTTCCTAACTTGAATGAACCAAAACGGAGTTAAAATGAATCCGTGGTGAAGATTTTAGTAAACCATGTCTAGAAATAAAAACTGAATGAATAGTGACTATAGTGTCAAATTCTGGAATAGCTATGTTGTTTGAAAATTCTGAGTTTCTGGGTAGTTGTAGTGCATTGAGTTAGGAAGCCATAGGCTTTGGAATGACCTCATTCCGACCTCGGATGAGGGAGTTACGGTGATTGGAAAGAAATGTGTCGAATTTGTCAAACTAAAAGTCAGCAGTGGGACGTGCTATTCCGGATACTGTTTTGATCAGTTAATATTTTCACAAACTTCTGGGCTTTTAATATGTTATAATACACTGAATTAGCTTTCCATAGACTCGGGAACGGACTAATCCGACTTCGGAGCAAAGAGTTATGACCATTCAAAGGAGTCGCGTCAAAACTGTCTAACCAACTCGGGGCAGTCACCTTGAATGAATTTTCCAGAATTCTGTGTTTTGAATTTGGAAATGGTCAAAGAATGACAGTTGTACCCTCGAATGTTTTCTTTTCGTGGGCTCAAGAATCGCTCAAAAATGTTTTGAAATGAATTAGTTATGACTGTTTTAGCGAGAGAGGGTAAAGCTGGGAAAAAAATTGAAGACTGCTATGAACGTCAATTTTTGGCACGCTTTTTAGACTACTTAACAAACCCGAAATGAGAGGTTAGTATTTCTTAAAAATAGTCTTGTATGCCATGAAAACATACTAAAAATGCCTTACGATTGGATAAGTAGATTGCAAGCTATTAAGCAAGAAGTGGGTGTCGAAAACTCATTTTTGCCTTGTGGCGGTGACGGGATACAGATAACCAAGAAGAACATTACATTAAACGTCATGCGATTTTTTACGTAACGCTTTTGGGTGGTTTTGTGGCTGTTTAACATGTAACAAAACACCGAGAGTGATGTATAGATATTATATAAGGCTTATATATCGCGAAAACTCACTTTAAATGTAAAGAAAATGATAGAAATGTAATGTAAATATAAGTTTTCATAACTATGCGAGCGTAATTCAAAAAATGATATGTAAAACGTATATGTAACATAATAAAATGCGTAAATCCATTTGAAATTATATTGAACCTAGTAATGTAAAACGAAGGGGATATAAATGGTTTATGTTTTGATACGTAAAGTATTTACATATTAAATCAATGAGAGAACCTTTTTGTGCGTAAAAAGGTTATAAAAGACAAAAAGTTTCTAAAGAAACATGGAATGGTTTTAAGACAAGAACAAAATATTATAGTTAAATAAAATTAGTTTACATTGAGTACGTGAATTTTGTATGTGAAACTAATATTTACATGTATGTATCCTCAATTTGTGTAGGATCATCACAGCGTAGATAAGTTATAAACATTAAACAACATCGAATGAGTTTTTTACGTTTCTATTATGTTTGTGGATTAAATGTGATTATGTGGCGAGTTACATACCATGCTTTATGAATTGTTAAAGTCAAAATATGACCAAGTTAATTGGGTTATGGAACTCAATTTATATGTGATATGTGATAGCACATGCATGTTGTATAATGTAACTCGATAAATTAGAAATGTAGAATGCATGAATTGTGTGCTATGTGAAACATGATAGAATGTTAAATTTGCTGGGTTGTCGAGCTCAACCTTGTAAATAACCACTTTTGCAGGTTCAAGATTCAAGGTAAAGCTATGTGTTACTTGAAAGACATGAATCAGATGTGATACTTGAAGATTTATATACTTTGGTTATGTTATTATTATTTGAACCATGTTTAAGGTTTCGAATAATGTATAAATGTTGAATTGTAATAATGTTTTGCGAATGTAAACTATTGTAGTATTAAAAATGATTCTGAGATATTTAGATGTAAAGGTTGAAGGTTTTGGGAACGAGGATAGTTTGTAATAGAAAATTTTAATTATTCCGCAAATTTCAATGGTTGTATTATCGTTTAATGATGTAAAATTAGAGGTTGAATGTATTATTAATGACCGAAGTTGAGAATTAAATTATATGAAATTTGGGGTCGTTACAGTTGGTATCAAAGCCGTAGGTTATTAACCTTAGGTAGGAGTACCGTAGGCTATAATGTGAGACCCCAGATTTTATGAATAAAGATTTTATTTTCTCGAAATATTCTTTTGAATATTATGGTGTGGATTTGATATAATGTTATAGTTGTGGGTAGTATTAATAAATTTTGCAAAGTATGCAAGTTGTCATATTATATTCGATTGGTCGGGGAATATTTTGTTTTATCAGGGAATATTCGTGCAACGGCACAATCATTGGTGGACCCCGCAATAGAATTATTCTCGGAATGAGAAAACGATAAAAATATTTTATTAAAAATAACGGCGGAAGTTTTACCACTAATAATGTTGAAATACTCGATAGTAAAAGTACAGTAATATGTGTAGTTGCATAGTAGCACACGGTATTGATTATTGATGCTTATGTGATAAGTCACTCAGTTTTATTTTATTAGTATTATTAATGTAATAAAATAGAATACTTTTATAAAGTTATTCTATAAATAGAATATATTATATTCTATTATGCATAGTGTCTGCATAGTGTTTTGCATAGTAAAATCTTTTTATATAAAAGCGAATACTTTTATAAAGTTATTCTATAAATAGAATATATTATATTTTATTATGCATAGTGTTGCATAGTGCATGCATAGTGTTTTGCATAGTAAAATCTTTTTTATATAAAGCAGAATATTTTTATAAAGTTATTCGTTTTATTAGATTATAAATAGAATATATTATATTTTACTTAAAGATTTTGCTTTAAATATGGACCGTCGATTAAAATAAATCAATCTGGACCGTTCATTATGAGTTAGTTACTATCTTGGTCCATTTTTCTATAAATAGAAGCTCATTCATTCGTTATTTCTTACGCAATTCTTTGAAAACTCTAGAGATAAACTACGAGAGAAAGAAGAAAAAGTGTTCGCTACTTCACTACTTCTATATCCAGTACTCTTTTTTCTAAGGTAGGAAATATTATTTATTGTACTCATAAGGGGTATTCTTTCTTTCTTATTCATGAAGAGAACTTCTGTTATTTCATTCTTTATTATTCTGTTGGAATAACCTATATACGTGGGATACCCTATACTTGGTGAAATTCTCCAGTTATTCCATTCTTTATTATTATGTTGGAATAACCAGTCTATGCAAAGTACTGCATACATGGTGAAATTTTTCTAATATTACGTCGAAAAAATCACATGCATGCTTTGATTCTGTGGGACTGGTTCCATTATTTATTATTATGTCGAGAATATCTGTTTTTGTGCGTTTCGTGGGACTGGTTCCATTATTTATTATTACATTGAGAATAACCTATACATGCGATCTATCGCATGCATAGTAATTTTCTGTTGTTATTCCATTCTTTATTATTACATTTGGAATATCCTATCGGTCTTGAATTTTTCACGACTGGTTCCATTATTTATTATTCCGTTATTTATTATTACGCCGAAATATCCTGTCGTGCATTTACTGGCGGACTGGTTCCATTATTTATTATTACATTAGGAATAACTTTTGTATCTGATCTATCACGCGCATGGTGAATCATACATTATTCCATTCTTTATTATTACATTGGAATAATGCATACATATGGATTACCATATGCATGGTGAATGATCCTTTGTATTCATTCCTAATTAAATTGTGGAAATGACACATCTACGTGGATTCTGCGTGAATGGCGAAAATCCATTTGCAGTTTCATATATTCTATTATACTCAGTTGGTTAAAGCTTTGACTTCTATACTCCATGAAATTAGTGGAATATCCTTGATATTTGCGCTTCATCTAGTATCTTTTCATGGAAATATTCTTCTAAGCATTCTTGAATTTTACTCCACAAAGTAGTATCATGTTGACAATTTGGACGTTATTGGTTCCTAGATAAATTAATTCTTGAACTTGTTTTATTGAATTATTATGTCATTGTCATCATCCTCATGTTTATATTATGTTGAAAGTCATACGTGGCTTTGTAGTGCATAGATGGACTTGGTATGATTATGATTGAGGATTATTCGGTATAATAATCGTGACCGTAATGTTATATATATGATGTGGTAAAAGTCATCTCGTGGCCTGTAGTGCATAGATGGACTTGGTATGATTATGACCGGGGAATTATTCTAAGATAATCATGGCCAGTAATGTTACAAATGATGTGGAAAAAGTCCTCATTGGCCCGTAGTACATTGATGGACAGTTTTTGGTATGATTATGGCTATGGATTCTCTTTGGCTAAGGGTGCAAAGATGAATTGTTTTATGGCATGATCAGGACCATTAATGAAAACATGATTATCTTTGGCCCGTAGTGCATGGATAATTCGTGGCCGTGATACTAAAGAATATACTTGGCCTGTAGTGCAGGGATGATTCGATGATGTGGATTATTTATTAAGCTGAGTCCCAGTAATAAAAGTGATGAAAAACCTTTTAAATCATAAAAGATAGTAGATTTTATTCTCTACTTTAATCTTTTAATGGATTGTTTGTTCCGCTGCAGTTAAACTTGATGGTTGTTATATTGTATCAGTTTAACACTGTTGAAGGCTAACGATAATTTATTACGCATTATCTTAGTCGTAATATTTCTTCTTTGGGCTAGTTGAGCTCACCCTTTCTTTCTTTGTTCTCTTGAGGAAATGAGAATATAAATTTGGAGCGAGTCGGGGAGCGGAGTGATGGTCCTAGATGGTGCATTAGTAGTCTCACTATTATTCGTGAAATAGTGTGATAATAATTGTAATGAGGACTCCTTTTGAGTTTGTATACTCTCTAGTAGACAATATTTGTATTCAAACTTACGGTTTATGTTTTGTTGTATTATTACACTGCGGTTATATTATTAAGTTGTATTAGAATTTTGTACCATGTATCTGGCGACTCAAGATGGGTGATGTATACCTAATTTGGGGGCGTCACGGTTGGTATCAAAGCTTAGGGATATGATCCCCCTGGTACGAGATGTGAGACAAGAACTAGGAGAGAGGCGAGGAATTCCTTCGCTAGTATGACCTACCTAAGTTTATTTGATATTTAATTGGTCGGTCGAGTTTCTGAGATAATATGTGATATGTTAATTAACCCTTGTTTTACGGCGGTATTTGAAAATGGCATCCGAAAATGTTGACATAAGCAATGGAGACTGTGAGACCTGTTGATTCTCCACAGATTAATAATCAGGACAATGTGCAACAGGATGGCGATAATCCTTCTGTAAACAACAACACTGATCAATTGACGAACGACGGTACGTTTAGGAGCTTTTTAGAATTCATGCAACATTAGGCGAAGGCGGCTCCTGTTCATAATGCAGGAGGAAACAATGGCAACCCATGTTTGGTCACCGCTAAGCAATTCAAGGACCTGGGACCATCGGAGTTTTTGGAAAAGCCAGAACCACTTAAGGCGGAGACGTGGTTAAAGCAGATCACCAAGATATTTGATGTCTTGGGATGCTCTGAGGAGCAAAAGGTTCCATTTGCCTCCTTTATGTTCCGTGAAGAGGCAGATCACTGGTGGGAATCTGTAAAATGTACCCGACTGGCCTTTTCAAGATGTCTTAGGAGAAGTTCAAGAGTCGCATTCAATGACAAGTACTTTCCAAAGCATTCGTCACATGAAGGAGGTGGAATTTATCAAGTTAGAGCAAAACAACATGGCCAGTGTCGCGATCTGAAGCCAAGTTTTCCGAGTTGTCCCGATTTGCATCCCACTTGGTTGATAATGAAGAGAGAATGACGCGGATGTTTTTAAGATGTTTGAAGCCGGAGATACGTCAATATCTTATCTCTCATAAACTGTGTTTGTATTCAGATGTTGTTAATAGAGCTCAGTTATTGGAGCGCGATAATGAGTCAACCAAACCAAAAGAGAGCAGCCGGCAAAATGATAATACCGGTGATAACAGTCATCAAAGTGGTGACAGTAAGCATGGAGGGAATCAACATGTCAGAAATGGTAACCACTTCGGTGGTAATCATGGCCAAAACAATAAGAATGGACATTTTAAGAAGAGAAGGTTCAACAATGACGTAAAGACGTCGGCACCAGCACCCATTTCAAAGGAAGAAGAACGACCACCACCGGTCAGTATGTTTCAAATGCTAACAGGAGGGACACATCCGTCAAAGCAGACGCAAACAATCCAAAACGTGTTTTAATTGCGGAAGAGAAGGTCACCTAGCTAAATTTTGTCGTATGGTGAAGTCAATTCTAAATTTGGGATAGTGAAGCAAAGGATGTCCCATGACAAGCCAAAGCCAGAGTTTAAGAGAGGCGTTTTTTCGTGACGACAAATCGAGCGAAGTTATCACGGGTTAGTTAATTATAAATTCTTCTTGAAGTCTATACCTTATTCGATACCGGTTCTACCTATTCTTTTATCTCTCTTACTTGCGCTCAACGTTTAAATTTAACTCTAGAGAAGTTAGACTTTGACTTATTGGTTGAAACTTCGTTAGTAGAAACCTTCGTTACATCCACTATTTATAAATCTTGTTTAATTCAAATTGACACTTTCACATTACCTGTTAATCTTATCTCTTTGAAAATACTTGCCTTTGATGCGATTTTAGGAATCGATTGATTAACTACTCATCATGCTTTTCGTAAGGTTTTTAGCTTTCATATTCCTAACCAACCTGTTATGCGAATTCAAGCAACCAAACCACTAAAGTCAATCATTGTCATATCAAGCCATAAGTAAAGAGCCCCGGTCCTTTCGTTGTTGACTTCCTTGTGTGGAATGCACCAAAGCCAGACTTTCTGTAGGTGACGTCGTGAATGACGATAGCAAGTTGATAGGTATCAATGTGACGTACTATCCAAATCTTGATGAGGGTCACAGGTTTGAATGATATTTCTATTGTTAATAAATTTCTTGACGTATTCTTGAAGACTTCTTAGCCTACCCCTAGAGCGTGAAATCGAATTTTATATTGACTCCAGTACAAATCGAATTTCTAAACCCTCAAATATTTCTTCAACTAAAATGAACGTATAACGTGCCAAAGACGTTGACTCGAGCTGTTGAAGATTACGATCGTACCATTCAATACCATTGTGGGAAAGCAAACGTGGTAGCTGACGTGTCGAGTAGAAGATCGGATGCATTTACGAGTGCGATGTTGTTAACACAAAGACTCATTTCATATAACTTACAAGTGATGAAGATAGAGTTAAAGACTCTAGGGACCCACGTGAAGATGACGAATATACGAGTAGAATCAACTTTAATTGATAAAGTTAAAATCGCTCAAGCTACACACCCGGAGCTGATGAATGTGAAGAAGAAGGTTCAAGAGGGCGTTATTCTAGAAGCAAGAATCGATGAAGAGAAGAAATCTCAACCCTCGATTTAATTGGCCCATTTGAAATCCTCGATGAAGTAGGAACTGTGGCCTATAGACTCGTTTTACCGCCAAGTATGTTGTGTGTTCAGAATGTTTTTTTACGTATCGATGTTATGTAAATATGTGGACGACCCGAACCACATTAGTAAATTAGAACTAAACGATATAGCAGAAGATTTAACGTATGAGGAGATACGTGTTAAAATCTTGGATAAGAAGGATCGTATTCAACACTCAAAGGTTGTGCCTCAAGAATTAGAATCTGAAATGACGTCAAGGGATCCTCACCTCTTCGGCATACCAGGTACGTACTTAAATTTTGAGGGCGAAATTTCATAAGGAGGGGAGATTGTGAGACCCCAGATTTTATGAATAAAGATTTTATTTTCTCGAAATATTTTTTTGAATATTATGGTGTGGATTTGATATAATGTTATAGTTGTGCGTAGTATTTATAAATTTTGCAAAGTATGCAAGTTGTCATATTATATTCGATTGGTCGGGGAATATTTGTTTTATCAGGGAATATTAAATGCAGCGGCACAATCATTAGTGGACCCATAGAACGGAACTATTGTCGAATGAGAAAGCGAAAAAAATATTTTATTAAAAATAATGGCGGAAGTTTTACTGAATTAATAATGTTTAACTACTCGGTAGTAAAAGTGCGATGTCGTGTGGTTGTATAGTAGCACTGCGGTATTGATTATTGATGTTTATGTGATAAGTCACTCGGTTTTGTTTTATTGGTATTATTAATGTAATAAAACAGAATACTTTTATAAAGTTATTCTATAAATAGAATATATTATATTCTATTATGCATAGTGTTTTGCATAGTAAAATCTTTTTATATAAAACAGAATACTTTTATAAAGTTATTCTATAAATAGAATATATTATATTTTATTATGCATAGTGTTGCATAGTGCCTGCATAGTATTTTGCATAGTAAAATCTTTTTATATAAAACAAAATACTTTTATAAAGTTATTCATTTTATTAGATTATAAATAGAATATATTTTATTTTATTTAAAAGATTTTGCTTTAAATATGGACCGTCAGATTAAAGTAAATCAATCTGGACCGTTCATGAGTTAGTTACTATGCAGTCCATTTTTCTATAAATAGAAGCTCATTCATTCGTTATTTCTTACGAATTCACTGAAACTCTAGAGAGATAAACTACAGAGAGAAAGAAGAAAAGTGTTCTGCTACTTCACTACTTCTATATCCAGTACACTTCTTTCTAAGGTAGGGAATATTATTTATTATACTCATAAGGGGTATTCTTTCTTTCTTATTCATGAAGAGAACTTCTGTTATTCCATTCTTTATTATTCTGTTGGAATAACCTATATACGCGGGATACCCTATACTTGGTAAAATTCTTCTGTTATTTCATTCTTTATTATTATGTTGGAATAACTTGTCTATGCAAAGTACTGCATACATGGTGAAATTCTTCTAATATTTCGTTCTTTATTATTCTGTCTGAAAATCCTATCTGTGCGGTTACGCCGGACTTGGTTCCATTATTTATTATTATGTCAGAATATCCTATTTGTGCGTTTACGCCGGACCTGGTTCCATTATTTATTATTCTGTTGAGAATAACCTGTCTGTGCGATCTATCGCATGCATGGTGATTTTTGTTGTTATTTCATTCTTTATTATTCTGTTGGAATATCCTGTCGGTGCGAATTTCGCATGACCTGGTTCCATTATTTATTATTCCGTTATTTATTATTCGGGAATAATATCCTATCTCGTCGCGTTCACGCTGGACACAGTTCCATTATTTATTATTACGTTAGGAATAACTTTCATCAGGCAATCTATCGCACGCATGGTGAATCCTTCTGTTATTCCATTCTTTATTATTATGTTAGAATAACATGTCTATGTGGATTACCATATGCATGGTGAATGATCCTTTGTATTCATTCCTAATTAAATTGTGGAAATGACCTGTCTACGTGGATTACCGCATGGCGGGCGAAAATCCATTTGCAGTTTCATATATTCTATTATACTCAGTTGGTTAAAGCTTTGACTTCTATACTCCATGAAATTAGTGGAATATCCTTGATATTTGCGCTTCATCCAGTATCTTTTCATGGAAATATTCTTCTGAGCATTCTTAAATTTTACTCCACAAAGCAGTATCATGTTGATAATTTGGACGTTATTGGTTCCTAGATAAATTAATTCTTGAACTTGTTTTATTGAATTATTATGTCATTGTCATCATCCTTATGTTTATATTATATTGAAAGTCATCTATTGCCTGTAGTGCATAGATGGACTTGGTATGATTATGACCAGGGATTATTCGGTATAATCATGACCGTAATGTTATAAATGATGTGGTAAAAGTCATCTGTGGCCTGTAGTGCATAGATGGACTTGGTATGATTATGACCAAGAATTATTCGGTATAATCATGACCGTAATGTTACAAATGATGTGGAAAAAGTCCTCATTGGCCCGTAGTGCATTGATGGACAGTTTTTGTTATGATTATGGCTATGGATTCTCTTCGGCCAAGGGTGCAAAGATGAATTATTTTATGGCATGATCAGGACCGTTGATGAAAACATGATTATCTTTGGCCCGTAGTGCATGGATAATTCGTAGTCGTGATACTAAAGAATATCATTGGCCTGTAGTGCAGGGATGATTCGATGATTTGGATTATTTATTAAGCTGAGTCCCAGCGATAAAAGTGATGAAAAACCTTTTAAAGCATAAAAGATAGTAGATTTTATTCTCTATTTGACTCTTTTAATGGATTGCTTGTTCCGCTGCAGTTAAACTTGATGGTTGTTATATTGTATCAGTTTAACACTGTTGAAGGCTAACGATAATTTATTCTGCATTATCTTAGTCATAATATTTCTTACTGGGCTAGTTGAGCTCACTCTTTCTTTCTTTTCATTCTCTCTGTGAAATTATAATATATTTGAACGCAATAGGGAGCGGAGTGATGGTCCTAGATGGTGCATTAGTAGTCCTCACTATTCTGTGAAATAGTGTGATAATAATTGTAATGATGACTCCTTTTGAGTTTGTATACTCTCTAATAGACAATATTTGTATTCAAACTCACAGTTTATGTTTTGTTTTATTGTACACGACAGTTGTATTATTAAGTTGTATTTGAATTCTATACCATGTATCTGGGCGACTCAAGATGGGTGATGTATACCTAATTTTGGGGGCATCACATATAACCTTAGAGAATGAAGGTGAAGATAATGAAAGAATAAGCCCAAGTAGAGTTTGAATAATAAGAAGTAATTTAAGATATTTATAAAGAAGGGATTAAAACATGCGTGAGAGGATTCAAAGAAGAATCTCGCAGAGTTATAAGGAATATGAATGTGGGGTTTCCCAACTCCAATAATAAGGATGTAAAGTTAAGAATAAAAGGTTATATTTAAGTATGGTAAAATCGTACTCTTTAATAGTGGATGTATGGTATCTGGGCTAAACGACTCCTTCATAGAGCGGAGGTATATACAAACTAGCAACTCGGAACCTAGTTTGTTGGTTGTTTGTGGAAAACCATTCAGTGTACTATATTGAAACTATTAGAGACTCGATGTGTACCAAGTGTAGAAAATGGATACGTATGATGAAAATGTGGAACTCGAATGAAATGTGGAGCAATATAATTGAAGTTGGAAATTCTTAAAGGAAGAATTAATATATAAATAAGAAAATTCAAAGAAGAGTCTTGAAGAGATATAAAGATAAAAATGAGAGTTGCCTAACTCCAATAGCCAAGATAACGAATAATGATGAATAGACAAAGTCTGTTAGACTAAAAGCATAAATCAAATCATAAATGATGAAAAATGAATGAAAGAGGATCGCAAAATAAAACGATCACGAGTTATGAAAAGAATTTTAAGCGTGATGGTTATAGAATAAGATCACGATGTGATCTGTTTAAGTTATAAAAGAAAGATGGTCTGCAATGTTTGAATAATTATAGCTTGATGATATGAAGTTAATGTACTATAATATAGTACGAGATAACTCACGAGGAGTTATATATGATGAGGTACAAAAAATTCGTATCTAGCAAAGAACAAGTTAAGAGTAAGATAGAGTTAGGTGGGATTTCAATTGAGGACTCATGTGATGGCTGAGTTGTACAAATCTTTGTATGGGAGAGAGTTTTGTGCTTGTGCTTAGTTTATCACATTGATAATTATTGGAATGTTGGTGTCGCGCTATCAATGTGTATGTGGCGAAAAAGTGATTCTTTTCTCATGTGTATATTTGATAGTTAAAAACTATTAAGATTAGTCAGATATTATTAGGATTTGGTGCGGTTCTTAAAACTAATATATATGGTAAGTTCGTGAATCATAATAATATGATATATTTTGAACCCCTCAGCGAATGGACGCCTATGGTCTGACTAGGACAAGTTCTTAAACTCATATTATTGTGGCAAGTTCTTGGATTTCCAAAGTGTGGTAAGTTTGATTAACTATTTTGGGTAGAAAATGGTTATAGTATAGAGAGCATTGATGAATTTGAAGATTGATAGAATGGTTAAGTAATGAAGTAATGAAGTAAAGATTGAAGTTGATGGATACCTGGATATTCTAAATCTACTAGCTATGCTAGACTTTCGAAATTTATTGACTTTGTGCTGATGTTTGCACTTCTACTTTCTTAAAAAAAACATTGGATCAAATGATGAAACCAATGAGATTTAAAAATAATACCGTTATTCTTATGACTATGCTAATTGTTTTGGCTAGATAAAAATGATTTGAAATATATCAAAATGTATTTTTTTTATATCATTAATGCATCATGGAACCTGGTGCAGAGATGATAAAAATGATGGAGTCATCAATGCAGTATTACTTAGTGTTGGATGTGAACTAAGGATCGTCAGCCCACTATGGTATGATGTAGTATGATAAAATCACCAAATGACGGAATCCTCAAACGGACTGTAAATACAGTGCGGCATCATGACGTCATAAAAAGATTTTTGAGATTTCTTTAAGATATGAGAATATATATATATATATATATATATATATGTATATTTTGATTGATGTCTGAATTGTTGTAAAAGTCTATGCTATTAATTCAGCTAGACGAATATTGAAAGAAGTTAATGGAATTCAAGCGTTCTTTGTCAAACTATGCCAAACCAAATTGTTTTGGTGCAGATTCAGATGTTGAAAAGCTGAGATGAACAACCCTTTTATAGGGGATTACGCGGAGGCATTTAGCTGTTTGTGCACAAAACATTATACGAAGGTTGATCCCCCTAAGTACGAGAGTCCCTATAGTCTTATATCTGTTAAAGTTTAAGTTGAAAGATTACTTATAACTATGGACATACGCATAGCGTTTAAATGTTTGTGCACAATACATCGTACGAAGGGCTTAACACCCTAAGTACGGGAGTCCCTATAGTCTAATGACTGTTAAGGTTTAAGTTGAAATAGTACTTACAACCGTGGACGTAGTTCAAGGTCTTATAACCCTCAGCATGATTTGGAATCTTTTAAATTCTTGAGTTATTCATACTCCTTCCCAGTTATTGAGCAATTGTGGAAGATTCTTTCTATTCTAAAAGGCGAATGTGGTAAGGGTGATATTCCTTAGAAAGAAGTAAGTCGTAAAAAGCGACACTGAATGATGGATATATTGAATAAGTAAGAAAAAAAATTTGAAATGAGAAGGAGATGAGTTATCAAAGAATAATGTAAAACTTTTAATAGAAAAGTTAATAATTGTAGAAAGATCTCTGTAGAAAGAAAGTGGTTATAGAACCCAATGACTGAGTAAAGTATTAACGTAAAATTTATTTTGATAGATTGAATGAATAAAGATTAATAGATAAAATTTCGAGGACGAAATTCTTAGAAGAAAGGGTGAATGTAATATTCCGAGTAAATTTTGAAAAGAGATTTGGTGAAAAACCGAGTAAAGGAGGTTTCTTTGATTCCAGGACGGAATCCTTATAAGGAGGAAGGATGTGACAAACTTAGAATTTTCATAAGTTATTAAAATAAGAATTTAATAATTAAAATTCTTATTATGAGGTGTATATATTTTGAATTATATGATTTGGTGTGAAGAGAATTATATATTCATATGTTGGAGAATGTGAGATTTAATAGTTAATTAAACTATTAAAAAAATTAAATAATATTAGTTAATTTAATTAAGTTGAAATTATGTTATGAGAATAATATAATTTTAATTATTATGCCTTGTGGACAATGGAAATTATTATGAGTTAAGTTTCATAAATAGTATGAATAATTCACTTAATTAAAATAGTGAATTAATACAAGTATAATTGATTTAATAAAGTGAAAAGGTAATATATTGCATGAAAATATAAATATTAGTATAATGCGAGTAAAATATTTATTAAGTACATCAAATATTTTAGTTGGAAACTTTATGGAATAAAATGAATATTTATGATATTAAATAAATATTTGATGAAAATTTTTATGGGATAGTTTATTTAAGTGTGATAAAATAGATGAGATTTATACGTATTTTATTACGCGAGTATAATTGTGATATTCTAATTTAATTAAATAATTAAATTAGAGGAGTGAGAATTTGTTAAATAATATTATGATTATAATGGTTGAATAAAAATTATAATTTTACTGATAAGGTTAATTTTATTTCTTAAGGAATTAAAGGTACATAATCTAGTTTATATTTCTAGTTTATGTGTTCTTGAGTTTTTTTAAAATTGGAGTTTTGGTTAATGAATTTGTGGGTTACGATGTTATATATGTTATTATATATTTATAATTTGATAGTGGTCATCTAGAAACAAATTTTTAGAATTTGCCTGAAAAATTTTGAGTTTCTGGGTAGTTGTAGTGCACTGAGTTAGGAAGCCATAGGCTTTGGAATGACCTCATTCCGACCTCAGATGAGGGAGTTACGGTGATTGGAAAGAAATGTGTCGAATTTGTCAAACTGAAAGTCAGCAGCGGGACGTGCTATTCAGGATACTGTTTCGATTAGTTAATATTTCCACAAACTTCTGGGCTTTTAATATGTTATAATACACTGAATTATCTTTCCATAGACTTGGGAACGGACTAATTCTGACTTCGGAGCAAAGAGTTATGACCATTCAAAGTAGTCGCGTCAAAACTGTCTAACCAACTCGGGGCAGTCACCTTGAATGAATTTTTCGGAATTCTGTGTTTTGAATTTGGAAATGGTCAAAGAATAAAAGTTGTACCCTCAAAAGTTAGCTTCACGTGGGCTTAAGAATCGCTCAAAAATGTTTTGAAATGAATTAGTTATGATTTGTTTTTAGCGAGAGAGGGTAAAAGTGGGAAAAAATTGAAGACCTGCTATGAACGTCAATTTTTGGCACGCTTTTAGAACTACTTAACAAACCCGAAATAAGAGGTTAGTATTTCTTAAAATATTCTTTTATGCCATGAAAAACATACTAAAAAATGCCTTACGATTGGATAAGTAGATTGCAAAGCTATTAAGTAGCGAAGTGGGTGTCGAAAAGGCTCATTTCTTTGCCTTGTGGCAGTGAGTAGGAAGCAACTTAACCATGGGGTTCATTACGATGCGATTTTACGTAACACTTTTGGATAGTTTTGTGGCTGTTTAACATGTAACAAAACACCGAGAGAGATGTATAGATATTATATAATGCTTATATATCGCGAAAACTCACTTTAAATGTAAAGAAAACGATAGAAATGTAATGTAAATGTAAGTTTTCATAACTATGTGAGCGTAATTCGGAAAATGATATGTAAAACGTATATGTTACATAATGAAATGCATAAATCCATTTGAAATTATATTGAACCTAGTAATGTAAAACGAAGGGGATATAAATGGTTTATGTTTTGATACGTAAAGTATTTACATACTAAATCAATGAGAGAACCTTTTTGGGCGTAAAAAAGTTATAACGGACAAAAGTTTCTAAAGAAACATGGAATGGTTTTAAGACAATAACAAAATATTATAGTTAAATAAAATTAGTTTACATTAAGTACGTGAATTTTGTATGTGAAACTAATATGTATATGTATGTATCCTCAATTTGTCTAGGATCATCACAACGCAGATAAGTTATAAACATTAAACAACATCCAAGGCAAGTTTTTCTGTTCTATTATGTTTGTGGATTAAATGTGATTATGTGGTGAGTTAAATACCATGCTTTATGAATTGTTAAAGTCAAAATATGACCAATTTAATTGGGTTATGGAACTCAATTTATATGTGATATGTGATAGCACATGCATGTTGTATAATATAACTCGATAAATTAGAAATTTAAAATGCATGAATTGTGTGATATGTGAAACATGATAGAATGTTAAATTTGCTGGGATGTCGAGCTCAACCTTGTAAATAACCACTTTTGCAGGTTCAAGATTCAAGGTAAAGTTATGTGTTACTTGAAAGACATGAATCATATATGATACTTGAAGATTTATATACTTTGGTTGTGTTATTATTATTTGAACCATGTTTAAGGTTTCGAATAATGTATAAATGTTGAATTGTAATATTGTTTTGTGAATGTAAACTATTGTAGTATTAAAATGATTCTGAGATATTTAGATGTAAAGGTTGAAGGTTTTGGGAATGAGGATAGTTTGTAATAGAAAATTTTAATTATTCCACAAATTTCAATGGTTGTATTATCGTTTAATGATGTAAAATTAGAGGTTGAATGTATTATTAACGACCGAAGTCGAGAATTAAATTGTATGAATTTTGGGATCGTTACATTTCCTTTTTCCCAAATTAATTCCTCCGCTGCTGTTTCCTCCACGATGCTCACTACCACTGTTCTTATTCTTCTTCTCCTTATGATATAGACTTAAGGCCTCACTGCCACCTTCCGCAATGACTGCCTTCTCCAACAAAGTCGTAAAGGAATCAATCAGAAAGACTGATACCTTATTATACAACCACGGCTTCAACTCTTGCTCGAAGCGTCTCACCTTCCTTTCTTCATCCCCAACTTGGTGCTCCGCAAATCGCGCTAGTTCATTAAACTTAGGGCGTGTGCGCCATAAATCATATCTCCTTGTTTCAATTCTAGGAACTTCACTTCCATCCTACTCTTCATACTCTTCGAAAAATAATTCTCGAAAAATAACGTCGTAAACCTTTCCCATGTTATCGTTCCTTCCCCCGCTCTCTACTGATTAGTTTCCCACTAACAGTTTGGTTCGCCCCTCATCATGTATGTGGCAAATACAGTCTTCTGGTCTTCACCCACGCGTGCTATAGTGAAGGTCTTCTCGATCTCATTGATCCAGGTTTGCGCAACTTTCGGGTCAGTAGTCCTAGTGAATTTTGGGGGTCCTACACTCTTAAAGCCTTTGAAGGTTGTTACTAGGACAACTCGGGGAATGGGTGGTACAGGTTCGTTTCTTCCCCTCAAAGCTTCTCCTAATAAATCTACCAGTCGTTGTATCGGATCTACTGGACCTCTCTCATCGTTAACTAACTCCTCTCGAACAGGTATTCTTCGTCTGGGCAGCATTTTTCGCATCACAAAATTTCATCTTATTATCTAACTATCATATTTAGACATTTCTCACTTGAAAAGAACTAAAAGTTTATAACACGTTTCTGAAATAAGATCATTTATATTCATATGCCAAATGGTTACAATACATGTTCTTTTCTAGCATACTGCTATAAATGAAAACACATATCCCCTAATATCACAAAAGACGGGGATAACACTAGTTTACTACCCCTCTAATATTTTTCAAAAGTTTGGGATTTACCACTATCTCACATCTTACACAAAAGACTGAGATTACAACAATATTTTAACAACACATAATTAAGAATACTACACTACTAAACTTTTCCCTCTAGACTCAATCTAATATTCCACGCTCCACGGCTCTCTGATACTCCTTATGTGTGATGTGTGCCACTTTATCCTGACTTATGGTGTGCTGGGTCTGTCCTTGCTCAGCGGGGTAGTGATTTACCCCATCGATCAATCTCTCCATGGTCGTGCGTAAAGCATAGCCCATCTTGTTCATCTTCCTCCTCTTGCATCGCACCTCATCTTCAAGATCAGCTACTCTGTCATTAGTATCCTCCCACTTCTCTTCGAAGTGGATTCTATCCATCACTTCCATCTCTAATTGAGTTCGGAAAGCATCCTTCTCCGCCTTCTCACTCAACACCCTCTGTTCCAATTCTTCTAATTTCCCTGCTAACTCATTCCCACCGATCGGTGAAACAAAGCACCCATCTGGATCCCTGCCTCCTTGCGGTGAGCAATCACCACCTCCATCTCTTGCATCACTAGTTGTCTCTCAAGAGTGTCGGTCACTAACTCTTTGATTCTACTTCCTAACTCCAAAATTTGCTCCTCATACTCTCCTAGCATCCGATCCTTAAAAGTAGTCTCGTTGGAGTCCTCCATGGGATGGGTTCCTCCTCCACGGGTTCCTCCTCCATAGGCTCCTCCTCCGGATCAGACTCCTCAGGTAGAGGCACCATCTCCTCCTCTTCATCATCATCACTAATTGGGACAACTACCAATATAGGCTCTGCTATCACGGGTGCCTCATAGACTACGTGGATATCACGCGGCTCCTCCTCAACTACTCGGCTAGGTCCTCCCATGTCAGTCATCCTACAATCACCAACATAAGACAAGACAAACAACAACTCCATCAGAATGTTAAATAAACATAAGTTCATTGTATAGAATGAAGTTACATTTCATAACACGCTAAGTCTCTCAGGAAAAACTCCAGATGAGTTGTATCCCCTTTCCTAGCTTCTAAGTTTTCTTAAGTTATAGTCTAAGGATTCTCATTCCTAGAGTTTATAACTAAAGCTTTGATACCAACCTATGACACCCCCAAATTTTGACCTCCACTTGGTCACCCAAATTCGATTCGTCACTTTCTCAAAGTATTACCATAATAACTAAAATAACGCATACACAACGGAAAATCTACTTTAGAATAATATACAATGATTTATTATAATTATTCCCCCAAGTCTCGCAACCTACAGTGCTTAATAGATTACATAATAATATCTAATAAAGACTTATTACATGATCCTACTTAAGCTTAAACATAGTCTATAAATAGTTATAATACAACATGATTAATTTAAACATAAAGGGACAAGCTAGTTGGTAGCCTTGCCCTTGCCCTTGTCTTTCCCAGATACACCTCCGTGTTCTGCCTTAACTGAAAGGTTTTAAATAAGCAAGGATGAACACAAATTGCCCAGCAAGTAATATACAACAAGGGTATAGGATATATATATATATATATATCACAAGGTTTGAAATATTAAAGTGTCATTTCTAGGATAGTTCAAAGTATCAGAAATAATATCATGGATGAGAAATATCAACAATTCTTTGAATAAGAACGACAATTCAATATAAATCAACAGATATATATGAATTCAACGATTATCAAGGTGTCCAACTGAATAAAGAATTTATACTGAGTAGTCACTAAGGACTATTGAACTTCCACTAGAGTTACCAATATTAAACTGATAACCCAAAAATATCAAGTATTATAGATGATCAATCTACAATACTATACGTTATGCATAACACCACAATAATATTCATTCATGTGTTGGGGTTTCCAACGACATACACTACCCTTACCAAAAGGGTTGTTCAACTCAGTTTTCAAGATTTCCGCACCAATCAATTGGTTTGGACAGCTTTTATAAACATGCATATAGTCTAGCCGAATCAAATGGCATCGACTCTTTCACTATATTCAAGGAAAATACTTGTTTCAACATGAATAAAAGATTTCACCGGGGTTTAACATACTAGTTTATTTGAACGAGAAAGTAATATAACTTGTATTCAAAGGGATAAGCTTACGGTTTTTGTCGAATAAAATAATGCAATGATATTGTACAACAATAATAGTAGGGTTCGGATACTTGCTCAATATAAATTTGAGTAAGGTTAGAATAACTTGCCTTAAGCGTAGTTTATCCACGTTTAATAAATCAACACTTTCGAATCCTATTTATAGCGCATTATAAGTATACAATGTTCATAAGCTAACACAGTCTTTAATCAAGCTCGACACGATTCAAGTATGCACATATAGTACAAAATCATTTCATAAATCATTATGAATTAAATACTTAGTTATAAGCGAATCAAGAATGCTCAAGGTTAAGACTTTCTCTAATCATGGACTTTCCATTTCAATCTTAACAACTAAGTATCACACATATATATATGTACATCAGTAGGTTTTAGGTTACTTTTAGCAATATAAGCATCACATAGTTACTGTCCAAAAGATCAGAACTTATTATCTGGGATTCGATGGTAGCAAGCATGCTTGCCCCATGGCTAAACCAAGGACCAAGGCATTACTGCAGATCCCAGCCAAGCCAAGATGTAGCTTTTGCCTTGTGGTTTCTGTCCGGCTTGACCAAAACAATCACACAAATATATATTTGTCATGTTGAGGGTCCTTTCATGCTCCTCAAGTCAATCTAGGTTCCCTTTTCTAATATATTTCTAATTTAAACACTTAAACCATTTAAGGCCATTCGAGGTTATGAATTCACAAGGTCTAGCATGCTTGCTTTCTAATCATACAAGATAGTTCTAAAACTCATATTAGGCATGTTTGTGTGTATTCACAACACATAAGTGAAACTAACACCGCTTTAGTTGAAAATAGGCTTTGTTCATGCTTTTCTTAAAATGTGCTACCTAAGCATGGTATATATATGTTTATGCTACATGAGCGAGTCTAAGAGTGTCATCAAACATGCTCACAAATGTTAGATTTTAGTTCTCATGGTATCTTAACAATATTTACATTAAAAGCTTACTAGTTAGTTTAATACATTCATGCTTGCATACTAATCTCATATATACAAGCTAAAAGTTTATTCATGCATTTCTAAGTCATGCTATCATGCTTGCAAGGTCAGAATATATACATGGCATATATGCATATTAAGTTCATTTCTAAGTTCCTAAATCCATTTAAAATCATACACTTTTGTTATTCATGTGAATCTAGTCTAAACATGCTCACATTAGGTTACAATATCCACATATACATCATACACATGTTCACATGCTAGCTTAAGTCATGACCACTAGCTCATATTGATCAGACTTAAAAACAGATTACTCAACTGAAATCAAGAATCCGTGGCGTAGCTTTGCTCTGTGCCTCAATACAAATGTGGTAGTACATTGGCAGGTGCACAGTTCGGTATAAGCGATTTCTTCTTGCAGTAAAGCTAGCCCAACCTCAAAAATTATTCATGATATCACTCCTAAAAACTCATAAATTAATTGCAACATGTTTATATAATCATTTAACAACTATATGGACATTACTCAACCTCATTAACATACAATTCCATAAAAGCAAGAATTTGAATTTCCATACTCAAGACTCCATTTTTTTTATAGAGAATGAAATGGAAAGCTAGTAATGGAATTATACCTTTGTAATGTAAAAGAACTTGTTACTACTTGAACTCTTAAACTTTAAGGATGCTTGTATGCTCTCAATTCTTACTTAGCAATTCTCAGAAATTCTCAAGCAACACTAACTGATAACCATGGCTGCCATTTATAGAAGAATTGTGGACTGGACATTGGTGTTACACAAAGTGGGAATCCATGGTGCAATGAGATGAAATAATGGTTGCTCAAGGGTTGGCCAACCACCCTCAAGCTCAGCCATCATCACCTAGCTCTAGCCTTTTGGAGAATACGTATTGTAGCCTTGGGTCACTATTCATTGTACTTGGTGACACTAATTATGGGACAAGAGAGAAATCCCAACATTTCATGTTGTCTAGGCTTGGTTTGTTTTATTTAATTCCCATAATGTAGTTTTAATGTATAAATGTTACCATATTAGGAATTTAGGGACTAAATATATACTCAAATCATATAATCCATGTACATTAAATACACGTAATACAACAAGGCAGTCATGTATTATTGTCCGCGTAGTTCCCTAATTATATCTATCGTTCATAAAATAATATAATAACCTTATTATATTGGTAACTTATTTAGTTATGTCAATTAAATAATTTATTCACTTCCTTGATTAATTACCACTTAAAATACTATAGTTTAATATATAGTCACACAATGTCACACTACACTATATACTATAGTTGTATTAGCACTCATATGCACATAATGGTGAATATCATATTATTATTATATCACTAACTTAGATATTCATGTTAAATAAATAAATCATGCATTTCCTTAATTACTTACTACTAATATTAATTAATCCAACAACTGATTAATGTAGTTATGGATTTCCATAATCATTAATTATATATTGCAAATAATAATAATCACGTATTATTAATTAATTACAAAGAAGTCCATTTCCCATAATTAATTAATACTAATTAATGATTTAATAATTCCTTTGTCGGACATAACATTTTTCATTGCAATATACTCCTTATCATATGGTTTCACCCATGTTACACATATAACATTAATGTCCCCTAATTCAGTGCTATAGAAGAAAGTAAGTAATAACTTTCAATCGATGATGGCAATTTGCGATTGATTTATCTTTCTTTGGGATGGCTTGCATTACGCCATGCGACAAAGATGCAAGACTAGTGTAGTATTATGCCCTTGCCAGTTTTCAACGCTAACTTGTTATACATGACGTGAATTGATCTCCACAAGAGTGTTACCACGAGTCTACGAGTGTATTGATTACCTATATAGAATCTCATGATCACACCCGATTAATATTTCTAATTCCCGGGTTAACTTACTTAGTGAATTTTCTTGTTTCGCATTAGGCCACACAAGGCATTTCACAAATCACTTTGTCACTTCACACATCTTAATATGCATCGATCAAATACAATCAATTGTATTATCCAACTCATAAATCAATAACACTTATTTTCACATAAATAGTATTTCCATTAATATATTCATTTAATAATACGTGGAAATTCTCGGGTATTACAGACTTGGTATGATTATGACCAAGGATTATTCGGTATAATCATGACCGTAATGTTATAAATGATGAGGTAAAAGTCCTCATTGGCCCGTAGTGCATTGATGTACAGTTTTTAGTATGATCATGGCCATGGGTTCTCTTCGACCAAAGGTGCAAAGATGAATTATTTGTTAGCATGATCATGACCGTTGATGAAAACACAATTATCCTTGGCCCGTAGTGCATGGATAATTCGTGGTCGTGATACTAAAGAATATCCTTGGCCCGTAGTGCATGGATGATTCGATGATGTGGATTATTTATTAAGCAGAGTCTTAGCGATAAAATTGATGATAAACTTTTTAAATCATAGAAGATGGTAGATATTATGCTCTACTTGACTCTTCTAATGGATTGCTCGTTCCGCTGCAACTATGGTTGAAAAGTTTTATCATCTACCATATGTTCTAAATCTCTGATTTATTACTGACGAAGGCTATTGATAATTTAATTATCTTTAGTCATGATATTTTTTATTGGGCTAGTTGTGCTCGCCCTTTTACTTCACAATTCTTTTCAGGTAATAAGAGTGTAGCTGGGTCGAGCGGGGGTGACATGGGAATAGAACGATGGTCTATAACTGTTGAGGTTTCCCCTAAAACAGTATGGAAATATTTTTATTGATAAATTTAGATAAGTGTGTCGTATTTTATACTTCATTTTAACTGTTGATTTTGGTGAACCGAATAGGGTGAGGTGAACCCAACTTTGGAAGGGTGTTTTGCCACCATCATACAAGATGTTTAATGACAGACGACTTCGTGTTATCATAAGACAGGGTTGTGCACATGCACTTGCTGATTATATCTATGAGCACTACCTATATAATCTTGGAGTTTGGTTGATATATAATTCTCAAATGGAGACAATGAAGATAATTATATGTCAAGAGAAGACTCGCCATTGGATATAACATGATATCAATCTTCTCGTTTTTCTTTGGGGACTATTGGGTCAACCAAGGATAATTCTGTGGTCATATGATATCTATCATAACTTAGATGCATGGTCTCCCATGTACGAAGGTTTCCTTGAGCATTTTCCAAAGATTTTAATTTCTTAAAAAGTTATTGATTGTACTTTTATGTAAAGTACCATTGTAAGGTGTTGTGGTCGAGGCACCATGAGAGTTATATATATTTGTATTAGAACTCACAACTTATGTATTGTTGTACTCTGCACGACAGTTCAACAGTTATATAAATGAAGTTTGTATTTGATTTCTATAGTGTGATATATGGCGACTCAGAATGGGTCCGTGTGGACCTATTTTGGGGGCGTCATAGCACATACACATAATCACTATCTCCAAAAGCATATACCTCGCTATCAGATCATCGCTTTCAGGTTATAATCCATATATATCCATCACAAAATTCTTATTCAATAATCTATTTCCCAATCTAGGTTTTATTATTTAACCTTTATTTATTCATTTAAAATTTTATTAATCTTATAAATTCTCGGGTTGTCACAGTGACACAACAAACTCATATTAAATATTTAATACTCTATTAATTTTATCATACTAGAAGGTGACATTCGATATTCCAAATATCTTTGAACGCTTAGGACTTAATATAAATTTTTTGCGGGGTTTGCTATTAATTGTCTCATCTTGTTTAGTGCATGCACACACACACACACACACACACACAC
This sequence comes from Panax quinquefolius, assembly GCA_020205615.1. Classification (NCBI taxonomy): domain Eukaryota; kingdom Viridiplantae; phylum Streptophyta; class Magnoliopsida; order Apiales; family Araliaceae; genus Panax; species Panax quinquefolius. The sequence continues at coordinate 39,375,487 of CM035151.1, read as the reverse complement.
ACACACACACACACACACACATATATATATATATATATATATATATATATATATAGCATCATATTATTAAACATGTGAAGCAAGTTTGCATAATACTAGCATGCATATATAGAATACTATATTCTACCCGGATTGATTATGAACTTTTATTCTAGTTTGGTTCACTAGAGCCACTAAGTGAACCAAAAGGTCAAACTCTAGGGTGAAAGAATTAACAGTTAAATATAACTATTACATTTAAACCCGGGCTTCATTACCAACGGATCTTCAAGCGCTCCTTACTCCTTGATCTCCAGTTCTTTGAGAAATTCTAACTAATCCTAGCTATTACATAAAATATTTAATTTAAATAGAAACCTTGAAAAGTAGTCAAGGAAAGTACATTAGAGATATATAGAATTTGCATCAAGAAGAAAACCATAAAAGACGAGGTACGCATACCCCATTTAATAAAACTCATTGATTTTAGCATCCATACAAAATAAAATCCAATCACATTGGTCATAGTCCCTAATCAATCTCATTTATTATCATACATATCAACATATGCATCAATAAATAACATTCATCTCATGAATAATAAATCCACTCCATTTATGCATTAATATCAATTAAAGGGCAAAAGTTTGCTAAACAATAGTTTTGAAACAAAATAAACTCTTTTATTTAATCAAAAGCTAAATCCAAATTACACTCTTTTTTATTTTAGCAATCTGAAATCATATTTCAGATAAAATAAACACATTTATTTTGTAGCGCCCCCAAATCTGGGTATCTTCCAACCTGACAGATGGTGCTATACTGTACAACATTCATACATTCATTCAATTGAAAAATCTCAAAGAACGAACATAACTTCTATATATTTAAAGTAATATTGATATTTCCCAAGTTCTATACCCGTTACAAAGGTTCTTTGTCATAATATAAGTTAAATTACAACAATAGACCTATACTATTATAAGACAGCTTAGTAATCTGCCTTAGCTTTTCCTTTATCCTTTTTCAATCCTTCGGGATGTTCAGTCTTAGCTGCATTCATATGGTTCAAGCAAGAATGAGCATAACTAACTCAACAAGTATAATAATTTAATAACAACATGCTTGACACATACAAATTGTATATCTTCAATAACTGAACAATAGTTATGAAGTACTATTGATAATTCAAAATAGCACTTCATCTTTTCTTTCAAAATGTTTTAAAATAACAACAGCATTTAGTAAAACATTCACTCCGGTCAGAGACCTCGAGTATTCATTCTTTATTGGAAAAAGGACAACCCAAAAACAAGTTCATAAGCCCGATATCACTTACGAGCACTTCTAGGTGATCAGCCTATTGTACTCTATGTTGATCAACACTACATCCATTAAACGTATGCACGTTTAAACATTTGGCAACCTCACGTGCCTGTCGTTTTACCGAGAAAACATTTGTTTAACATTTCAGTCTTCTTTTGAAAACTATATCAAGTAGTTGGCGAAAGATAGCAACATTTGATAATACATGAATAGATTATTCATATATCAAGTCTAGCCAAAGGAATTGGCTTCAACTTCAACATACCTCAATTCATGCGAAAGAATACATGAACCTCAAAAACTTGTTCAGATTGAATTGAGACAAGAGTTAGAATACTTGCCTTTAGCGTCTGCTACTTTATATTAACTTTATGTTCAAGTCGTTCAAGTCTCTACAATACATGATCACATAATGTCATACATTAGGTCACATATAATCAAGTATGTATATGACTATATCATACCCTTTATTTCAATCTAATTGTGTATTAGATTCATTTACTATTCGTTCCGGTTTATCATTATGCTTGCATTATATTTGACTAGGTTATCTCAACCTTTATATTACATTCATTATGGTTTAACAAAGTTTAAACAATGTTACCTTACCTTCCTTAAATTATGTTTACTTTTAATCAATTAGGTTTTCTTTTCTTTATACTTAGAAACCTTCATTACTATCTTTGTTTAAAGAGTATTGCCATTTTCCACTCTATCTTACATCTCGTGACATGACGTGAGCTCTTAATGTCATTGTCCTGGACTTGGCACTGCGGCGCGAGTCCTTACTTAATGGGCACGGCCACTGCGCACTCTCCGAGATTTTTGAATGCTGTTCATGGTATTTGTGAGCCACAATATGTACTATAGTTCGCGTTGCGGCAAATTCTTTTGAGATTCGATTCTTTGTTTCAAGATCTTGACAACTAGGTCTTTGCCTAGGGTTTGGCCTTGTATTTCGACTCTGTGCACCAAATACTAAATTTATTTTGTGAATTTTGTGAACTTCCCGGACGCATAACTTCTTCGTTATAAGTCTGAATTGGCTCGTTCAAAAGCCTACGGTTCACAAATTATGTAATCTACATGAACATTCAAGAATTTTATCTATTTGACTTCATTTTCTAAAAATTCACCTATTGGTTTATTTTTAACGAAAACGATAAACGTTCATGAATGTTCAACGCTCGTTTCTTCGTTCTAAGTCGGAATCCGGTCATTTTTGAGTCCGCAACTCTTAAATGCCAATTATGACTTATCTCTATTGGAAAACAATGGTCTCGTGATCAAACAAAAATTTGACTTCCATTCCGAGAATTTTACGTATTCGACGTTTATCGTCCAATCATGCAAATTCCGGCAATTCTTCTTTCTTATGATTTGTTCAACATTACAAATGAACTTCATTCATCGTGTGAACATCTCAACATACTTAATACAACAACTTATATTCATTGTTAGATTTTTGGACTTATTCTTCAAGAGCTTATAACTTATCATTTATAAACTACTTAAAATTTGATTATTCATGACTTATGACAATTAAGGTTTCTTAATCATCATACTTTACATGTTCTTTACATATAACTTTACTTAGGTATACATGATACATATGATCATATAAATTCTTTTACATTCATATCATTTCTCTTAATAAACTCCTTACAAGTTTATATTATTTTCACATAAGTTTATAACTTATGCTTGCTTAAATGACTTATTACCAACTTAATTGGCTTAAGTTCACTACTTACTCATTCATGTTTCTTAATCCAACTTTTTCTTATCATCCTATCATGGTAGAGATAGAAGATAATTGAGAAGATGTCTTACTCTTTTGTAGTCTTGGTAAGTAGCTTGCTTCTTCTTCTTACTTATGGAATGACTTATGTGTAGCTTATTCTCTCTAACACTTAAGCACTTTAGAAGTGTTGGATTAATTGATCAACCAACAAATGGCTTGTAAGCCTTCTATATTTATAGAATTTGCAAGGTTAGGGTAGATTGGTCATTAAAACAATCCCACCTCCTTAAGCCACCTCCTTACTATTCATTACTTGGCTAGCACATCTCTTATCCTATGCTTGGTCATTACTTTCTAATCTTGGTCACCACACTAACTTGGTCACCACATTACTTGGTCATTACATTACTTGATCACCACATTCAACCATATTAATATGGTTCGCCCCATGGGTCATACAACCCATAGATTCTAGCTTGGGCTTACATTAATTCACTCTTTGGGCTTTGCATTAATAACCACTAGTTGGTTCATTAATTAATAGTTGGGCTTCTCTCTTTAATTCACTTGGACTTATATTAATTCTTATTAATCTTTCCAAGTCCATTAACATTCCATAATACATACACATATAGTTGATGCATTATTCTTGTATTCTAATTCATATAGAATTTATATACGGTATTTCATCATTCATACAAACTTGTATAATACTTCGTATTATACTCGCTTTCATTTCTTCGTACAATACCAAGTATCATACACTTATTACTTATTCCTTACCACTTCGCTTTACTTAACCTTTATAAATTAAGTCCACAAGCGAATTATTACATTTTCCATAACTAGATTTTTATTACATAATCCATCTTACCTTGATATTCCATCATTGCGTATTTCTCGGAAATTCAAAATTATATCTCGAGAAAATATCGATGAATAGTGTTTTTTGGAAAATTTCTCGAAAAACTTTTATTTTCGTCTTGGAAATTCAAACACTTTAATTTATCCACGTAGCTCAAATACTACGACATTCTAACATCAATAGGTTATACAATGACAACCATCTTGATAACACATGGAATATGATTTTATTATTATTTAATTTATTAAAATCATTTTACAATAAGATCCGAATTTCTCGGTCGTTACATTATTCCCCCCTTATAAAGATTCTGTCCCCAGAATCTCGTCTTACTTTAATCAAATAGATGAGGAAAATTTTTCTTCATCTTTTCTTCTAGTTCCACATTAAGCTTCTTCACGTCGTGGTTCTTCCATAATACTTTTCTTGATGGTATTACCTTGTTCCTCGAACTTGTTCCTTTCTATCAATGATCTGCGCACGGCATGACTCTTCATATGATAAGTCTTTCTCGATATGAATCGGCTCATACTCGATTACATGCTTATAGCCTGGCTTATATGGACGTAACACAGATACGTGAAACACGTTATGTATTCGTTTTAGGTCTGGAGGTAATGCTATCATATACACTACCTCTTCCACCCGTTTTAATACTTCAAAAGGTCTTATAAACCTTGGACTTAACTTTTTTTTCTTTCCAAAGCGTATCTTTCCTTTCCAGGGAGATACCTTTAAAAACACATACGAGCCCACCTCAAACTCTCGACTTAGTACATGTGAGTCCGCATACTTCTTACATGCTCATCCTAAGGCGTGACGAGACGCATCCGAATTAACTTTACCACATCCGCTGTCTGTTGTACCAATTCCGGTCCTAGCATCCGGCGTTCTCCCACCTCATCCCAACACAAAGGTGTTCTGCACTTCCTTTCCATACAAAGCTTTGTACGGTGGCATGCCTATGCTTGCATGATAATTGTTGTTATACGCAAACTCTACTAGTGGTAGGTGATCATCCTAACTACCCTTGAAATCCATGATGCAAGACTTCGTCAACCTGTCCACTATTACCCAAATCGAATCGTACCCTTTTTGCGTCGTCGGAAGTCCCACCACGAAGTCCATCGTGATATGCTCCCACTTCTATTTTGGAATCTCCAATGACTGTAATAAACCACTGGGTCGTTGATGTTCGGCCTTAACTTTTTGACAAGTTAAGCACCTACTCACATACTCTGCTATTTCTCTCTTCATGTTTGGCCACCAAAAACTCTGTCGAAGGTCTTTATACATCTTAGTGCTACCAGGATGTATCGAGTACCTCAAACTATGAGCTTCTTATAATACTTGCTCCTTTAATTTCGTCTCATTCGGAACCCAAATTCTTCCCTCAAATCTTAATAATCCCTCATTATCAAGACAATAATTAACTTCTTCCTTCTCGGATAACCGCTTCTTCATTTGGTTACACTCATTGGTCTCGAGTTGTACCTCCTTGACCCTTTCTACGATGGTAGATTGCATCTCCGTCGCAAAGAGTAACTGCCCCGAATCACTCGGCATCTTCACTCTTATTTCCATCCTAGCCATCTCTATTATTAACTCATTTTGAGCCGTTAACATAGACAACTTTTCCCGACCCTTCCTACTTAAGGCGCCTAAGAACTACATCGATGGCTTTTCGAGGTGATCTGAGATTTCACAATCATAATCCTTTATCAACTCCGATACCATCTTCTCGCATCTCATATTCAACTTCTTACGGTGAAGATATACTTTAGACTTTTATGGTCCGTATATATATCTCGATTTTTTCCCCATAAAGATAATGTCTCCATATCTTTAGGGCAAACACTCTCATGGCGAGTTCGGATCATCAGTAGTAGGATAAACTTTCTCATAATCCTTCAGCTGCTGAGAGATGCATCTGTAATGACTTTACCATGCTGCATAAGCACACAACCAAGTCCTTTATGTGAAGCATCACTATACACTACAAAATTTCTCGTGTCATCTGGGAATGACAAAACATGAGCTTCACTTAATCTTTTCTTCAGTTCTTGAAAATTGTCTTCACATTTATCCGTCCATACGTATTTCACCGTCTTCCTTGTTAAGTTAGTCAACGAGGTAGCTATCTTCGAAAAATCTTGGATAAATCTTCGATAGTACCCTGCTAACCCTAGGAAACTCCGCACCTCAGTCGGCGTTTTCGGTTGTTCCCAATTCATTACTGCTTCCACCTTCACTGGATCCACTGAAATCCCATATGTCAATGACATGACCTAAAAAGTGCAACTTTTCTAACCAAAATTCACATTTGGTGAATTTCGCATATAACTTCTCCTTCCTTAGTGTCTCCAACACTAATGTTAAGTGTTCGGCATGATCTTCTAGCGTCTTAGAATAGACTAGAATATCATTGATAAACACCACGACGAACTTGTCCAAATATAATTTGAACACTCTATTCATCACATCCATAAATGCAGCTGGTGCATTCGTCAACCCAAATGACATCACCAGAAACTTGTAATGATCATAACGAGTTCTGAATCTTCCTTCCTAACCTTCAACTGATGATACCCCGTCCGCAAATCTATTTTAGAGAAATACTTTGCCCCTTTCAATTGATCAAAGAGATCATCGATCCTGGGTAATGGGTATTTATTCTTTATCGTTAACTTATTCAACTCCCGATACTCGATACCAAGCCTTAACGATCCGTCTTTCTTCTTGACAAACAACATCGGTGCTCCCCACGGCGAAACACTTGGCTGAATGTGTTTCTTGTCCGATAGTTCCTGTAGTTGAACCATAAGTTCTTTTATTTCCACAGGCGCCATACGGTACAGTGCCCTTGAGACCGGTGTCGTTCCTGGCACAGTGTCTATCACAAATTCGATCTCCCTATCCGGCGGTACACCCGGTAACTCACTTGGAAATACATCCATGAATTCGTTTACTATAGGTATTTGTTCCATGGTTGCTCCCACTCTCTAAGTATCAACAACATGGCATAGGTAACCTACGCAACCCTTCCTTAAAAGTTTTCTAGTTTGTGTCATCATAAGGCAACACGGACGTCCCGGCAATTTACTACCGTAAAATACTACATGAGGTTGTTTCAACGTCCTGATGCTCACACATTTCTTTTGGCAATCTATAAGTGCTCCATGGTTAATTAACCAGTCCATTCTGAGAATTACGTCGAATTCTCCTAACTTTATCCGTATTAAATCTACCGATAACTTACAACCACGTACATCTACGCAACAACTCCTATGAATATCTTCAACAAGAATTATCTCTTCGTTTGCTACCTTAATGTTCAAAGGTATAGGTAATTTTTTGGGAAATAATTCTAGTCATCTAGCAAAATCACATGCTATAAACGAACAAGTAGCACCCGAATCAAATAGAACGTATGCATTTATATTGTTGATCGAATAATACTGCAACTACATCCCCGATGCCACCGCATCTTGGACCGTCATATTAAAATGCGGGCCATTGATTTCCCATTGAATTTGGACCACTAATAGCTAACTTCCCGCTATTAGTTCCTTATTTCCTTATATCCCTTCTTGGTCGGTTCTTTTGCTATGTGGTGGTTGATCCACATACAAAGCATCCGTGATTTTTCTTTGGATTGGGACGAGTTAGCGAAATGTGCCCTTCCTATCAATAATTATAACATACCGCCTTACCTTTGAGACAGGACTCTAAGTGAGTCTTCCCACGGAGTTTTTCTGAGCCTCCATCCTCCTCTTGAGTCCCCTTGTTTTACTCCGGTATTCCCTGAGTTAAAGCCTTTTTTCTCTTCGGACGCCGCCACTCCCAATGGCTCCCTCGGTCTTGGTTCCTCCATCAACCCCGCCTTTGGTCTTCTTATCTTTGTGTAATCTTGGCTAAGAGCCTCATTCCAACCTTCTCGCAATTATTTCCTTTTCGGTATGGTTCCAAAGGAAGTACTTTGGAACACGAGAGATTTGGCTATAGAGCGGGGTTTCAAGCCTGCTTTCGAACCTTCTAGCCTTTCTCACTTCAGTGTCCACTTGATGTGGAACAAATCGTGCCAGTTCATTAAACTTGGCAGCATACTGGGGAACTGTCATATCCCCTTGTCTCAATTCTAGAAACCTCATTTCCATCCTCCCTTGCATACTCGTGGGAAAATAGTTCTCGAAGAAAATCTCCTTGAACCTCTCCCACGTTAGGTTTCCTATATTGGCCCTAGCTTGGTTTGCCTCCCACCAAAATTGGCCTCTCATTTGATCAAATAGGTTGCAAAGGCAACCTTTTGACCCTCCTCAACATTTGCTATTACAAATGCTTTCTCGATTTCTTTTACCCAAGTCTGGGCTTCTATAAGGTTCGTAGTTCCTTTGAACTTCGACGGACCTACACTTTTGAAATCCTTAAAAGTAGTAGCTCGTACTACTCCAGGAATCACGGGTACATTAGCCCTCGTTCTATTAAATGCGTGTTAGTTAAAAGATTAACGAACTCATGCATTGGATTAATCAGGACCACCCCTGGGTTGGTTAACATTAAGCGCTCGATTTCGTTGTCTCCTTCTTGGCGGCATTTTCTTTGTTAAAAAACAACACATCATTATTACTTTATTCTTGTTGGTTTGTTATTGTTTGTAATAAAACAACAACTCATACTCATTACTCAACATATTTCATAAAAAGATTTATATTGATTCATAACTTGTAGTATAACACTACATTGTTTACATTACTCAGCCTTAGCTGATTACATTTCCATCACGCAATTGTTTTCCAAAAATTGGGATTTACAAAAGACTACCCTTTGTTATACAAAAGAGGGTTTTACGTCACTACTAGATACATAATATTTACATATCTATGCTACTCTAGCTATTGCTAGATTACATCTGTAGTAAAGGCATTCTCAAAATCTACTACGGCAAACCAAAGAATAACATCTCTCTTGATGGTATGGCCAGAGTGCATCTTGTTTCTACACGATATCCACTACTGCTGTCTTTGGAAATCTACATGAGAACTTCTATGAATATAGGACATCCTCTCCAACTTTCGCTTCTTAGTCTTTAGTGTTAGGTTTGTAATATTCATGAACGCAATCAAATTGCATAAATAATGCGAAAGCGTGTAAAATCAGAGTTTAAAAAATTTACAAACCATATACCCGGATCACCCTTTATGCACAATTATTAATTAAACGAAAAGATAAAGAATAAAATTATACCCTTGAAGATCGAGCTTCCTCAGGTACAAGTTCACCTCCAAATCCTTTCGCGTTCAACTTGAATCCACCGGGGTTTTGTTCCTTCCTTTGATCAACGTTAGCCACCCATATGTTTGGCCTCTAGAGGTGATCCACCAAGGAAAAATAATGATTCAAGAAGATGGTGTATTTGGCTCAAACCCTAGTTTTCTATCTCTATAGAAAAGGGTACTCTCCAACAAATTGGAATTATGTCGTTGTAAAAGTCAACAACCCCCATCACCCATAATAAGACTCCTCTTATTTATAGATGTGGGCAACCGACCTTAACAATTAAGGAATTGGGAGTTATTTAATTAATTAAATTCTTTTAATTAATTAAGCTCCCTAATCTTATTAGGGATAATTAATTAAACTCCTTTAACTAATTTTCCTTCCTAATCCAATTAGGAATAAATGAGTACTTATATTAAATTAATTCCTAAACTCTTTTAGAAATTAAAATAATAATAATTGTAATAATATTAATAAGACTCCTCTTATTAATTTATATTTAATATTTCTAAAATATTAAATCATAAATATTAAGCTATTTAATTTATTCTATCACCATAGATTAAATTAAATATACATAACATATTATTACGATTATGCCATTAACTTCTTAAATAATTATTCTTCCTTTTATGGTGTGACCCTTTAGGTTCTCCATATTAAACCGGTTGTGAATAAATCAATTAGAACAATTCTAATCTTATTTAAATAAATAAATTAAACAATTAATTTATTTAAATAAATAATATTTATTCTACAATAGGGATAAGCCTCCCTAGCGATCAAGCGACTTTCCGGATAATATAGATTTCAACATTAATCATAAAAGAACCTTTGAGTAAATAGTTACCATACAATTCAATCCTTCCACCATACAATGTCCCAATTAAATATAAGACATGGAATTCTTGTCAAGTCTTATTTTATTTAATTATATGTATTTCGACTCTTAAATGCACAACTCAAATAATGCAAATTAGAAACTCCTTTCTAATTTCATTACGCTTTGCCACCCGAGGACTCTTTGGGTTGTCATTTATCGAATCACATAGGACATTTCTCTTCTTTATTAGAAGTGGTAGATTCTTTATTGATCATACATTATCTCCATGTACAACTTATTATACCCAAGCATACCCTTTGATATACCCTAAGGGTCTTAAGGAATAAGTCAAAGTATAACTCATCATACACAAGATACTATGATGATCTCAAGTCCAAGGATTACTTGTACTACTATCACTACAGGAATTCCTATTGACAGGCAAGTAAAACTCCATTAGGTATTCCTTAGCGAGCCACGTTCAATGAACTTATTCTCTAATAAGCACCTACATACTTGCTTTAGTGTCTCCATACAAATGATCATGAGATCAATCATCCTCATCCAATGAGCAAGCAACGTATGTACCAATCTATCCGGATTCACTAATCCCCAATTTAGTAATCCAATGATTGGGAACTATTTTAGTTTTAAGCTTTCTAAGAATTTAGATCTCATTAGAATGATCATCATCATTATTCTAAAAGCATTGCTTAAAACTATGGGTTTATCACATATTATAAAAAGCGACATCATGTAGATAATTAAAAGCCTTTAATAAATTAATACTTTTTATTAATAAATGAATAAGATTGTTACAAAGTATATGTTTTATCATCAAACATGATTGGCTTGTGTGCATACTACTTTCAATCTCCCACTTTCACTAAAAGCCAATCGTCATGGTAACTCATACTCTTCTTCTCTAAGTGGCGATTATCCTGCTGCATTGGATAAGCTTTAGTTAATGGATATGTAATGTTGTTTATGAGAGTCCACTATCTCTATAGTGATTTCCCATCTTTCAATGATTCTTATAATCAAATGAAAGTGCCACAACACATGTTTAGATCCAAGATGAGACTTAGGAACTATTCTAGTTCTATAATGAACTTTTAATCCAAACAATCAACTTGCGACTTCATTTATAGTTATATACTTTGTTTTTATCACTAAACCAACAACTCTTTCTTTGTTTGGAACCTTTCCAATTCATTGCACCACTGTTCAAGATAACGCTTACCTTAAAGTGGATTTTCTCGTCATCTTGGTGCCGTCTCGAAAAACTTGAGTCTATTAAGCCCTCTAGTTTTAATTTAGACCCACCATGAATATGATCACATCCTTAGTCTTGGGTTAAGCACTTTAAGATATTTTCAGCGACTCATAGTGAATTTCTCCATAATATGACCGATCAACATCGGGTCTCGTACATTTCATTGCATGCATGATTGTCACTCATGCGACCTCTCTCTTTTCGAGAGTCTGTGGGGACTATTAAGAGATACACTCCATAGCTCATCGACATGAGACATTTCTTGGAGTTTACCATGCTAAACGACTTTAGCATCAAATGAATATACGTTCCTTGGGTTAAGTCGAGTATCCTCTTGTATCTATCTATATAGATTTTATCCCCAATTAAGATACTCGTCCCAAACCATTCATGGAGGAATGTTTAGACAACTTTATCATTCTTGATTGTAGCATTAGTATGTCATTCCTTATCCGTAGTATATCAACATATAATATTAGGAATGTCACGGACGCCTCCCTTGACCCTTTTGTACACACTAGAAGTCTTACCTCATCGAATGTAACTCTGGATCATCATCTTCTATGATGTGTACCTCATCATCATCATCCATGATGAATCAATACCTCCCAGGTATCTTTAGTACTATTCCAGATTTACGATTCGGTTGTGGTACAATAAGTCTATCTACAGGTTCCTCTTATTTGATTTATAGTGTTTTGTGGTTCTTGAACTCTTCAAGATCTATTATCCTCCCACTAGTCCTTCAATGATAAACACCTTTATCTTAGAAGGAAGCGTGTTTAGTAACAAACACATTTTGCTAAGTAGGATTATAGAACATTTACCCTAAACTTACTTTAGGATGTCCCACAAATCGACACTTGTCAAATCTTGTCCCAAGCTTATCCTTTGAAACATTTTCACATAAGTTGGACAACCCCTTATCTTAACATACTTAAGATTAGGAATCCTCCCTTTCCATAACTTTTATGGAGTTTTGGGGCTGGATTTAGAGGTTACCATTTCGTAGATATGTAGCCATTTCTAGGACATGACCCTGAGGGATCTTTGGAATGTCGGTAAAATCATTATGGACCGCACGCACCATGTCCAACAAGGTACGATTTTCATTTAGATACATCAATCAATTATTGCATATCGGGATGTGTCCATTATGAGAAAACTATTTGAGATGATCTAGAAACTTATTGCACAAGTATTTACCCTTGATCTAATCAAAGAATCTTAATACTTTTGCCAATTTGTTTCACTTACAATTCTTTGAACCTTTCAAATAATTCACACTTGTATTTTAGCAAATACACACATTCAACTCTTTGAATGATCATCTCCTTTTCTTATACTAATTTGTTCAATATGCAAAATTATTTTCATGTAAGTCAAGTATACAAAATTTATTAAGTAATATTTCAGGTTCTATACAAAACATTATTATTATAAATAGAACAACAATTGTTCTTAATTATAATACCAAAGTTTTCATTGTCCAACAATAAAATGGAAATAATATTTTTAACAAGAACTGGAATATAATAACAACTTATTGACTTAATAGATTTGCCGTGTAAGCGTGCTAAACTATAAGTTTCTATAGCTAATCAAAGAACCTTTGCTTCATTTTCCACACATAGGATTACTTATCTTTGTTTAACTTTCTACTTACCTTGGTCCCTTCATAAATCTATATTTATGATAACCAAAGTCGGTATCCAATACCCAAGTAGAACCTTGACTTAAAGAAAAATTTATTTCAATCATGAACAAGAAATGTATTATGGCAGAAACTTCACTAAGCTTCTTTGGTTAGCCTCTCGCAAGATGTTTCTCGAAGTTTCTTTCCAAAGGTGTCGGGCTTATTGCGGTGGAAGCAAACTCCTTTGCTATCCATATCGTTTTGTTCTTATTATCCTTTGTTTATGCCTTTCAATTTACCTTCTTTGAATCATTCTTCTTTTCAGAAGATCCTTTGGCCCCTACCAGTAAGACTTGATCTTTCTTGGTTGGAAAGTGACTCTTAACATTTTTAAATATGTTAAGCAAATCAGTGAGGCTAATATCTAGCTTGTTCATATGAAAAAATTCACAACAATTGTGAAAGGAGTCCGGGAGTGAGTGCAAGATCAAATCTTGGCTCAACTCTCCATCCATGACAAAACTCGTTGTCCTAATTGATCAATCAAATTGATTATGTTAAGAACTTTTATGCATGTACTATAGTGCCATTGGCCATTCTAGATCGGAAGAGCTCTTAGATATCTCGATATCTATTAGTCCTACTTTCCTCACCATCAACTACTTGGCGTGCGGGAGTATAGTAGAAGTATCTATAGTTTCAGTCGATGGTTGAAGCTTGTTACTCATGGATACGAGCATGATGCATTGAGCTAATCTGTGCATCATCTTGCCACTTTCTAAAAGTAGCAATCTCTTCCTCGAGGCATTATGCGCAACCATTGCGAGGGATAGGCGTATTAAGGACATAAGATAACTTTTCATTTATGAGAACTATTCTCAAATTCCTTAACCAATCCGTTTAATTGATCCGATTAATTTAGCAAGATCTAATATGCTTCATGATGATAGTAATTTTAGACATTGTAAAATTACGTAAATGAATTTGTAATTAACAACATTTTAACATACATTCTTTTATTAATTACCAAAATAAATTAGGTCTTGTTTTAAATTGGTATCTCCCACTATTTTCTTCAAACTATATTACCTCACATATATAGTTAGGCAAAATCTAATTAAAGATTTGCTAGTGAGAATAAGGATCCCATTTCAAATGTATATAGCCTTGTGGTGACACAACAAACTATATATAAATAAATAGGTAGACAACTTTTGTCAATTACATCAACTATGCAACTCCTTGTATTTTGCCTCTTAGATTATTTTGATCAAGTGGTGGCACATCAGAATCAAAATTATCCAAGTTAAGTCCAACCTAGCACTCCATATATTCAAAAAAGAAAAATATCATCCTTGTGGTGACACAACAAAACAATATTGTTCAATTTTCTTTATAAGCATCAAATGTGATAAATTAACATCTTAAATACTTAATACTGGCCTTGTGGTGACACAACAAACTCATATTAAATATTTAATACTCTATTAATTTTATCATGCTAGAAAGGCGACGTTCGATATTCCAAATATCTTTGAGCGCTTAGGACTTAATATAAAAAATTGAGGGGTTTGTTATTAATTTGTCTCATCTTGTTTAAGCATGCGCATATATATATATAAAATACGCGTCATATTAATGAACATGCGAAGCATGTTTGCATAATATATAATATATATAAAATAAGCATGCACATATAGAATACTATATTTTACCCGGATTGATTATGGACTTTTATTCTAGTTTGGTTCACTAGAGCCACCAAGTGAACAAAAAGGTCAACTCCCCAAAGGGTGCAAGAAATAATATTTAAATATAACTATTACATTTAAACCGGGCTCCATTACAAATCGGGTCTTCAAGCGCTTCTTGTTCCTTAATCTCCAATTTTTCAAAATTAATTCTAAATATTCCTATTACAAAACTATTTAAAATAAATAGAAACCTTGATCGTGATCGAGGGAAGTACATAGGAGAGAGATAGAATTTACATTAAGAAAAATTAGAGAAGGCAGTCTGTGAGACCCCATTTAATAAAACCCATACATTCATGCATCCAACTAAAATAAAATCCAATCATATTGGTGATAGTCCATAATCAATCCCATTTATTATCATACACATCATCATATGCATCAATAAATAACATTCATCTCATGAATAATAAACATTTAATATATATATTGATATCATTTCATGGGCAACATTTAGTTAGTATAAAATCTAATTTTGAATCAAAATAAACTCCTTTATTCTAATCCAAATTTAAATCAAAATAAAACTATTTTATTTTAATTTATCCAATTTTGAATAAAATAAACTATTTTATTTTAATCAAAATTTTAATCAAAATAAACTCCTTTATTTTAATTAATTATGGAATCAATTCCATATATATATAAAAAAAATCTTTAATTAAAGGAAACACGGATATTCTTTCCTATTCACAAATAAACTCTTTTATTTTGAATAATATGAAATCTTATTTCATATTTAAATAAACTCCTTTATTTAAGGAAACATGGATTCTCTTTCCTATTCACAAATAAACTCTTTTATTTTGAATAATATGAAATCTTATTTCATATCTAAACAAACTCCTTTATTTAAGGAAAAAAATAGAATCCAATTTCAACTCCAATTAGTTAGCATGGAATCCAATTCCAACTCTAATTAGTTAGCATGAAATTCTAATTTTAAAATTAAAATAAATCTTTTATTTTAATATTAAAATAAACCTTTTATTTTAAGATTAAAATAAACCTTTTATTTTAATTATAAAATTATTAAAATTAAAATAAAACTTTATATTTTAATATTAAAATAAACCTTTTATTTTAAAATTAAAATAAACTTTTTTTTAATTATATAATAATTAAGAATATATATATGTTTATATATATATTAGTAATATATATATATATATATATATATAATATATATATATATATATATATATATATATATATATATATATATATATATCCGTTCCTTTTATTAAAATAAAAAAGTTTAATAAATTTTAAACGTACCAGGTTTTTTTTTTTAAAAAGCATGTGAATCCTGCCATCTTTTTTTTTTGAAAAAAGTCCGGCAACCATGTGCATTTAATATATATAATAACCGAATAAAAGAGGAAAAGCATTTTTCAATCATATTAAATCACGTGGGTCATGGTACGGCAGCAGCTTAAGTTCAACGGTAATGCACGTTTTTTTTATATTTTATTTTAAATAAATTTTATACAATAAAATTATGCCCAATTAAATTGTTCTAAACACATATCAATATACATATTAAATTAAAATAATTAATAATTTGCATAAAGGTTTGGCTCTGATGCCACTGTTAGGTTTTTAATATTCATGAACGCAATCAAATTGCATAAATAATGTGAAAGCGTGTAAAATCAGAGTTTAAAAAATTTACAAACCATATACCCGGATCACCCTTTATGCACAATTATTAATTAAACGAAAAGATAAAGAATAAAATTATACCCTTGAAGATCGAGCTTCCTCAGGTACAAGTTCACCTCCAAATCCTTTCGCGTTCAACTTGAATCCACCGGGGTTTTGTTCCTTCCTTTGATCAACGTTAGCCACCCATATGTTTGGCCTCTAGAGGTGATCCACCAAGGAAAAATAATGATTCAAGAAGATGGTGTATTTGGCTCAAACCCTAGTTTTCTATCTCTATAGAAAAGGGTACTCTCCAACAAATTGGAATTATGTCGTTGTAAAAGTCAACAACCCCCATCACCCATAATAAGACTCCTCTTATTTATAGATGTGGGCAACCCACCTTAATAATTAAGGAATTGGGATTTATTTAATTAATTAAATTCTTTTAATTAATTAAGCTCCCTAATCTTATTAGGGATAATTAATTAAACTCCTTTAACTAATTTTCCTTCCTAATCCAATTAGGAATAAATGAGAGTACTTATATTAAATTAATTCCTAAACTCTTTTAGAAATTAAAATAATAATAATTGTAATAATATTAATAAGACTCCTCTTATTAATTTATATTTAATATTTCTAAAATATTAAATCATAAATATTAAGCTATTTAATTTATTCTATCACCATAGATTAAATTAAATATACATAACTATATATTATTACGATTATGCCATTAACTTCTTAAATAATTATTCTTCCTTTTATGGTGTGACCCTTTAGGTTCTCCATATTAAACCGGTTGTGAATAAATCAATTAGAACAATTCTAATCTTATTTAAATAAATAAATTAAACAATTAATTTATTTAAATAAATAATATTTATTCTGATAGGGATAAGCCTCCTAGCGATCAACGACTTTCCGGATAATATAGATTTCAACATTAATCCAAAAAGAACCTTTGAGTAAATAGTTTCTGTCTGATTCAATCCTTCCACCATCTGATGTCCCAATTAAATATAAGGCATGGAATTCTTTGTCAAGTCTTATTTTATTTAATTATATGTATTTTGACTCTTAAATGCACAACTCAAATAATGCAAATTAGAAACTCCTTTCTAATTTCATTACGCCCGCCGAGGACTCTTTGGGTTGTCATTTATCGAATCACATAGGACATTTCTCTTCTTTTATTAGAAGTGGTAGATTCTTTATTGATCATACATTATCTCCATGTACAACTTATTATACCCAAGCATACCCTTTGATATACCCTAAGGGTCTTAAGGAATAAGTCAAAGTATAACTCATCATACACAAGATACTATGATGATCTCAAGTCCAAGGATTACTTGTACTACTATCACTCTGAGAATTCCTATTGATGAGCAAGTAAAACTCCATTAGGTATTCCTTAGCGAGCCACGTTCAATGAACTTATTCTCTAATAAGCACCTACATACTTGCTTTAGTGTCTCCACACAAATGATCGTGAGATCAATCATCCTCATCCAATGAGCAAGCAGCGTATGTACCAATCTATCCGGATTCACTAATCCCCAATTTAGTAATCCAATGATTAGGAACTATTTTAGTTTTAAGCTTTCTAAGAATTTAGATCTCATTAGAATGATCATCATCATTATTCTAAAAGCATTGCTTAAAACTATGGGTTTATCACATATTATAAAAGCGACATCATGTAGATAATTAAAAGCCTTTAATAAATTAATACTTTTTATTAATAAATGAATAAGATTGTTACAAAGTATATGCTTTATCATCAAACATGATTGGCTTGTGTGCATACTACTTTCATTTTGCTCCTGCTTGAGCTCAAAGACTTTATCTCTCAAATCTCGGACCTTGTCCATAGCTAGGACTCTATCATCGTGCTCATCTTCCCACATTCCTTCCATACTAGCCTTGTCCTCACAGATAGCTTGGAGTTCCTCTTTCAACTCCTTAACTTCTTGGCAGTAATGGACATTCCTATCCAATACCGACATAAATAGTGCTTTCATTGATTCCCCTGTAAAGGTTTCCTCTGTAGGTGGAACCTGAGTCTCTGTAGGTGGAACCTGGTCAAAGGACATCACGTCCACCTCCTCCTCTAGCATGCCATCAAATATAGACATGTAGTCTAAATCGTTTGAGTCTCCAGGCTCGATGGTCACCAACTCTGGTTCTCTGACTCACGGTATTTGGTAGTATCTCACTGGGATTAAGCCTGAATCTCGCTTCTTTATATGTATATCTCTATACATATCATTTTCTCTGACATCTACAATAAAACAATATAGTTTGATTAGTACATATAAGTAAAATAATAAAATACATAACATAATATAATGCATTTTTTTATAAGGTTACTTTCCATCTTTTACTTCTTTATTCTTTCGTAAGGTTATGACTTAAGGTTCTACTTTCCCCCTTAAGTTTTATAACCTAGGCTTTGATACCAACTTGTAGCGCCCCCAAATCCGGGTATCTTCCAACCCGACAGATGGTGTTATACTGTACAACATTCATACATTCATTCAATTGAAAAGTCTCAAAGAACGAACATAACTTCTATATATTTAAAGTAATATTTTTATTTCCCAAGTTCTATACCCGTTACAAAGGTTCTTTGTCATAATATAAGTTAAATTACAACAATAGACCTATACTATTACAAGGCAGCTTAGTAATCTGCCTTAGCTTTTCCTTTATCCTTTTTCAATCCTTCCGGACGTTCAGTCTTAGCTGCATTCATATGGTTCAAGCAAGAGTGAGCATAACTAGCTCAGCAAGTATAACAATTTAATAACAACATGCTTGACACATACAAATTGTATATCTTCAATAACTGAACAATTGTTATGAAGTACTATTGATAATTCAAAATAGCACTTCATCTTTTCTTTCAAAATGTTTTACAATAACAACAGTATTTAGTAAAACATTCACTCCGGTCAGAGGCCTCGACTATTAATTCTTTATTGGAAAAAGGACAACCCGAAAACAAGTCCATAAGCCCGATATCACTTACGAGCACTTCTAGGTGATCAGCCTATTGTACTCTATATTGATCAACACTACATCCATTAAACGTATGCACGTTTAAGCATTTGGCAACCTCATGTGCCTGTCGTTTTACCGACAAAACATTTGTTTTACATTTCAGTCTTCTTTTGAAAACTATATCAAGTAGTTGACAAAAGATAGCAACATTTGATAATACATGAATAGATTATTCATATATCAAGTCTAGCCAAAGGAATTGGCTTCAACTTCAACATACCTCAATTCATGCGAAAGAATACATGAACCTCAAAAACTTGTTCAGATTGAGGCGAGACAAGAGTTAGAATACTTGCCTTTAGCGTGCACTCTTTTGTATATTAACTTTATGTTCAAGTCGTTCAAGTCTCTACAATATATGATCACATAATGCCATACATTAGGTCACATATAATCAAGTATGTATATGACTATATCATACCCTTTATTTCAATCTAATTGTGTATTAAATTCATTTACTATTCGTTCCAGTTTATCATTATGCTTGCATTATATTTGACTAGGTTATCTCAACCTTTATATTACATTCATTAAGGTTTAACAAAGTTTAAACAATGTTACCTTACCTTCCTTAAATTATGTTTACTTTTAATCAATTAGGTTTTCTTTTCTTTGTACTTAGAAACCTTCATTACTATCTTTGTTTTTAGACTGGCACTGCGGTGCTAGCTCTATGCTTACATCTCGCGTTGCGGCGCAAGCTCTTAATGTCATTGTCCCGGACTTGGCGCTGCGGCGCGAGTCCTTACTTAATGGGCCGCGCTGCGGCGCCACTCTCTAGAGATTTTTGGTACTGTTCATGGCGCTGCGGTGCCACAATATGTACTATAGTTCGCACTGCAGTGAACTCTTGCAGTAGACTCGATTACTGTTACACACTATGGCGCGGGTCTTTTGCCTAGGGTTGGCGCCGCGGCGCCAACTCTGTGCACCAGATACTAAATTTATTTTGTGAATTTTGTGAACTTCTCGGACGCATAACTTCTTCGTTATAAGTCCGAATTGGCTCGTTCAAAAGCCTACGGTTAACAAATTACTTAATCTATATGACCATTCAAGAATTTTATCTATTTGACTTCGTTTGCTAAAAATTCACCTATTGGTTTATTTTTAATGAAAACGATAAACGTTCATGAACGTTCAACGCTCGTTTCTTCGTTCTAAGTCGGAATCCGGTCATTTTTGAGTCCACTAGTTGGTTCATTAATTAATAGTTGGGCTTCTCTCTTTAATTCACTTGGACTTATATTAATTCTTATTAATCTTTCCAAGTCCATTAACATTCCATAATACATACACATATAGTTGATGCATTATTCTTGTATTCTAATTCATATAGAATTTATATACGGTATTTCATTCCCACGAAATTTGGTGTTCACTATGAAAATAATTACATCTAACTACCCATAATCAAGGATAAAGACATAAATTAAACAACTTAACTAATTATCATTCCCATTATAGGGTTACATCAATGAGAAAACAAATCCCATGTAATCTAACCTTAAACTATTACATAAGTCTGCGAAATATATCACATAATTAAATAAGTCTTATAATAAAGATTCAGTTAAGTAAATTCAAATAAATCTTCATCACTTGGACATCTTGCCCTTGCTTTTGCTAGAAGACGGTTCATCAACTTTCTCAACTTTAGTTGCGGTGTTAAATGCAAGAGTGAGCAAACAATTACTCACATAATATAATGATGACAATAGCAATAGCGTAATAGTAAGTAATGAATACTGAATAATTAAGAACTCTTTCTTCGAATCAAGATTAGTAAACACGTTCGAGATTTATATCTGAGGGTCTTAAGACCATGAACTATGTCCCAAGGTTATTAAGTAATTCTACTTCAACCTTTAAAACACTAAAAAAAAAACCAGCGATTACCGACGGCGCCGGCCGTCGCCTATAACTATATTATCGACGGCATTGATGTAATTGGTGACGGCATATGCCGTCGGCAAGCCCGTCACCTCATAGGTCGTCGCTTCTGGCTCCCGTCGATAGCCGTCGAAATCATTATCATTGGCGACGGGACTCATTGGCGATGACATCATTATCAATACCTATGACTAAAGAGACAGCGGGCCCGTCGGCAAAGACTCCATGAATTTTTTGAGGGAAAAACTCATTCCCGACGGCGCGTCCATCGACCATGACCTCCTAGGCAATCGATTAATGAATTTTAATCCACGATCACTATACTATATGTCATTGGTGGACAAGACCTTCACGTCGCCATTACCCCGTCGCTTAAATGACCATGTATATTTTGAATTTTTTATTATAATTTCAAAATTTTCCTATTCATTTACAAATATAAACATACACATATTATAAACTAATAACAACCATCAAATAACAAGCAAATATCATATAATTCACCATTCAAATAATAATCCAATTCAAATATATAGATCAAAAATATAATGGTTGTCGGTACAACTCAAAAACTGTACAAGTATACATGAAACTCAAAATATAACATAAACTAACTACAACCCGTCGCCTGTCTACTCGTCATCAACTCAGTGGTCATCACCCTATACTGGAGGAAGCTGCTCATCATCAACTCGACGGTCATCACCCTGTACTGGAGGAGGTTGCTCTTCATCAGCTCGGTGGTCATCACCAGTGCCTCCACCTCCACGAGTCTCGTTAACAATACCCTACAAAATTAAAATATTAATAACAAAGTTGAAATAAAAATATATTTACATTATTTTTCTAAGTTTTCACAAGTTAGGCGTACGGGGCTCGAACTCGGGCACCGTATATCAGAATCAAGTCCCGTCAGTTTTAATGCGTGTCTATTGCCTACGCAGTGCTATTGCCTATGTTTGCATGTTGTTTTGACGACCGGGGCGGGTTTTGGTCTCTTTTTTGACTATTTTCCTAAGTTTTCTCAAGTTAGGCGTACGGGGCTCGAACTCGGGCTCCGTATATCGGAATCGAGTCCCGTCAGTTGTAACATGTGTCTATTGCCTATGCGGTTCTATTGCATGTATTTGAGTGTCATTTCGACGATCGGAGCGGGTTTTGGTCTCTTTTTCAACTATTTTCTTAAGTTTTCTCAAGTTAAGCGTACGGGGCTCAAACTCGGGCTCCGTATATCGAAATTGAGTCCCATCCATTGTAACACGTGTCTATTTCCTATGTGGTGATATTGCCTAAGTTTGCGTGTAGTTTCGATGATCGGGGCGGGTTTTGGTTTCTTTTTCAACTATTTTCCTATGTTTTCTCAAGTTTGGCGTACGAGGCTCGAACTCAGGCTCCGTATATTGAAATCGAGTTACATCGGTTTATTGCGTGTCTATTGCCTACTGTGAAAGCTTATTTACTATGTTTTGCGTGTCGTTTTGACAAGCAAGTGATTTTGGTCTATTTTTGGACTATTTTCCTATGTTTTCTCAAGTTTAGCGTACGGGGCAGCTGCATACTCATTATCGGTCAAGAATCGCCTTTTTTTACCGACGAATGGCCGTACAGGATGACTAAAGGCCGTTTATTTCTCCATTTTCCTCGTGTGCAATAGGCTCATTCCGACGTAAGCGATTGTGCTTCGTCTGAACATTCGGCTCAAAGTACAACGAGCATAAATTAACAAGTTCCTCCATAACATAACTTTCAGCAATTGAGCCCTCAACACGGGCTCTATTCTTCACCTTTTGCTTTAGACGTCGCATATACCTATATGATATATAGATTAGCAAACAAGAATTCTAAGTTTACCGTATTAAAAACATTAATGTCATTACCCATACGAAGCACAGGACCGCCGAGCTTAGCTTCGTATGGCAAGTGAATAGGCAAATGCTCCATTGAATCAAAAAACGATGGAGGGAAGATCATTTCTAACTTGCACATAATTTCCACTATCTGCCTCTCCATTTTATCTTTGTCTTTGAGCTGGAGCTCCGTCAAGTATAGATCTCTGAAGAAATTAGAAAGCTCTATCAGTGCTTCAACCACACGTTTCGGTATCAAGTCGATAAATGCCACAGGGATCAACTTCTGAATGAATACGTGACAATCATGACTTTTGAGACCCTAAAACTTCAGCTCTTTGACTTTACAACACCTTGCTATATTCGAAGAATATCCATCTGCCAGCTTCAGTCCACTGATCCAATTACATATCAATATTAATTGTTCCCTGGTCAAAGTATATTGACTTTTAGGCGTTCATAGTCTTATTACCCTCGACATGTACCCACATATCTTCCCTAATGTTCATTTCTACCAAATCAAACCTCGACTTGTTGTTGTCCTTTGTTCTACCACTGACATCTAGGACTGTATAAGTTATCAAATATGTTCTTCACAGTATGCATCAGATCTAAATAATGACGGATGCAGAGTGTAGCCCAATAAGGCAGGTAAAAGAACATGGATCTGTGTGTCCATTTGTGAACCTTGTTGTAACCATAAGCTCGCTCCACTCTGTGATTCTTCCACGGAGGTGGAAACTTCAAATGACTAATCAACTCAACACTTGCTTGACCCGAGAAAGGCGGCCGGTACTTGACATTTCTCAATTTTTCTATTGAATTGTCTACAAATGCATCGATAACGATGTTCAATCGCAAAAGCTATGCGGATGTTGCAAAGAAACTCATTTTCCCCATGTTTGAGCAAGATAGCTTTAATCGACCCCATGCACACTTAAACATGACAAGCCCCGTGAGTCGAGTCACCATCCACCGATCATTCCTATTTGGGAAGTTATTTATTGTCCATGATAAAAGGCGCCCTCATGTCAAAGTTACGCTTAAGAGATACATCATAAGTTTGAACCCCTTTTCCCCACAACATCTTCAACTCATCAACTAACTGCATGAGGTATACATTAATGTCTTTACTTGGACTCTTATCACCCGGAATCAGTAAAGGCATGAACATGTAGGGATCTTTCATGCACATCGAAGGCGGGAGGTTATACACCACAATAATCACCGGCCAAGTTGAGTATGGCATTGTGTAAGGCCCGTTAAACGGATTAAACCCATCCGTAGCAAGTCCAAGCCTAACATTACGAACCTCTTCAGCAAACGAGGGGTGCTTGTTATCAAAAAGTTTTCACTCAAGCCCATGTGTCGGGTGCGTCAGTTGACCTTCGACTATGTCCCATGTAGAGTGACACCTCATATCCTCGGCGGTATGTGTTGACATGAACAACCGCTGAAGCCTCGGGGCAATGGGAAAGTAACGTAATATCTTTCTCGGCATGTCTTTTCCCTTTTTCTTGCGATGTTCACAGTATCTACTTGTACCACAAATATCACATGACCTCTTATCTTAATTAACATCACTGTAATACAACATACAGTCATTCTCACAAGCATCAATCTCCTCATACCCTAGATTGAGCCTTTTAACCATTTTCTTCACATCATAGTACGACTCCGGTAACTTATTGCCTGCAGGTAAATGACTTCACAATGTTTAGCAGCTCATTAAAACCTTTCTCGCTACAGTCATGCTCGTTCTTAAAGTGTAAAAACTTAGTCACTGCAGATAAGACGATGTGATTTTCGTACCCATCATACAATGGCGTTGCTGATTCCTGCAATAACTCATAAAAACCCTTAGCCCCGTCATTCGGCTCTTGCTCGATCTTCTTTGTCATCCCCTATCGTATTCCATGGAAGTATGAACCCGGTAACCGACTATCATGTTATTACAATCAAAGGTTTCGTCACCTCCGGATTCCGATTCTGATTCATGTTCATACAACCAGGTTTCCCCATGATAGATCCATGTCGTATAACCCTACTTGAACCCATACACAAATAAGTCGCACATGACATCACTCCTTTCCTTCCTCACTTTATTCATACACCTCTTACAAGGACATCTGATTTTATCGCCACTAACGTGGTCAAACATAAAATTGATAAACTGTTCAACCCCACTATGGTACTCAGAGCTAAGCCCACTCTTATCAGTGGCTACCCTACGTTCCATCCAACTTCGATCAACAGACATCTCGGACAACTGTCTGCTATATATACGGAAAGTTAGACAAACACAATCAAGTCTTCAAGTTAATATATATGCAAGCTTATGAGTTTCCTAACTTCATCTCCACCTCTAACGGGTCAGGCTTCTATCCTATTCCCGGATGTGTCGCCTCACTGATGCCAACAACTTGAACATATCCTTAAATTTTTCAAAAATTTTGGCAGCACCTCCCCATGGTCTTCAAGTACACGAAATAGACTAACACATCGTAGTCTAAATATGCACCCGAAGAACATCAAGAGATATATACTGACCGAAAATTCAAAAAATATAAAGACGTACTCAAGTCGTTAACACCGATCTAAGTGAGATCGAAACATACAAGAACAGTCCCAAAACGGGGACAATTTGAGATTCACTCATACTAAGTGAATCTCAATCGGGTTTCTAAGCTTCCTAAACTATATGATAGTATGCACATGTAAAAGTAAGGATTATTCTATATAACTACAAATGCACCTTCAAAACCATTAATGCCGACAATGTGAAGCAAAATAAATTTGACAAAACAAGAAACTCCGTCTTTCTTTCTATTTTTTTTTTAAAAATTTTAAAGATATTGCAAAGTTGAAATGTCAATTCTAATCACCAATGTATTCAAACTGTGTCACAGTATATATGATTCTAATCACCAAGTTTACTCCCAATTTAACTGTCAAATTGTGGTCTGAGTAAAAACTCATGTTTAATAAAAACTCCTAATTCGTACATTTTACACATGGACAGTTAAGTCTCTTAATTGAACTTAGTATATGTGGTAGCAACCTAATGTACAAGACACTGAACTGCAACATTATTTATGCTTGTACATAACATACATATATATATAGTCCCAACAATAAACCTTTGCATTGATTTGAAAGTTGTTTTGATTTGAAGTTGCCATGCTAGTCAAGAGCTACAGTGGCTACCTTGTTACCATTAAACACCTACCAAAAAGAAAAAAATAGCACTAAAAATCCAAGGCAGGCAAGTCCAAGCTTATAGTGAATTTGCAGGTTTAAGGATAATATATATTCTAGAAAAGATGTTTCAACTTTTAATGCGAGAATGGCAAGGAAAACAATTAATAAAGCAAGCAGGCAAGCAAGCAAGCAATCAAATGAGTAGAATTATACTACGTACTCACTCTGTCCCAATTTAACTGTCAAATGGCCCTTTGCGTACTGCACCTTGCGGTGTTCTATTCGATAACTAAAATTACAACCAATTATAGAAGCTCGCAGTAGTTGTTTGCTTGTGTTTAATTTCTGGAAAGCTTGAGTTTAATGTATATGTGGCGCCCCCAAAATAGGTATATATCACCCATTTTGAGTCACCATATACATGGTACTAAAACAAATACAACCTCGATGTCTGATTGTCGCAAAATCGACATGACATATATATCTGTGAGTTTCAATACAAATATTGTCTAATAGACAGTATACAAACTCAAAAGGAGTCCTCATTACAATTATTGATACACTATTTTACAGAATAATGAGGACTACTAAAACAAATATCATGAACCATCACTCGAACCCATTTAGTTCCTGCTATGTTCTCACCTCTTGAGAAGAAAAATGGAACAAAAAGGAAAAGGGTGAGCTCAACTAGCCCAGTAAAGAATATTATGACTAAGATAATATACAATAATTTATCATTAGTCTTTAACGGGGAAAAATCTGATAACATATAATAGACAATAAGTTTTAGATCAACAACTGCAGCGGAAACAACAATCCATTAGAAGAGTCAAGTAGAGAAAGAATTCTACTATCTTCCAAGATTTAAAAGTCCATCATCAATATTTAATCCCCGTAACATCAATCAATATACATCTTGAATACAATATTCATCTTTGCACCTCTGGGCCAAAGATATTCATTTGTATCACCGGTTGGTCGTGTTCATCTCAACACATTGCTCATCTTTTCTACTGGGCCAAAGATATTCATTAGGTAATCATTCATCTTTGCACTCTGTGCCAACAATATTCATAATATCATCATTTAGGACTGAGGATGATAAAAAATATCTTAAAGAAAACGAATCCACTGAGAGAATAGGACAAATATTAGGGATTCGTATTATAGTTTATCCAAGTTCAATAATACTCCATAATAACTAATTGTGAAGCAGAATTCAAAAATAAAGATCAAAACATGGACACAATCAAAGATAGTAACCATAATAGACATCTTGGACAAAAAGGAGAAAATTTCATTTTTTGGTGAATAGTGATGTATACGTGAATAGTAACCCTGACACAAAAAGGTAAAAATTTCACAATAAAATCCTTACCAATATTTTGGTATAATGATATTGAAAGAATAATATCATTAGGAAGAAAATAACATCCCTTACCTCAAAAGAACAGTACTTCCGGCTGAAATATCAGGTATAAGGCTGAAGGAAACTTGCACTGATGAACATCAACTCATAAAGTATCTAAATACTCAGAAAATACGCTTGATAATATAGAGAGAGAAAGAGAGAAAACTTTTTCTGGTGTGATTTTCAATTCTAACTAAGCACCCTATTTATAGGAAAATGCTTAGAACGCTATAGAAGACTAACCTACTACTTGATGGTTATACCTGCTACTATTCAAGCCCACCACTTTTGAAAATAAATTCCAGCACATTTCATTTCTCACCAACCAAAAGTGGACCATATTTTAAATAAAAACATTTATTTTCAAAAATTCAATAATTCATAATAAATAGCCATTTTATCAGAAAAATTCGAATCTCATGTCTATTCCATAGGAAACTAAATTCTCTACAACTTTGTAAGTTTTAGTGTTTCCAAATTCCAAAGCGAAAATGGCCAAGAAATCCACATACAGACAATTTTCAAAACCTCTATTCTGACAAAATACTGATAAAATACATCAGCATTAATTCCTTCATTTATGTCCACATAAAATAAATATTTCCTCATCATATAAATCAATAATTAATTATTCATAAATAATATTACAAAATCACAATTATGACAACCAGATCGTTCCCAGGAAAGAGGGGACTTTCTGATAAAGATTTCTCCTTATTGGCGCGCAATTAGGTGACCAAACCCCTTTCTTAGACATAACTTTCCTTAGACATTGCCAATAATGCTATCTAACAATATTATTCAAATAATATGAATTATTGATCTGATAATGAAGATCTTTGTGCGTTGATAATTATTGAAACAACAATAATATAAAATATCAGCGTAGCAATTATTGAATCGATAAAATAAAATATTGAATAGTAATTACTATAACAATTATTGAGTAGTGCCTTTTTACGTAAGAATCAATAATTCAAAATCTTCGTGCAATACCGCAGTGTGCTACTTATGCAACGACCGCGCGTATTCATCGTATTTTAACCACCGAGTAAAACAATGTCTTAAGCGGTAATAATTACGATGTTATTTATAAAACTCAAACTTGTCGTTTTCTTCATCAAGCGAGTTATCTATTATAGGGCCCCTGAATGAATTTTGCGCCATCGCACGAATATTCCACGACAACAGGAATATTCCATGACCAAACGAATATTCCCTGACAACAATAAATATTATATAACCACTTGCTTATTTTTCAAAATTTGCACATTTAACCCATAACTAAAGCATTATATCAAATTAACACCTTATTATTCATAATAATAAATAGCGGAAATTCAATTTTATTCATCAAAAAGTTGGGGTCTTACAGTATATATGCAAACAAAACGGACGCAAACATAAAGGGCTTCGTGACAAATTGAATATTTGAATTCCTTGTGTTTGAATTAAATGAAATACACAATTGAATAAACACATGAAGTAAAGTGAAATAAGCAAAAAAAGGAACTGCCAATATATATATATATATATATATATAGAAGTGTTAAATGGAATTTAAAATTTTACCAAAATGAAGTGTAGAACAACTGTAGAATCAACTGAGGGCGAAATGGGGAAGAAATGATGAATTGGGCGGTGCACAAGTGGTTGTGGAAGTGGCGGTATTTGCCAATTGGGTGAATCTGGCGATTGATTTGGGTAAAAATGATGAACGAGATTTAATTGGACAAATCAATTGAGCTAGCTGAGAATCAATTGAGATATGCTTAGCTTAGAATCAACTGGGGGAAATAGCCAAAATGTGAAGGAGGGAGAAAATTATGAGAGTGAATGAAAAAATATACTCATTTCTGATTGACGTACGCCCCCAAAATAGGTATACATCACCCATTCTGAGTCGCCAAATACATGGTAAAGAAACAAATACAACCTCAGTAATACAAGTGTCGTGCAAAATACGACAACACATATACTGTGAGTTTGAATACAAATATTGTCTAATAGACAGTATACAAACTCAAATGGAGTCCTCATTACAATTATTGATACACTATTTTACAAAATAGTGAGGACTACTAAAACAACTATCCTGAAGCATCACTCCAAACCCCGGCTAGTTCCTGCTATGTTCTCACCTTCTGAGAAGAAAAATGGAACCAAAAGGAAAAGGGTGAGCTCAACTAGCCCAGTAAAGAATATTATGACTAAGATAATATACAACAATTTATCATTAGTCTTCAACAGGAAAAAATCTGATAGAAAATAATAGACAACAAGTTTTAGATCAACAACTGCAACGGAAATAACAATTCATTAGAAGAGTTAAGTAGAGAATGAAATCTACTATCATCTATGAATTTAAAAGTCCATCATCAATATTTTATCCCTGTAACATCAATCAATATACATCTCGAATCAAGTATTCATCTTTGCACTACGAGCCAAAGATATTTATTTGTATCACCAGTTGGTTATGTTCATCTCAACATATGTTCATCTTTGCACTACGGGCCAAAGATATTCATTAGGTAATCATTTATCTTTACACTACAGGCCAAAGATATTCAGTAATATCATCATTTAGGACTGAGGATGATGAAAAATATCTTAAAGAAAATGAATCTAGTGAGACAAAAGGATAAATATTAGGGATTCATATTATAGTTTATCCAAGTTCAATAACACTCCATAATAACTAATTGTGAAGCAAAATTCAAAAATAAAGATCAAAGTATGGATACAATCAAAGATAGTAACCATAATAGACATATTGGACAAAAAGGAGAAAATTTCATTTTTCGGTGAATAGTTCTATATTCGTGAATAGTGTCGTATACGTGAATAGTAACCCAACACAAAAAGGTAGAAATTCCACAATAAAATCAATACCAATATTTCGGTATAATGATATTGAAAGAATAACATCATTAGGAAGAAAATAACATCCCTTACCTCAAAAGAACAGTAATTTCGGCTAAAATATTAGGTATAAGGCTGAAGGAAAATTGCACTGACGAATAGCAACTCACAAAGTGTCTAAATACTCACAAAATACGCTCGATAATATATAGAGAGAAAGAGAGAAAACTTATTTTTGGTGTGATTTTCAATTCTAACTAAGCACCATGTTTATAGAAAAATGCTTAGAACTCCATAACAGACTAACCTGATACCTGATGGCTTTACCTGCTACTATTCAAGCCCACCACTTTTGAAAATAAATTCCAGCACATTTCATTTCTCACCAACCAAAAGTGGGGGCCACCATATTTTCAATAAAAACATTTATTTTTTAGACTTCAATAATTCATAATAAATAGCCCTTTATCAGAAAAATTTGAATCTCATGTCTATACCATAGGAAACTAAATTCTCTACAACTTTGTAAGTTTAACTTTTTCCAAATTCCAAACGAAAAATGACCGAAATCCACATACGGACAATTTTCAAAACCTCCATTCCGACAAAATACTGATAAAATACCTCAGCATTAATTCCTTCATTTATGTGCACATAAAATAAATATTTCATCATCATATAAATCAATAATTAATTATTCACAAATAATATTACAGAATCACAATTATGACAACCATGTCGTTCCCAGGAAAGAGGGGGCTTTTCGATAAAGATATTTTCTTATTGGCGCGCAATTAGATGACCAAATCCCTTTCTTAGACAGAACTTCCTTAGACATTTCTAATAATGCTATCTAACAATATTATTCAAATAATATGAATTATTGATCTGATAATAGAGATATTGTGCAGTGACAATTATTGAAACAATAATAATATAAAATATCAACGTAGCAACTATTGAATCAATAAAATAAAATATTGAACAGTAATTACTGTAACAATTATTGAGTAGTGCCTTCTTACGTAAGAATCAATAATTTAAAATCATGCAATACTGGTGTGCTTCTTATGCAACCACAGCGTATTCACGTATTTTAACCACGGGTAATCAACAATGTTAACGGTAACAATTATGCCGTTATTTATAAAAACTCAAACTTGTCGTTTTCTTCATCCGAAAGTTATCCGTTATGGGGCCCACAAATGGTTGCGCCATTGTACGAATATTCCCCGACAATAGGAATATTCCACGACAAAATGAATATTTCTCGATAACAATGAATATTTTATAACCACTTACTTATTTTTCAAAATTTGCACATTTCACCCATAACCAAAGCATTATATGAAATTAACACCTTATTATTCACAATAATAAATAGTGGAAATTCAATTTTATTCATTAAAAAGTTGGGGTCTTACAGTATATATGCAAACAAAACGGACGCAAACATAAAGGGCTTCGTGACAAATTGAATATTTGAATTCCTTGTGTTTGAATTAAATGAAATACACAGTTGAATAAACACATGAAGGAAAGTGAAATAAGCAAAAAAAGAATCATCGATATATATATATATATATATATATATATATATATATAAGTGTTAAATGGAATTTAAAATTTTACCAAAATGAAGTGTAGAACAAGCTGTAGAATCAATTTGAGGCGAAATGGGGAAGAAATGATGAATTGGGCGGTGCATAAGTGGTTGTGAACTGGTGGCGACCCGGCGGGGCGTGAATCCCGGCGATTAATTTGGGCAAAAATGATGAACGAGATTTAATTGGACAAATCAATTGAGCTAGCTGAGAATCAATTGAGATATTCTTAGCTTAGAATCAATTGGGAGAAATAGCTAAAATGCGAAGGAGGGAGAAAATTAAGAGAGTGAATGAAAAAATATACTCGTTGTCGTTGAACCAGGGTTTAAAATATAAGACTCATTCTCGACGGCATTCCCTGTCACCAATGACCCCTGTCAATATTGAGTCATTACCGACGGTGTCACCGTCGATCATAACATTATTGTCGTCACCAATGAGTTTTGCCTCCACCGGGAAAGTTTGGCTCCAAATACAAGGATCATTAGCGACGGTTTGTCAGTCGCCAAGGACCTTATTCGCGACGGGAATGGTCTTTGTCGGTGAGTGAGCCCGTCGCCAATTGATTTTTTGTAGTGAAAGTCATTAGACTATACATACTTTTTCTTTCGTACTTAGGGGGATCAGCCCTTCATATCATGTATTGTGAACAAACATCTAAACGCTAACGCGTATATAATCCCCTATATTAGGGTTGTTCATCTCAGTTTGACTTTAGGAGTTCCGCACTAAAGAAAGTTTAGTTTGGATTAGCTTAACATTGGTTCTAGAATTTTAGAACACTCATTGACTATAGATTAGTCAAATCAATAAAGGTTTATTAGTCATTCAAAGATTTAACATGAGTATATAAGATTGAATAAAGATATTTAAATCAAAGATTGAATGTCGACAATTTACAATTGAATAAATATTATATCCAAAGTATTACATCCAAAAGAGTTAGGAAGTCTCATTTGGAATAATGAACTTACACAATTTATGTTTTGAATAGCAAGAAACAAAAGTTAAGTACTTGCATAATGATAAACAAAATAGAGACAAGAAACTTGCTCAACATAAGAATAAGGTTAGGAACTTGCCTCATGCGTAAGCTATACAATTATAACAAACGTTCGCCAAATATACTACATATACCATTAAAATCGCAATACCAATTAGTTATATTAACACTAACTTCATTGGTTTACTTTTCATTTTAGTCAAGTCTATAATCTTTAGCTTAAGATCTAATTATCCTAATCATTCAATTACCATGAACTTGAACTCCCAATTACATTATAGTACACGACATGGCGATTGAAAAAAACTCTAATTCTCATGACATCACATTCCAGACTTTCACAACTTACTAATTCACAACTTATAGTTTCAACTTTGTGATTACAATATGTTATTATGTCTTATAACACGTTTTAGGTTTTTCTACAATCATTAAAATAAGTTAGGTTAACATTCCCCAAGCTATATTGTTAACCGTTCATTACTGGGTCTGCTTAACCACTAGCGCGGTCGCGTCCTAACTACTCTTGGGTCCACCGTGCCCGCACGGTGGCGCCCAAAAGCAGTGCACTCGCACTCGACCCCATATTTAGTTTTCCAAAAACACGAACTCAGATTCTGCTCTATACAAAAAATTCTAATTTCTTCACCCAACACCAGATTAACCAAACCTAGATGTTTATAAGCTTTATAAACTCAAGACCAAATATTTATAAAGAAATTCTAACATCACAAACCACTGTAACAACCAATTTAAAGACTCAAATTCCAAATTCATACTAACTTTCATATTTTGTCATACTTAGCAAAATCAGTCACCACGACTTCAATTTTCAACCAATTTGATTTGTTCAAATTACATTATTTTCGTATCACAGAGTTCTACCCTGAACCATCATCAATCTACAATTTACAGCATGAATTTATAATTAATTTTAACTCTAAAACAACCATAATACACATATTACAACCAAAAACTCAAATTTCTCTTCTTCAACATATTTACACGAATTTTGATTACTTTAACATCAAGTGTAAACCACATATAACAGATTATAAACTATCTATAACATACATAACAACCATTCTAACAAATTATTAACCAAATTTTCCCTTTTTTCCCAAGAAAACTCAAAAACACCAAACATGATTTTCATAAATTTTCTTACTGAAATTAGTTTCTAGATGATAACCAATGGATTACATAAACTAATTAACACATATAACCAAATTTTAATTATTCATCCACCAAAATCCCATTTACAAAGAACTAATTTTTCTTAAAGAAACATAAACTTGAACTTTAGAAGGAGATTGATTACCCTTGATTCCTGATTAAACCTAGCCAAAGTAAGTAGAGAGGTTTTGATTTCTACTTCCTTCTCTTGACAAGTTACAGAGAATTCTCTCTTCTCTCTATTCTTTACCCTTCCAACTCTCTATTTCTTTGTATTCCCCTGTTCTTCTAAGCCTCTTAGAAAAATAAAATGCAAAACTTAAACTGATACACATATAACCACGTACTCATCAGTTAAAAAAAACCCAATAGGATTAACAGTTATAATATGCCAAAGGCCGCAAGGCCATATTTGGCTGCACCTTAGATTAGGCTTTCTTATTTATTTTTATATTTTCCTTATATTATAGTTTCATTGTCACACCATTATTTAGTTAATTTAATTAAGTCAAATTTTTACACTTAACTTACAATTAGAATTATAATTTTCATTATAATTATATTTATGTTTAACAAATTATTACATATCGAATTTAATTGTTAAATTAAACTAGAACATCACCACTACACAACATTACCATTATCAAACAATTTATATATTTTAAAAATTTATAAAAAATATTACATAATTCATTTAATTTAATTATTTCATTAAATTAAATCTTGATCCATAAAATCATTATTCATTAATTTAATTATTATAACACACTCTAACTAAATTAATGCACAATAATTCCATCAAATTTATTAATCTCATTAAATAAATCACTTTAAGTATTTATTTAATCCAATAAATATTTAAAATTGATAAAATAAATTATAAAATTCTCGTTTGTTACATCCTTCCCTTCTTAAAAGGATTTTGTCCCCAGAATCACAACTCAATAAATTCTTTTCGTTACATTCTTCCCTCCTTAACAAGATTATGTCCCCAGAATCGCTATACAAAATTAAGCAAATAACTGAGGATAATTTTTCATCATAACATCTTCAAGTTTCCACGTAGCTTCTTCAGCATTGTGGTTTCTCCAGATTACCTTAACAGAAGGTATCACTTTATTCCTTAGTACTTGCTCTTTCCTATCAATAATCTGAACAGGAACTTCTTCATAAGACAGATCTTTTTTAAACTGTAAAGGTTCATATTCTATAACATGTTTATAATCGAGCTTATATGGTCTTAATACCAAAACATGGAAAATGTTATGAATATGTTCTAGCTCCAGAGGTAGAGCTACCTCATATGCCACCTCACCAACTCGTCGTAGCACTTCAAAAGGTCCTATAAACATAGGGCTTAGTTTTCCCGTTTTACCAAACCAGATTTTCTGTGACGCCCCCAAAATAGGTATACAACACCCATTCTGAGTCGTCAAAATTCATGGTACAGATACAACTACAACTTTATTAATACAACATAAAAACTGTGAGTATAAATACAAATATTGTCATCTAGACAATATCCACACTCAAATAAGTCCTCATTATAATTATTGATATATTATTATACAAAAATGCTGAGGACTACTAAAATGACTTTCTAGAACCTTCATTCCATACCCCGACTAGTACTCGCTACATTCTCGCCTCCTGAGAAGAAAAATGGAACAAAAGGAAAAAGGTGAGCTTAACTAGCCCAGTAAAGAATATTATGACTAAGATAACATAGAACAAATTATCGTTAGTCTTTTGAGAGAAAAATCTAATAGAATACTGATAGACAACCGGTTTTTAAATCAATCTTCAAATGAAATAATAATTCATTAGAAGAGTTAAGTAGAGAATGCAAACTATTATCTTCTATGTATGAATTTAAAAGTTCATCATCAATATTTTATCCCTGTAACATCAATAAATATATATCTGGAATTAAATATTTATCTTTGCACTACAGGCCAAAGATATTCATCAGTTGGTCATGTTCATCTAAACACCTGTTCATCTTCGCACTACGGGCCAAAGATATTCATCAGAAAATCATTCATTTTTGCACTACATGTCAAAAATATTCAGTAATATCATCATTTAGGACTGAGGATGATGAAAATATTTTAAAGAAAACGAATCCAGTGAAACAAAAAAAAATAAATATTAAGGATTCGTATTTCAACTATTCCATGTCCAAAAATACCTCATAACTAATCATAATGGAGAAAAATTCAAGAATGATTAAAACATGGATACAATCAAAGCTAGTATCCATAATAGATATTTTGGACAAAAAGAAGAAAATTTCATTTTTTTGGTGAATAGTGCCGTATACGTGAATAGTAACTCCGGCACAAAAAGTTCCAAATTTAATAAAAAGTTCAGACCAATATTTCGGCATAATGATATTGAAGAAAATAATATCATTTAAGAAGAAAACAACATCCCTTACCTCGTAAAGACAGTACTTCTAGTTGAAACAGGATATAGGCTATGACTTGAACTTGCCCAGATATAGCAACACTCAAAGTATTAAAATACTCACAAGAATACGCTCAATATATCGAGAGAAAGAGAAAACTTGGGTTTACGGTGTGATTTTCAATTCTAATTTAAGCACCCTATTTATAGGAAAATACTTAGAACACCAAAATAGAAAATTTAAAATAATATTAATATATTATATATAAATTCCTACGCACACATTCTAGGATCTGAATTCAGCCATGCTTGACAACAAATATGTGACGACCCCAAAATAGGTCTATTCCATCCAACCCATTCTGAGTCGCCAAATACATGGTACAAAAACAAATACAACTTCAGTAATATAATTGTCGTGCAAAATACGACAACACATATACTGAGAGTTTAAATACAACTATTGTCTAATAGACAGTATAAAAACTTAAAAGGAGTCCTCGTTACAATTATTGATACACTATTTTACAAAAAAGTGAGGACTACTAAAACAACTATCCTGAACCATCACTCCAAACCCCGGCTAGTTCCTGCTATGTTCTCACCTCTTGAGGAGAAAAATGGAACAAAAAGGAAAAGGGTGAGCTCAACTAGCCCAGTAAGAAAATATTATGACTAAGATAATATACAACAAACTATCATTAGTCTTCTACAGGGAATAATCTGATAAAATATAATAGACAACAAGTTTTAGATCAACAATTGCAGCGGAAACAACAATCCATTAGAAGAGTCAAGTAGAGAAAGAATTCTACTATCTTCTAAGATTTAAAAGTCCATCGTCAATATTTTATCCCTGTAACAACAATCAATATACATCTTTAATCAAATATTCATCTTTGCACTACAGGCCAAAGATATTCATTTGTATCACTAGTTGGTCATGTTCATCTCAACACCTGTTCATCTTTGCACATTAGGTAATCATTCATCTTTGCACTACAGGCCAAAGATATTCATCATTTAATCATTCATCTTTGCACTATAGGCCAAAGATATTCAGTAATATCATCATTTAGGACTGAGGATGATGAAAAATATCTTAAAGAAAACGAATCCAGTGAGATAAAAGATCAAATATTAGGGATTCGTATTACAGTTTATCTAAGTTCAAAAATACTTCATAATAACCAATTTTGAAGCAGAATTCAAAATAAAGATCAAAACATGGATAAAATCAAAGATAGTAACCATAATAGAAACCTTGGATAAAAAGAAGAAAATTTCATTTTTAGGTGAATAGTGCTGTATTCATGAATAGTGTCGTATACGTGAATAGTGCCGTATACTTGAATAGTAACTCCGACACCAAAAGATAGAAATTCCACAAGAAAAATCATCATGCTTCGTGAATAGTACTCGTGAATAGTAACTCATGAATAGTAACCCCGACATGAAAAGTTCCAAATTTGATAAAAGTTCAAACCAATATTTTAAGATAATGATATTGAAGAAATAATATCACTACTGAAGAAAATAACATCCCTTACCTCAAAAAGATAATACTTATGGTTTGGAATCTTTGGATATAGTCTTTGAAGGAACTTGCATAGTATAGAAACACTCAAAGTATCAAAATACTCACAAGAATAATCGATAATATAAAAGAGAAAGAGAGAAAACTTATGAATTACGGTGTGATTTTCAATTCTAACTAAGCACCTATTTATAGGAAAATGCTTAGAAGCGCCATAGAAGACTAACTTCGCTACTACTTGATGGCTTTACTCATTACTATTGCCACCCACCACATTTGAAATTCAATTGAGCACATTTCTCACCAACCACTTCTAGAATTTTCCAAAATATTTTATCATTTAAACAATAATCAGAAACTTTAATAATTCATAGAAAATAGCTCGTTTATCAGAAAAATACGAATTTTATGTCCATTCCACACGAAATCGAATTCTCTACAACTTTGTAGCTTTGTGTTTTTCCAAATTCCAAATAAAAAAATACCCAAAATCCACAAACGGATGATTTTTAAATACTTCCAATCCTACAAAATACTGATAAAATATCTCAGCATTAGTTCCTTCATTAATAACCACATAAATAAATCCATCATTTATATCCACATAAAATAAATATTTCCTTATCAAATGAATCAATAATTAATTATTCACAAATAATATTATAGAATAACATTTATGACAATCAGGCTGTTCCCAAGAAAGAAGGGGCTTTCCGATAAGGATTTCTCCTTACTGGCGCGCAATTAGGTGACCAAACCTCTCCTTGATAGAACTTTCTAGACATTACCAATAATGTTATCTAATAATATTATTCAAATAATATGAATTATTGATCTAATAATGGGAAATACTGTGCAGTGACAATTATTGAAACAACAATAATATAAAATATCAACGCAATAATTATTGAACTAATAAAATAAAATATTAAACAGTAATTACTATAATAATTATTGAGTAGTGCCTTCTTACGTAAGAATCAATAATTCAAAAAAATATCGTGCAAAAAGCGGTGCTATCTCTTTAACTAACCACCAGCGTATTCTTGTATTTTAACCATCGAGGGTATTCAATGATTGTTAAGTAATAACAACTACGTTGTTATTTATAACAACCCAAACTTTATCATTTTCTTCATCCAATGCAGTTATCGTTAATTCACGGGGCCCACAAATGGTTTGTCTTGGTAAATACGAATATTCCACGACCAAACGAATATTCCCCGACACAATGAATATTTTATAACCACTTGCTTTTTTTGCAAAATTTGCACGTTTCACCCATAACCAAAACATTATATCAAATTAACACTTTATTATTCATAATAATAAATAGAGGAAATTTGATTTTTATTCATTAAAAAATTTGGGGTCTTATAACCTCCCCTCATGAAATTTCATCCTCGAAATTGACGTACGTACCTGGTGTATCGAAAAGGTGAGGATACCTCGCTTTCATTTCTGAATCCAACTCCCAGATCATTTCTTCAATAGCATGGTTCTTTCACAAAACCTTAACTTGAGGTATAACCTTTGTGCATAGGACATGTTCTTTCCTATCCAAGATCTTAACAGGTACCTCCTAGTACGTTAAATCTGCGGCTATCTCGTCTGGTTCTAACGCAATAATGTGATTTGGGTCGTCCACATATTTATGTAACATCGATACGTGAAAAAAAATGTTATAAACACGCGGCATACATAGCGTTAAGGCGAGTCTATAGGCCACAGTTCCTACTTGATCGAGGATTTCAAATAAATCGAAGGCTTGAGCTTTCTTCTCTTCATCGACTCTTACTTCTAGAATAACGCATTCTTGCACCTTCTTCTTTATATTCATCATCTCCAGTGTAGCTTGAGCGATTTTAACTTTATCAATTAAAGTCGATTCTACTTGTATATTCGTTATCTTCACGTGGGTCCCTAGAGTCTTTAACTCTATCTTCATCATTTGTAAGTCATATAGAATGGATTTTTTTTGTCTGTTAACAACATCGCACTCGTAAACGCATACGATCTTCTACTTAACGCGTCAGCTACCACTTTTGTTTTCCCACGATGGTATTGAATGGTACGATCGTAATCTTCAACAGCTCGAGCCAACGTCTTTGGGCGCATTATATGTTCATTTTGGTTGAAGATATATTTAAGGGTTTTAGAAATGGGTTTTATCTTTGGGGTCAATACAAAATTCGATTTCACACTCTAGGGGTAGGCTAAGAAGTCCTTCGAGAATACGTCAGGAGATTTATTAACAATAGAAATATCATTTAAAAACTGTGACTCTCATCCAAGACTTGGATAACACGTGAAATGAAGGTTTCTACTAACGAAGTTTCATTCGATAAGTCAAAGTTTAACTTCTCTAGAGTTAAATTTAAACATTGAGCGCAAGCAAGAGAGATAGAATAATGGGTAGAACCGGTATCTAATAAGGTATAGACTTCACAAGAATTTATAATTAACTAAGCCATGCTAACTTTGTTCGGGTTACTCTCTCGTTGAGAAGTCACAAAAAATGCTCTTCATGAAACCACCAACTTCATTTTGTCCGTATCCTCCTTTGGTGCCACCGTCCAAACTGGACTTGATTTCGCTACAGGACAAAATCGAGCTATGTGACCGTCTTTTCCACAACTAAAACATTTCTTGGAAATCTGTGAACAGTTTGGACTTATATGTCCCTCCTCTCTGTGATCGTAGCATCTAAGCGACGGCCGTTCTCCTCCCCTAGAATTTGTTCTTTGTTCTTTGGTCTTTGGTCTTTATTCTTTGACGTCTTCCGTCATCATTAAATCTTCTCTTCTTGAAATTTCCACTTGAATCATTTCTTCTATTATCTTGGCCTATGATTACCATAGAAGTGGTTAACATTTTACGGCATGATAATTTTTTCCACGATGGTTATCATTATTCCGATGACCGTTGTCACCGCAGACGATTATTATCGTGTTGTTGCTCGTTATCCTTCGGTTGAAATTTGGCTCATTATCGCGCTCCACTAAGCGAGCCCTATTCACAACATCTGAATATAAACAAAGTTTGTGAGAAATGAGGTATTGACATATTTCGGGTTTCAAACCTCGCAGAAACATTCGTGTCATCCGTTCCTCATTATCAACCAAATGGGATGCAAATCAGGATAACTCCGCAAACTTAGCTTCGTACTACGACACGTTCATATTGTTTTGCTTCAGCTTGATGAACTCAACCTCCTTCATGTGACGAATACTTTCGGGAAAGTACTTGTCGTTGAACAATTCTTAGAACTTCTCCCAAGACATCTTCAGTGCGGCAGATTGAGTATGCTTTATAGATTCCCACTAGTAATCTGTGTGACGCCCCCAAAATTAGGTATACATCACCCATCTTGGGTAGTCAGATACATGGTACAGAATTTAAATACAACTTACTAATATAAGCGTCAGGTATACAATATGACATAAGCGTGAGTTTGAATACAAATATTGTCTACTAGATATTATACAAACTCAAAAGGAGTCCTCATTACAATTATTATCACACTATTTCACGAGAATAGTGAGGACTACTAATGCTATCCTGCGGACCATTACTCCGTTCCAGGCTTCGTCCCGGCTATGTTCTCATTTTCAGAAGAAACGGTGAAAGAAAAGGTGAGCTCAACTAGCCCAATAAGAAATATTATAACTAAGATAATGCGAGAATAAATTATAAATAGCCTTCAACAAAGATTGTTAAAGCGATAAAATATAATAAACATCAAGTTTAGCTGCTGCAATGAACAAGAAATCCATTAAAAGAGTCAAGTAGAAAATAAAATCTACTATCTTTTATGATTTAAAAGGTTTTTCATTCTTTGTTATATTTGAGACTCGGCTTTAATAAATAATCCACATCATCGAATCACCCCGCACTTCTGACCGAGGATATTCTTTAGTATCACGACCACAATTATTCATGCACTACGGGCCAAGAATAATTGTGTATTCATTAATGGTCATAATCATGCCAACAACTGTCCATCAATGCAC
Organism: Panax quinquefolius; assembly: GCA_020205615.1. Taxonomy (NCBI): domain Eukaryota; kingdom Viridiplantae; phylum Streptophyta; class Magnoliopsida; order Apiales; family Araliaceae; genus Panax; species Panax quinquefolius. The sequence goes on along the minus strand of CM035151.1, from coordinate 39,333,123 downwards.
TACTACCCTTCGAGGATTTTTACCACATCATTTGTAACATTACGGTCATGATTACAAGAATAATCCACGTCATAATCATACCAAGTCCATCCATGCTCTCTGTGGTCACGGATGACTTTTAAAAAATATAAACATGAGGATGATGACAATGATATAAGAATTCAATAAAACAAGTTCAAGAATTAAGTTATTCAGAACTAATAACATCAAATGTCAACATGATATTGCTTTGTAGAGAGTAAAATTCAAGAATCTTGAGAAGAATATTTCCATGAAAGGATCTTTTGGATGAAGTGCAAATTTCAAGGATATTCCACTAATTTCATGGAGTATAGAAGTCAAAGTTTTAACCATTTGGGTATAATAAAGAATGGAATAACAAAAGAAATCACCATGCATGCGATGAGCCTTGCGAGCGGAGTTATTCCAACAGAATAATAAATAACGGAACCGGTCGGCGTAAACACATGCAGACGAGGATGTTCCAGCAGAATAATAATAAAAAGGCGGAACCCGGTCCGGTGTAAAACACACTGCATGAGGATGTTCCAAGCGAGAATAATAATATGCGGAACCAGTTAAATTGTCAAACACACGAGATAGGATGCTCCAACGAGAATAATAATAAAAGGCGGAACGAAGTCAGGTGTAAAAACACACGACAGGATGTTCCAATGAATAATAGAAGAATGTCACCAAGTATAGGGTGAAATCAGCGTATCTGAGTTATTCAATGAGAATAATAAAGAATGGAACAATGAAGGATTTCACCAAGTATAGGGTAGTCGCGATATCTGAGTTATTCAATGAGAATAATAAGGAATGGAATAATCGAAGTTCTCTTCATGAATACAAAGAATAATATCCCTTACTTACATTTACAACAAATAATATTTCCTACCTTAGAAGAACTGAATATTGGCAAAGTGAAGTAGCGAATACTTTTCTTCTTTCTCTCTATAGTTTCTCTCTACAGAGTTTCGGTGAATTCGTAAGAAAATAATGAAGGAATGAGCTTCTATTTATAGGAAAATAGAATGCATAGTAATTAATCCATGAAGCGGTCCAGATTGATTTACTTTAATCGACGGTCCATATTTAAAGCAAAATCTTTTAAATAAAATATAATATATTCTATTTATATAAAAACATTTTACTATACAAATACTATGCAACACTATGCAAAATACTATGCATAATAAAATATAATATATTTTATTTATAGAATAACTTTAATAAAGTATTACATTTTATATAAAAGATGTTTTTACATTTTATTACGTTAATAATACGAATAAAAGCAAAAGCGTCATTATCATTTATAATAATTCATATTATTAATCGAATAATAATGGAATCAAACCGAGTGACTTCTCACATAAGCATCAATAATCAATACTAGTGTGCTACTTATGCAAACCACACGACATCGTACTTTTACTACCGAGTAGTTCAACAGTATCAACGGTAAAACTTCCGCCGTTATTTCAATAAAATATTTTTGTCGTTTTCTCAATCCGACAATAATTCTGTTGTGGGGTCCACCAATGATTGAGCCGTTGTACGAATATTCCCTACTAAACCGAATATTCCCCGACCAATCGAATATAATATAACCACTTGCATACTTTGTAAAATTTATAAATATTACCCACAACTATAACATTATATCAAATTTATTCCATAATATTCAAAAATAATATTTATAGAAAATTCATCTTTATTTATAAAAGTTGGGGTCTTACAATCTGCCTCTCCTCGCAACATGAATGTGGCAAAGGGAACCTTTTGCTCCTCGAAACATCCCAAGATATCAAATATCTTGGTGATCTGCTTTATTCACTTCTCTGCCGTAAGTGGTTCTGGCCCAAAAACTCCGGTGGTCCCAGCTCCTTGAACTTCTTAGCGGTGACCAACCGTGGGTTGCCATTGTTTCCACCTACATTATGAACATGAGTCTCTCTCGTTTGGTGTTGCATGAATTCTAAAAAGCTCCTAAGCGTCATCAGTCATTAAATCGTCATTTGGTGCGATGGTCAGTTGTTCACACGAGGATTATTGCCATCCGATGCACATTATCACAGGTATTGATCGTTCAGTGACTCAAGCGGTCTCATATGCTTCATTGCTTATCACAACATTTTTAGATGCAATTTTCAAACACTGCAACAAAACAAGGGTTAATTGACATGTCACATATTATCCCCATACTCTGACCGACCAAATAAATACCAAACAAACTTAGGTAGGTCATACTAGCGAAGGAATTTCACATCTCTCCCCTCCTAGTTCTAGTCTCACATCTTAGCCAGGGATCATATCCCTAAGCTCTGATACCAACTGTGACAACCCCAAAATAGGTCCATTCCATCCAACCCATTCTGAGTCGCTAAATACATGGTACAAAAACAAATACAACTTCAGTAATACAATTGTCGTGCAAAATACGACAACACATATACTATGAGTTTAAATACAACTATTGTCTAATAGACAGTATAAAAACTTAAAAGGAGTCCTCGTTACAATTATAGATACACTATTTTAAAAAATAGTGAGGACCACTAAAACAACTATCCTGAACCATCACTCCAAACCCCGGCTAGTTCCTGCTATGTTCTCACCTCCTGAGAAGAAAAATGGAACAAAAAGGAAAAGGGTGAGCTCAACTAGGCCAGTAAGAAAATATTATGACTAAGATAATATATAACAAATTATCGTTAGTCTTTAACAGGGAATAATCTGATAAAATATAATAGACAACAAGTTTTAGATCAACAACTGCAGCGAAAATAGCAATCCATTAGAAGAGTCAAGTAGAGAAAGAATTCCACTATCTTCTAAGATTTAAAAGTCCATCATCAATGTTTTATTCCTGTAACAACAATCAATATACATCATTAATCAAATATTCATCTTTGCACTACAAGCCAAAGATATTCATTTGTATCACTAGTTGGTCATGTTCATCTCAACACCTGTTCATCTTTGCACTACGGGCCAAAGATATTCATTAGGTAATCATTCATCTTTGCACTACATGCCAAAGATATTCATCAGTTAATCATTCATCTTTGCACTACAGGCCAAAGATATTCAGTAATATCATCATTTAGGACTAAGGATGATGAAAAATATCTTAAAGAAAACGAATCCAGTGAGATAAAAGATCAAATATTAGGGATTCGTATTACAATTTATCCAAGTTCAAAAATACATCATAATAACCAATTTTGAAGCAGAATTCAAAATAAAGATCAAAACATGGATACAATCAAAGATAGTAACCATAATAGAAACCTTGGATAAAAAGAAGAAAATTTTATTTTTCGGTGAATAGTGTCGTATTCGTGAATAATGTCGTATACGTGAATAGTAACTCCGACACCAAAAGATAGAAATTCCACAAGAAAAATCATCATGCTTTGTGAATAGTACTCGTGAATAGTAACTCGTGAATAGTAACCCCGACATGAAAAGTTCCAACAAATATTTTGCCATAATGATATTGAAGAAATAATATCACTTACAAAGAAAATAATATCCCTTACCTCAAAAAGATAATACTTCTGGCTGGAATACTGGATATAGTGCTGAAGGAACTTGCACCGTATAGAAACACTCAAAGTATCAAAATACTCACAAGAATACGCTCGATAATATAGGGAGAGAAAGAGAGAAAACTTATGAATTCTGGTGTGATTTTCAATTCTAACTAAGCACCCTATTTATAGGAAAATGCTTAGAACGCCATAGAAGACTAACCTGCTACCTGATGGCTTTACCTATTACTATTGCCACCCACCACATTTGAAATTCAATTGAGCACTTTTCTCACCAACCACTTCTAGAATTTTCCAAAATATTTTATCATTTAAACAATAATCAGAAACTTTAATAATTCATAGAAAATAGCCCGTTTATCAAAAAAATACAAATTTTATGTCCATTCAACACAAAATCGAATTCTCTACAACTTTGTAGCTTTGAGTTTTTCCAAATTCTAAATAGAAAAATACTCGAAATCCACACACGGATGATTTTTAAATACTTCCAATCTGACAAAATATTGAAAAAACATCTCAGCATTAATTCCTTCATTAATAACCGCATAAATAAATCCATCATTTATATCCACATAAAATAAATATTTCCTTATCATATGAATCAATAATTAATTATTCACAAATAATATTACAGAATCACATTTATGACAACCAATTTGTTCCCGGGAAAGAAGGGCTTTCGATAAGGATTTCTCTTTCTTTGGCGCAATTAGGTGACCAAACCTCTCCTCGATGAACTTTCTAGACATTGCCAATAATGCTATCTAATAATATTATACAAATAATATGAATTATTGATCTGATAATGGGAAATACTATGCATTGACAATTATTGAAACAACAATAATATAAAATATCAACGCAAAGACAATTATTGAACCAATAAAATAAAATATTGAGCAAATAATTATCGTAACAATTATTGAGTAGTGCCTTCTTAAGTAAGAATCAATAATTCAAAAATCATGCAAAACCGGTGTGCTCTTTGTGCAACCACGCGTTTTTATTGTATTTTAACCGGGTATTCCAACAAAGTGTTAATCAGAAGAACTACGCCGTTATTTATAACGACCCAAACTTTGTCATTTTCTTCATCCGATAGTTATCCGTTATGGGGCCCATAAATGGCTGCACCGTCGTACGAATATTCCCCGATAGAAAGAATATTCCACGACCAAACGAATATTCCCTAACACAATGAATATTTTATAACCACTTGCTTATTTTGCAAAATTTGCACATTTCACCCATAACCAAAACATTATATCAAATTAACATTTTATTATTCAGAATAATAAATAGATGAAATTCAATTTTTATTCATTAAAAAATTTGGGGTCTTACAAAATTAGCCCACCAAACATATCAAAAACGTTTTTCTTTTAAAACTTTTTAAAAAATAATTATTTCGAAACTTTAGAACTTCAATAATTCATAATAAATAGCCATTTAATCAGCAAAATTCGAACCTCATGTCGTTTTTATACGAAATTTCATTCTCTACAACTTTGCAGAAGAAAGTTTTTCTAAATTCCAAACAGAAATTAACCGAAATCCTTAAACGGGCGATTTTACAGGCTATAATTAAATTTCAGTCAAGAAATGGGGTTCACCGACACACAAAACATGTGTTTATCATTTATTGAGCAAAAATACTCTTCCTCCTCATATACTCATATATCTCACATTCATTGTAAAAATATCACCATTATTATATTATAATAATATAATAAAATATTATTTTATCGAAAAGATAAAATATCAATTTTTAACAATTGTCACTTTAAATATTTTCTCCATCTATATCCACATAAAATCAATATTTTCCTCATCATATAAATAAATAAATAATTATTCACAAATAATATTACGAGAATCACAATATCGATAACCGGTAGCCTAGGAAGAGAGGGCTTTCAATAAGGATTTCTCCTCATCGACGCGCATGATTAGGTGACCAAACCTCTCCTTAGACGTAACTTTCTAGACATTGCCAATAATGTTATCTAATAATATTATTAGGATAATATGAATTATTGCTAGATAATGAAAATATTTGTGTAGTTACAATTATTAAAATAACGGTAATATAAAATATCAACGTAGCAATTATTGAATCAATGAAATAAAAAATCTTTGAGCGAGTAATTATTGTAATAATTATTGAGTAGTGCCTTCTTACGTAAGAATCAATAATTGGTGCAATACTGTGTCTTCTTGCAACAACGCCAGCGTATTCTTGTATTTTAACCATAGGGTATTCCAACAAGATAATACTTGCAGTAATAACTACATAGTTATTTATAAACAACTTATACTTGTCGTTTTCTTCATCCAATCGCTTTCGTTATGGGGCCCACACAAAGGCTTATTTGTCGCATTGAATATTCCCGATAGTAAGAATATTCCACGACAAACGAATATTCTCCGATAAAAATGAATATTTTATAACCACTTGCTTATTTAAAATATTTGCGCATTTTACCCATAACTAACCACATTAATCAAATCAACCCTTACTATTTCAAAATAATAAATAGAGGAAATTCAATTTTATTTATAATAAGTTGGGGTCTTATAACCTCCCCTCCTTATGAAATTTCGTCCTCAAAATTGACGTACGTACCTGGTGTTTCGAAAAGATGAGGATACCTCGCTTTCATTTCCGTTTCCAACTCCCAGGTCATTTCCTCAATAGCATGGTTTCTCCACAAAACTTTAACTTGTGGTATGACCTTCGTGCGTAGGACATGCTCCTTCCTATCCAAAATCTTGACAGGTACCTCTTCATACGTTAAGTCTTCAGCTATCTCGTCCAGTTCTAACTCAATAACGTAGTTCGTGTCTTTCACATATTTACGAAGCATGGATACGTGAAAAACATTATGAACATGAGACATACTTGGAGGTAACGCGAGTCTATAGGCCACATTTCCTACTCGATCAAGAATTTGAAATGGACCAATAAATCGTGGATTGAGCTTTCCTCTCTTCCCGAATCTTGTAACTCCTTTCCATGGAGCAACACGCAATAATACATGATCCTCAATACTAAATTCCACGTCCTTTCGATGAAGATCCGCATAACTCTTTTGTCGATCCTGTGCCGTTTGTATACATTATTGAATCATTTGGATCTTTTCTGGATCATACGTACCAACTCGGGTCCCAACAATGTTGCTTCACCCACCTCATCCCAACATATTGGAGAGCGACACTTTCGTCCATACAATGCTTCAAATGGAGCCACACCTATACTTGCTTGATAACTGTTGTTGTAGGAGAACTCCACCAATGGTAAATACTTATCCCAACTGCCTTTGACGTCTAGGACATAGAGTCTTAATAGATCTTCAAGAGTTTGAATAGTCCTCTCTGATTGCCCGTCTGTTTGAGGATGGTATGCCGAACTGAACCGTAAATCCGTGCCCATAGCTTTTTGCAAGCTAACCCAAAATCTTGAAGTGAATCTTGGGTCACGATCCGAAACTATGGATACTGGCATGCCATGCAACCTCACAATCTCATTCACGTACATACTAGCAAGACGTTTAAGGGAATAAGTCTCCCGTATCAGCAAGAAATGAGAAGACTTGGTTAATCTATCAACAATAACCCAAATAGCATTTATGCCTTGAGAAACCGTGGGAAGACCCGTAACTAAATCCATGGTAATGTGTTTCCACTTCCATTTCGGAATCTCAAGTGGTTTCAATGGACCCTTTGGCACTTGATGCTCCGCCTTTACATGTTGACAAGATAAACACCTCGAGATAAACTTTGCAATCTCTCTCTTCATATTGTTCCACCAAAATGTTTGTCGAAGATCACGATACATTTTGGTACTTCCAGGATGGATTGCAAATAGTTTATTGTGTGCCTCCATCAAGATCTTGTACTTCAAATCAAAATTGTTAGGAACACAAAGTCTGGAGTGGACTCGAAGTATTCCTTCTTCATCGATTCTTGCTTCTGGAATAACACCTTCTTGCACTTTCTTCTTCATACGCATCAGCTCCGGGTCTGTGGCTTGAGCAACTTTAACTTTATCGATTAAAGTTGGTTCTATGCGTATACTTGACATCATCGCACTCATTCCTGCATATGATCTTCTACTCAACGCGTCAGCTACCACGTTTGCTTTTCCAGGATGGTATTGAATAGTGTGGTCATAATCTTTCAACAGCTCGAGCCAACGTCGTTGCCGCATGTTGAGTTCTTTTTGAGTGAAGAAATATTTGAGGCTTTTATGGTCTGAATATATCTCCACTTTCTCCCCATATAGATAGTGCCTCCAGATCTTTAGCGCAAAAACGACTGCTGCCAACTCTAGATCATGAGTAGGATAATTCCTCTCATATTCTTTAAGTTGTCACGAGGCATAGGCTATGACTTTCCCACGTTGCATGAGAACACATCCTAGCCCTTTGCCTGAAGCATCGCTGTAGATAACAAATCCATCCGAACCAGGTGGTATGGTCAAAACAGGTGCTGAAATGAGTCTCCTCTTAAGCTCTTGGAAACTCTTCTCACATTCCTCGCTCTATACGAATTTGATATCTTTCAGAGTCAGCTGAGTTAACGGGGTAGCGATTCGAGAAAACCCTTCCACGGATCTCCGATAATAACCAGCTAAGCCCAGAAAGCTACGTACTTCGGTCACCATCTTTGGTTGCTCCCATCTTTGTATTGCTTCAATCTTCGTCAGGTCACTCCATGTTTTGACACCACGTGCCCTAGGAATGCTACTTCCTCAAGCCAGAACTCACATTTCTTCAACTTAGCATATAACTTGTTTTTACGCAGCCTTTGGAGTACTAGCTTCAAATGGTGCTCATGATCTTCACGGCTTTTGGAATATATGAGGATGTCATCAATAAAGACAACAATAAACTGATCCAAATAATCCTTGTATACTCGGTTCATCATATCCATGAAAGCCGCAGGAGCATTAGTCAATCCAAAAGACATGACTAGGAATTCATAATGCGTGCATCCGAGTTAAGAAGGCGATCTTCGGAATATCTTGATTTTAACCTTCAAATTGATGATATCCGAATGAAGATCGATCTTTGAAAAGAATTATGCTCCTTGCAACTGGTCAAACAGGTCATTAATACGAGGTAGCAGATACCTATTCTTGATAGTGACATGGTTTAATTCCCGGTAATCGATACAAAGTCGCATACTCCCGTCTTTCTTCTTTATAAATAAAACAGGAGCACCCCAAGGAGATGTACTAGGACGAATAAAATCGATGTCCAATAACTCCTGTAGTTGGACCTTTAACTCCTGAAGTTCAATAGGAGCCATTCGATATGGGGTTTTAGAAATGGGCTTTGTACCAGGTTCAAGATCAATAAAGAATTCAACTTCACGTTCTAGTGGTAGACCGGGAAGTTCTTCAGGAAATACGTCAGGAAAGTCAATAACAACAGGAATATTATTCAAATATGACGTTTCTTTATTCAAATCCATAACATTGGCTAAGAAAGCTTGACATCCATTTTTTAATAAACGAATGGCTTTATGGCTTGATATAACAGTGATTGATTTTAATGGCTTAGTTGCTTGAATACGCACAACAGGTTGGTTAAGAATATGAAAACTAACAACCTTACGAAAACAATCAATTTTGGCATGATGAGTAGTTAACCAATCAATCCCTAAAATCACATCAAAAACAAGTATCTTTAAAGAGATAAGGTCAACAGGTAATGTGATGGTGCCAACTTGGATCAAACAAGATTTATAAACAGTGGATGTGATGAAAGTTTCTCCTAACGGAGTCTCCATAGATAAATCAAAGTCTAATTTCTCCAAAGTCAAGTTTAAACGTTGAGCACAAGCGGAGAAATAAATGAATGGGTAGCACTCTAGATCTAGTAAGGTATAAACTTCGCATGAATTTATGATTAGCTTACCCGTGATCACCTCGTTTGGGTTCCTCGCGATGTTGACTACCACGACAAACGCTCTTCCAGGAACCGTTGACTTTTACTTTTCTGGGAAAGCCTTTTGAGTCACCATCCCCACTGGACATGGTTTCGCTACAGTATAATCTCGAGCGATATGTCCTTCCTTTCAACAATTATAGCATACTTTGAACTGTGTGGGACGGTAATGATATGTCCCTCTTTTCCACATTTATAGCATACGACCGATTGGTCGTTTCTCCTCCCTTAAAACCGGTTACTCTTTGGTCGGTGCTGACGTCTTCATAGTGTCATTGTTGAATCTCCTCTTTTTAAAATCTTCCCCCAACTCGCTTCTTCTATTTTCATGGCCACGATTACCACCAGAGTGGTTGCCGCTCTTGTCCATATTTTTCTTTCTCCATTTGGTTATCATTGTTACGATGATCGCGCTATCACCGGTATGATCCTGGTTGTGGTCCCTCGGTTGACCGTACTCATTATCTTGCTCTAATAATTGAGCCCTATTGAAAACATCTGAATAGAGAGAAAATTTATGAGAAATGAGATATTGACGTATGTCGGGTTTCAAACCTCTCAGAAACATCAGCGTCATACGTTCCTCATTCTCCACCAAATGAGGTGCAAACACCGACAACTCTGCAAACTCATAGCCTCGTCTTTGGGACACCGTCATGTTATTCTGCTCCAGTCTAATAAACTCTACCTCCTTCATATGACGAATACTTTCAGGAAAGTACTTGTCATTGAACAGTTTCTAAAATGTCTCCCAAGGCATGTTGAGTGCGGCTGGATGGGTACGCTTCACAGACTCCCACCAGTAGTCTGCCTTGCCACGGAACATAAAGGTAGTGAATAAAACCTTATGTTCCTCCGTGCATCCCAAGACATCGAATATCTTGGTAATTTGTTTAACCCACGTCTCTGCCTTGATCGGATCCGGCTTTCCAATAAAGTCTAGTGGTCCCAACTCTTTGAACTACTTGGCTGTGATAAACTGTGAATTGCTATCATTTCCTCCTGTATTTTGAACACGAGTCTCCCTCGTCTGATTCTGCATGAACTTTAAAAAGCTTCTAAACATCTCATCGTCCATCATCTGCTCAGTGGTGTTGTTTACAGGAGGAACATTGCCAGCCTGTTGCACGTTCTCCTCGTTGGTGAGCACAGGTGTCTCCACGGTCTCATTTACTCCACTGTTAACATTCTCAGTCGACATTCTCAAATACTACCATAAAACAAGGGTTAATTTAACAAATTAACATATCACATAATATCCCTATATTATGACCGACCAACAAATAAGCTTAGGTAGGATACACTAGCGAAGGATTTACTCGTCTCTCCCCTCCTAGTTTTATTCCCCGATCTCCGCTATAGATCATATCCCTAAGCTCTGATACCAACTGTGACGCCCCCAAAATAGGTATACAACACCCATTCTGAGTCGTCAAAATACATGGTACAAATACAACTACAACATTATTAATACAACATAAAAATTGTGAGTTTAAATACAAATATTGTCATCTAGACAATATCCACACTCAAATAAGTCCTCATTACAATTATTGATATATTATTATACAAAAATGGTGAGGACTACTAAAATGACTTTCTAGAACCTTCATTCCATACCCCGACTAGTACTCGCTACATTCTCGCCTCTTGAGAAGAAAAATGGAACAAAAGGAAAAGGGTGAGCTCAACTAGACCAGTAAAGAATATTATGACTAAGATAACATAGAACAAATTATCGTTAGTCTTCAACAGGGAAAAATCTAATAGAATACAATAGACAACCAGTTTTAAATCAATCTTCGCAGCGGAAATAATAATTCATTAGAAGAGTTAAGTAGAGAATGCAAACTACTATCTTCTATATATGAATTTAAAAGTTCATCGTCGATATTTTATCCTCGTAACATCAATCATATATATATCGGAATTAAATATTTATCTTTGCACTCAATGGCCAAAGATATTCATCAGTTGGTCATGTTTATCTAAACACCTGTTCATCTTCGCACTACGGGCCAAAGATATTCATCAGAAAATCATTCATCTTTGCACTACATGCCAAAGATATTCAGTAATATCATCATTTAGGACTGAGGATGATGAAAAATATTTTAAAGAAAACGAATCCAGTAAAACAAAAAAAATAAATATTAAGGATTCGTATTTCAACTATTTCATGTCCAAAAATACCTCATAAATAATCATAATGGAGAAAAATTCAAGAATGATCAAAACATGGATACAATCAAAGCTAGTATCCATAATAGATATTTTGGACAAAAAGAAGAAAATTTCATTTTTTTTGGTGAATAGTGCCGTATTCGTGAATAGTGCCGTATACGTGAATAGTAACCCCGACACAAAAAGTTCCAAATTTGATAAAAAAATTTAGACCAATATTTCGGCATAATGATATTGAAGAAAATAATATCATTTAAGAAGAAAACAACATCCCTTACCTCGTAAAGACAGTACTTCTAGTTGAAACATCGGATATAGGCTATGACTTGAACTTGCACCGTATAGAAATACTCAAAGTATAAAAATACTCACAAGAATACGCTCAATATATCGAGAGAGAAAGAGAGAGAAAACTTCAGTTTCTGGTGTGATTTTCAATTCTAACCTAAGCACCCTATTTATAGGAAAATGCTTAGAACACCAAAGCTGAAAATTTAATATAATATTAATATATTATATATAAATTCCTACGCACACATTCTAGGATCTGAATTCAGCCATGCTTGACAACAAATAAGCCCACCAAACATATCAAAAATGTTTTTCTTTTAAAACAAATTTAAAACTTTTAAAAAAATAATTATTTCGGAACTTCAGAACTTTAATAATTCATAATAAATAGCCCTTTAATCAGAAAAATTCGAAACACATGTCTTTTTCATAGGAAATTTCATTCTCTACAACCTTGCAGAAGAAAGTTTTTCCAAATTCCAAATGAAATTGGATCAAATCCACAAGCAGGTGACTTTACAAAGTTATAATTAAATTCGGTCAAGAAATGGGGTTCAACGACACACAAAACATGTGTTTATCATTTATTGAGCAAAAATACTCTTCCTCCTCATATACTCATATATCCCACATTCATTGTAAAAATATCACCATTATTATATTATAATAATATAATAAAATATTATTTTATCAGAAAAGATAAAATATCAATTTTTAACAATTGTCACTTTAAAATTTTCTCCATCTATATCCACATAAAATCAATAGTTTCCTCATCATATAAATCAATAATTAATTATTCACAAATAATATTACGTAATCACAATCATCGATAACCGTGTTCCTCAGAAAGAGGGGCTTTCAATAAGGATTTTCTCCATCTTTGGCCTAGCAATTAGGTGACCAAACCACTCCTTAGATGTAACTTTTTAGACATTGCCAATAATGTTATCTAATAATATTATTCGAGGATAATATGAATTATTGTCTCAGATAATGAAAAATATTGTGTAGTGACAATTATTAAAACAACAAAGTAATATAAAATATCAACGTAGCAATTATTGAATCAATGAAATAAAATCTTGAATAGTAATTCGTAACAATTATTGAGTAGTGCCTTCTTACGTAAGAATCAATAATTGGTGCAATACCTGCAGGTAATATCTTGTGCAACAACGCAGACATTCGTGTTTTAACCAACCGAGTATTCCAACAAGATAACTTCAGTAATAACTACGCCGTTATTTATAAACAACTTATACTTGTCGTTTTCTTCATCCAATCACTTTTCGTTATGGGGCCCACACAAGGTTGCGCTTGCAGGTTGTACCTAATATTCCCGACGTAAGAATATTCCACGACCAAACGAATATTCTCCGATAAAAATGAATATTTTATAACCACTTGCTTATTTAAAATATGTACGTATTTTACCCATAACTAACCACATTAATCAAATCAACCCTTACTATTTTAAAATAATAAATAGAGGAAAATCATTTTTATTTATAATAAGTTGGGGTCTTACATTTTCCCTTTCCATGGATACACCTTCAAAAAAACAAAACTACCTACATCAAATTCCTGATTTTGTCGGTGTTGATCGGCATACTTCTTTTGACTGTCCTGTGCATCTATCAATCTTGCCCGAATTACCTTGATGATCTCGACAGTTTGTTGCACCAATTATGGACCTAACAGCTGATGTTCACCTACTTCGTCCCAGCATGACGGAATCTGCATTTTCTACCGTACAATGCTTCGTAAGGCGGCATGCCAATACTTGCATGATAACTGTTATTATAGTCAAATTCAACCAACGGTAGGTGGTCATCCTAATTCCCTTTCAAATCCATAACACACGCTCTGAGCATATCCTCTAATGTCTGGATTGTCATATCACTTTGTCCATCAGTTTGGGGATGATACGCTGTGATCATTCTTAACTGTGTTCCCAAGCATTCTGAAAGGTTAATAATAATCTAGAAGGGGGGGGGTGAATAGATTATTACCAGTTAAAAATTATATTTAGGCCTTTTTAAATTTTTAGTTATTAATTAGCAGTTTAAGCAATTAGCATGCAAGATAATAAAAATTCAATCACAATGCATAGAGATTTATCTGGTTCACAACATACACCCCTTGGTATATTGCTACGACTAGTCTCAAGTTCCTACTTGGAACTTGAGATCATATTACTATCAGTAATAAAAACTCCTTCAATAGGCGGAGAAGCATTTACAAAGTTTTATAGTCAAACTTCCAACTGTTCCCAACTAATCTATCTTGGACAGCAAGCTCCTAGCTCCTTCCTCAAGCTTAGTTGTACTTATTTTGAGTTCAGTTCTATTCTATGATCTGGTCTTGAAACAACATACTCTTCCTCGCCTCACAAGTACACTAGAGACCCAACTTCCTGCTGACCTCTCTATGACTATGGTCTTGGTCGAAGAATTACTTATCTTTCTCACAGGTACATAAAATAAACTAACTCTAATCCTTTCTCTGTTTACTAATACATTTACAACAAAGTGCTTCTTCAAAAATCTTATAAGAGTTAAGTACAGATTAATGCTTTTCAATTAAGCAGATAGAAAATTAAGAGCAACTATATCAGTGTAAAAGTTCAAGGACTTTTATATTAAACAATAAGCCTTTTTAAAGCAGATAGAACTTTTGTTTAGATCCATTGATGCTTCTGATTAAGCAAATATAAGATGTTAAGGCACTTTGTAAAGAGTTAACAATTCTATAAAATAAAGAGTATTTTTCTATAGATACTATACAATTGTTCCTTAGTTAGTCTTTATAAATTATCAATACTTGTAGAAAATAATAAATCAATTTAAATAATATTTATCAAGTATAATCTCAGTTAAGCACAAACTGATATAACAAATATTACTTGTTTAACTCAAATAATATATATGAATATTTTATCTATTATGTGAACTTTTATAGATAATGTCACTTAGTACTATAAGGAATCGTACGGTTCGAATCCCTCTTGGTAGAGGTGTGTCTCCGTAGCCTTGCGGCGTCTAAGTATGACAAAATTTATAATTTTCACAATTGATATTTATATAAATATTTTCAATAGATCATTACGATTCTCAAATCCGGTTCGGATGACTACTCTTTTTGGAGCAGTATCTCAATGTTGTTTTGAGTTATCAAGTGTCGTATCTATTTTAGGATATTTATATAAATAATGTCGATAAAAGGTTACTGAAGACTTCAAGGAATCGTACGATTCGAATTCCTCTCTGTGGAGGTGTATCTCCGTAGCCTTGTGGTGCCCAAGTATCCTTTTATTTGACAAATAGATGAAATATGGATATTTAAAATTGTGTCGAGCAATGTGTATTTGTATATCTATAGATATAATGCAAGTAAGAAATAATTCAATAGAAATTAAACTTATCTCAATACTTGGACCAATTTTTCTCTTCAAAAATAATCAGAACTTTTGTAAAAAGAGATATATAGTTTAGAGAGAATGTAGGCAAGGAGAGTATGATTTTCTTTTCACTAAATTGGTAAAAACCAAATGTAAGACCCCAACTTTTTAATGAATAAGATTGAATTTCCTCTATTATTATTTTGAATAATAAGGTGTTAATTTGATATAATACTTTGGTTATGGGTGAAATATTAAAATTTTGCAAAATTAAACAAGTCGTTATAAAATATTAATTGTTGTCGGGAAATATTCGTTTGGTCATGAAGTATTCTTACTGTCAGGGAATATTCGTATGACGGTGCAGCCATTTGTGGGCCCCATAACGGAAAACGGTTGGATGAAGATAACGACAAGTTTGAGTTTTTATAAATAACGGTGTAATGGTTACACAATTAACAACATTGGAATAAGCTGGTGGTTAAAATACGATGAATACGTGGTTGCACACTGAAGACTTTGCGGTATTGCACATTATTTTTGAATTATTGATTCTTACGTAAGAATGCACTACTCAATAATTATTATAGTAATTACTGTTCAATATTTTATTTTATTGATTCAATAATTGCTACGTTGATATTTTATATTATTGTTGTTTCAATAATTGTCACTGCACAATATCTTCATTATCAGATCAATAATTCATATTATTTGAATAATATTGTTAGATAACATTATTGGCAATGTCTAAGGAAGTTATGTCTAGGAAAGGGGTTTGGTCACCTAATTGGGCGCCAATAAGGAGAAATTCTTATCTGAAAGCCCCCTCTTTTCTGGGAACGACCTGGTTGTCATAATTGTGATTCTATAATATTATTTGTGAATAATTAATTATTGATTTATGTGGATATAAATGAAGGATATATTTTATTTGGACATAAATGAAGGAATTAATGCTGAGGTGTTTTATCATTATTTGGTCGGAATAGAGGTTTTGAAAATCGTCCGTATGTGGATTTCGGTTATTTTTCGTTTGTAATTTGGAAAAACTTAAATCTACAAAGTTGTAGAGAATTTATTATGAATTATTGAAGTTTCAGATATAAATGTTTTTATTAAAAACATGGTGGGCCCCACTTTTGGTTGGTGAGAAATGAAATGTGCTGGAATTTATTTTCAAAAGTGGTGGGTGTGAATAATAGCAGGTAAAGTCATCAGGTAACATGTTAGTCTGATATGGCGTTCTAAGCATTTTTCTATGAATAGGGTGCTTAGTTAGAATTGAAAATCACACCAGAAACAAGTTTTCTCTCTTTCTCTCTCTATATTATCGAGCGTATTTTTGAGTATTTAGATACTTTGTGAGTTGTTATTCATCAGTGCAAGTTTCCTTCAGCCTTATACCTGATATTGCAGCCGGAAGTACTGTTCTTTTAAGGTAAGGGATGTTATTTTCTTCATAATGATGTTATTATTTCAATATCATTATACCAGAATATTGGTATGAACTTTATTGTGGAATTTCACACTTTTTGTGTCGGGGTTACTATTCACGTATACGGCACTATTCACGAATACGACACTATTCACAGAAAAATGAAATTTTCTCCTTTTTGTCCATGTTGTCTATTATGGTTACTATCTTTGATTGTATCCATGTTTTGATCTTTATTCTTGAATTTTATTCCACAATTGATTATTATAAGGTATTTTTGAACTTGGATAAACTAAAGTACGAATCCCTAATCTTTGATCTTTTATCTCACTGGATTCTTTTTTTAAAAGATATTTTTCATCATCCTCAGTCCTAAATGATGATATTACTGAATATCTTTGGCTGTGAAAGTGCAAAAGATGAATGATTACCTAATGATTATCTTTGGCCCGTAGTAAAAAGATGAGCAGTGTTGAGATGAACATGACCATGTTGGTGATACAAATGAATATCTTTGGCCCAGAAAGTGCATAGATGAATATTTGATACAAGATGTATATTAATTGATGTTACAGGGATAAAATATTGATGATGGACTTTTAAATCTTAGAAGATAGTAGAATTATTTCTCTACTTAACTCTTCTGATGGATTGTTGTTTCCGCTGTAGTTGTTGATCTAAAACTTGTTGTCTATTATATTTTATCAAATTTTTCCCTGTTGAAGACTATTGACAAATTTGTGTATATTATCTTAGTCATAATATTCTTTACTGGGCTAGTTGAGCTCACTCTTTTCCTTTTTGTTCCATTTTTCTTCTCAGGAGGTGAGAACATAGCAGGAACTAACCGGGGTTTGGAGTGATGGTTCAGGATAGTTGTTTTAGTAGTCCTCGCTATTTTGTAAAATAGTGTATCAATAATTGTAATGAGGACTCCTTTTGTGTTTGTATACTGTCTATTAGACAATATTTGTATTCAAACTCGCAGTATATGTGTTGTCGTATTTCGCACGACAATTGTATTACTGAAGTTATATTTGTTTTTGTGCCATGTATTTGGAGACTCATAATGGGTGATGTATACCTATTTTGGGGGCGTCACAATTCTAATCAAAAGAATAATCTTATGAATGATAGGTTTCAATATAAAAGATAAAACTAAGTTGTGTAAGCAGCAGATCAGGCAAGTATCCTTACTCTTTGTATCTACTTATGCAATAATCCTGTGTAAGTAAGTTAGTGAGCTATACCCCTGCTATATAGACTTTTTAACTCTACTTTTATTGATCATATATCTAAACCATAATATTCATGTCAGTGATCAAACTCTATTTGTTTACCAGTAGGTAGTAATGTATGATCAATATATATACCATGTTTATAGATAGTTAAGTTAGATTATACGAGTGCCCTCACTTGAATAATAATTGTATTTAATCACATGTTGACACATACCTAATAGTTTTCAGGTATGTATATGTTATTTAAAAATCGTCTAAGCTATTTAACTCAGCTAGACACAGATTTAAAAATATCGTTGACCAGAATAGAACATTATTGTTACTCAGCTAAAATATTTTAGTTCAGAATTCCAGACTAATTTATGAACATCCCAAACATGGGAAACTTTTATGCACCAAAAGCGAACCAGATATATCGTTCGAACACGTAGTATTGCTCAATACAGGGCATAAAGGGCTGATCACCCTCCGTGTCCGTAAGACATGACAGTTTGCAGATGAAGTTCTGTTTAACCTTTTCAAAAATTTAAAAATAAAGTTCATAGTTTGTCAACTATTCCCCATTTATAGTCAGTACGTAGTTTCAAAAATGAAAAAGAGTTGATTTGTAGTTCAGTATTGTTTCAACTTACTTCACAACTATTGCTTCATTGTAGAAGTGTTGTCCAAAGAAAACATTTAAATTCTTTCAGATAATCTTTATTCATTGCTATTACTTGATGGGCACTCAAATGCTCATTCTTGCTTTAAATTTAAATGTTTTCAGCTAAACTAGCACGACCTGAAGGTTCCAGCAAGGACAAAGGGAAGGGGAAGCTGAAGGATTAGGTTATATAATGTTATTTGTATTAACTGTTGGTAGTATGAAACACTAAATATTATGTAATGTATGACTTAAAGATTCTCGAGACTGGGAAGGTAGATAACTTTGATATAATAATTTTGTATAATTAACACATTTAGTAGTTGAATGAATGTTATCGTAGAGCACCAAATATGGGTTTCAAGTACTCGGATTTGGGGGCGTCACAACATGGTATCAAAGCAGTAGGACCGCAAGAGTTTAGAAGGACAACTGACCCGATAGAAGCTCAGACTTGGATAAAGGAGATAGGAAAGGCTTTTGTGATCGCTAGGGTAGCAGAAGGGTAAAAGACAACTTTTTCCACTTATATGATGAAAGGGGAGGCAAATTTCTAGTGGGAGGCCAATCTAACTAGAGCTGGAGTAGGAGAGGTTACGTGGACTAGGGTCAAAACACTGTTCTTTGAGAATTATTTTTTGTCTAGTATGCAGGCTAGGATGGAGGTGAAATTTCTAGAGTTGAAGCAGGGGGACATGTCAGTTACGGAGTATGCCGCAAAATTTATTAAATTAGCTAGGTTCGCTCCACATCAAGTGGACACGAAAGCAAGGAAGGCACGAAGGTTTGAGCTGGGCTTAAAACCTGGCTCTACAATAAGGTGGCGGTATTGCAGATTGGTACTTTTGCAGCACTGTTAGACAAGGCTATCATAGCCGAAGAGGGAAGTGAAGCCATGACTCTTTACAATAAGGAGGAGAAGAATATGGTTAAGATTGAGGGAGCTGTCAAAGTGGAAGTAAGATGGGAAAGAGAAAATGGGACAATTTAGGAAATATAAAAACTAAGTAGGAGGGTGTGAAGAAGCAGGTTGTGCAATATGGAAACTGTGGGAAGAACCATTCTGGAGAGTCTGTGTGTTTTAAGTGTGGGCATGAGGGACATATCTCTCCCAACTGTCCTAATCCAAGGATTAATAGTGGTTATTTTATTTGTGGATCAATAGAATATAAGGTGAGGGAGTGTCCGAAAGGGAGAGCTGATGGAGGAAATGTCAATACGAGGAAAAGAAGTGGGACGCTAGCAATAACTGGTCCAACTCCACCAAACAAACCAACCAAATCAACTGCAAGGACCTTCAATATGACAGTTCAAGATACGATCGCAGCCGGAGATGGAGTTCAAGGTATGAACCCGATCAATGATATTAATATATACAACTGATTTAGATTTAACATATTCTTTTATCACAAGTTTGATAAAATAATATAATAATTCGTTAATAAAAGAATTATTGAAGGAGGAATTTGAGTTCTGAATTCGAAACACGAATCTTATAAGGAGGGGAGAATATAGTAATTCAATTTTTCATAATAATAAAAATCTAAGGATAAAACATTAATATTAAGGGTAAGGTAATTGTGATTCCAGGGACAAAATCTTTATAAGGAGGGGAGAATGTAAAGACCCGGAAATTTTCGAATAATTATATCTATATTTTTACGAATAAATTTTTATTTTATTTTATTTTATTTTATTTATAAATTATTATGATTATAGTTATCAGTAATAATATTTCTGAATATATGCGATATGGATTTAGCAAGATAGTCAATTTAAAATTTTAAGTTGACTGATAATGAAAGTTAAGTCGGATATGGTACAGAACCCTAATTCATGGATTATGAACAAGGAATGAGAATATTAGTATATAATAATTATATTTCAATATGTTATATATATATATATATATATATATATATATATATGTTAATTTAGTGTTGATCAAAAATAGCAAAGTTTTAGAAAACCCTAAGTTTAAACCGATAAACCCTAATTCAAACCCCAAATAGGAAAGTAAGACTAATTATTAATCAGGTATATGTGATCAAGGAGATATGTTAGTAAATATGAATCTAATTAGGGAAAACCCTAACAATGATGTAGAAACCCTAATGGTTAAGTGTGAAACCCTAATTTCATTATCGAGGAACCCTAAACCCTAATTTTGAAACCCTAATTGGTGACTATCAAGTCTTAATGGTAATTAACAAATCTTAAGATTTAAAATTTATGAGAAATATATGAAATTACCAAACTACCCTTAAAATCTAGATAAAAAAGACCAAAATACCCTTTAGTGTGAAAAATGACCAAAGTACCCTTTCACTTAACTTGTAAGCTAAAAGGTTTTCTAGAATGGCATGACTCATCACTTGTGCTTATCCCATGTGCTAAAATATCAGCCAAGATCAGATTTCAAGTGCCACCTAGCATTACTTACATACATTGTATCTAGGTTATAAGAGAAAAAGAGAGAAAGTTTACAAAAATTTCTCACTTGCTATCTAACACTCAACCAATCCTATCTCTCTCTAGACCCACAAAATCTCTAAGTATTTCAGTCCCTAAACAACCCTCTAGAACACCAAGATCAGTTTTATAGAGCAAGATCAAAGCATCTTCAAGAGAGAGGTATAAAACCTAGCCCTATTTGATCTTACATGTTAGGATAAATTTGGTGTTTAAATGGTTAAATGCATGCTAGAAGATGTTATATGATGATCTATAATGTTATATCATAGATCTATAGCCTTAAAGTGCTTTAAAATCAATGTTTTCAAAACTGCCTTTGAACTCTAAAATTTTGTCTAACAAGCAAAAGTCAGAGGCTGTAGATTCTTTTCTGTTAATGATTTTGTGTGTTTTCTGTTTTAGACTGGTAGTTAGCTATAAGGACTTTGATCTGGACTTGAAATCATGCTTAGATCATGTCCAAAATACAAGATATTCTTGGTCAAACCTAGTTGACCAAGCATGACCAAGAGTTTCTGGGTAACCCAAAAACTCAATATCAGGGTCTGACATGATTTTCTAAGGCTAATATCGGTCAGATGTTAGGAGATTTGGAGATGTTATTGTATCTAGTATGTAACCTATTAGATAGACTCTAGATCCATACTTTTATATCACTCAAACAATCAACAGATTGTAAGTAGTGGATGGTCAAAGTAGCCTACTTGACCATGACTTTATAATTTCTGGGTAACCCAGAACTTGTTCATCAGTGTCTGACAACAAGTTCATGGGCCCAGATCTTGCATGTGTTTGTTATTTTGCTTGTGTTAGTGTATTTAGGTTATACTCTTATATGTGTACTACAGATTCATGCTCATATATATAACCTAGATAAACAACAGAATGAAAATAAATGATGGTCAAACTAGCTAGCTCGTTCACGAACTCGATTTTTTGGGAAACCCAGAAAACATAAGAACATCACTTCTGACAAGGTTTGACCGGATTCTATCTTATGATTCTATTGTAGTTTGACTGACCTGATGAATGATAATAGTACATTGGCATGTATGCTACAAGCCTGAACCGTTAGAACACCATAACATCACACAGAACTTGATTAAATTATGGCACAAAGTAGCTATCAACCACTGCCTGGGTTTCTGGGTAACCTAGAAAACCCAGGAATGCCCTGACAGCCACTTTGGACCTCCAGATCTTTCATGTATGTTACCATGTGACTCTGTTAGTTGATGATTCGTGTAGTATTACATCAATACTACATGATCATTACAAAACCGTGCCCAGAAACATCTTGTACAACGAGTAATGAACGGTCAAAGTAAGCACCTTAGCAACTGATTGTCAGTCTTGAGCCTCAAGAACACCAACCGCGATAGAAACCGTCGCTATAGCCTTCTAGCGACGGATTTAATTATTTTAGTTTTCTAATTTCTGAAAAATTCATTAAAAATAGAAATAAATTTCTGAAAATTACAAAATTAGTTCTAAAAATTATTTTAAGTTCTAAAAATTAATTTTTTGATAAATTGGCATATTTTTCATTAATATTACTATTTATTTGAATATTAATGAGATTAAATTTATTTAATAATCGTATTAAATAAATTGGTTAAAAATGACTTTTATATTATAAAATTATTTTAAATGATAATAAGGTGTTTTAAAATATTTGAAGTTATAAATCATGACTTTTAATATTTTGAGGTAATTTTCATTAATAATTTAATATTAATGATAATAGATTTATTTAATAATTATATTCAATAAATAGTTTAAAAATGAACCTGCTTGTCAACAAGAGGTAATTTAATTGTAGGTGTAGTATATTATATCAACAGCATATCAAGATAAAAATCTTGTTCAATGAATACACAGGGTTGAGAAATTTTGCATAAGTAAGTTAAGGTTAAGAAGAACTTTCTTGAGCGTAGATCGGTCAAGTTATGATACTCAATTCGTTTAATAAATACCTACGATGTTCATATATATAAATCTAACACATTAGTATTGGTAACAATACTCAAATATAGCATTTTATATAAGATCGGGTTAGATTCGATAAGGTTTTCGGTGTTAAATATCTTTATCGAATACTAATTAAGTTGATATATGAACCAAATTTTATTTATAAATTTTATTATATTTTTAAAAATTTATATATCCATTATAATAATTTTTAGAAGTTTTAAATATTTTTAAAATATTTATTTCTCCTTTAAATGATTTTTAAATCATTTATTTCTATTTTAGGTAATTAATATTTTCTTATAATTTTACAAAAACATTGTTTATTATTTTTAAATAATTTATAATCATTTATTATGATTTTTATATCATTAATATTATTTTTGATAATTATTTAGTATTTATAAGTAATTATTCTATTTATTTCATCAATAAGTTAATTATTATATTTTCTAAATAAAATAAAATATTTATTGAATTTATATAAAAATATTAGAAATTAATTATATTTATTTAATATAATTTTTAAAACTGTTTTTGTATTTATTTATATTTGATTATTAATTATTTCTAATTTTTATAATTTATTTTTAGAAAAATCAATTTCTGTCTGTCGCTAAAGCCCTTCAGTGACACAAAGTGTCGATGTAGGTGTTCTTGAGTTTCTGGGCAACCGCTTGATCATGCTAGTGGGACTAGTTTGATCGTAGTTTATCTTACTATTGTTTTCATTTTTGGGTTCAATCAAGTATTGATGTTGTAGTACTCTTACAGTAGTACAACATGAATCAAATTTCAGGCTTTAACTTACATAGAATAGGAATTTATAGAGGCTCAAAGTCACTATCAAAGCTATTCTTGAGTTTCTGGGCAACCCAGAACAATAGTCATGGCCGGTCAACGGTTTTGTGGTCTCAATATTTTCGATTTTGTATTGGATGTGTGTTGTGTTTGTTGTAACATGTAATATATATGTCAGAGTACATATATATAACACAAATTTGAACAAATCTTAAATCTAAGGACTCCATTTAGTTTGGTCAAAGTAATTTGGAAGTCATTTTAAATTCTTCAGCTTTTTCGGGTAATGTGAAAACTTGGTCAAGTTCGGTCAACGGATTTTGACCATTAATTCTAGTAATCCTATGAGTTGTTTTTATAAATTAAGATCATAGATACGTAGTACATATATCAGGGTGTTAATATAAAACAAAACATTATAAAAACAACAACTGGAAAGCGATCAAAAAGGTTGGTCAAGGTAGCCAGTACAACTGTTCTTGAGTTTTATGGGTAACCCAGAAAACTGAAATCCGTGAACGGTCAACGCACTTTGACCAATCATAATTTGCAATCTATGGTTCTAATGAACCTGCTTTCTTTTCCAAATTAAAGACCTACTAACATGCTACAAGTAACATACAATTAACAGACCTAAACATAAACATACTTGAATCTACAAGCCTTGACATTCGGCTGTCAGACTTGGTTTTTCAAAATTTCCAAATTTCTAAAAACACTTAATTAAGACATCTAGATGTTATGAAAACGTGTTCTACCAATCTAACATACTTTCTAACATACTAATACATATTTCTAAACATCTAAACAACAATAATAACAAAGGATCAAAGAGCTAATTATGAATTAGGGTTTGCACCTTTCTTGGTTGATTTTCGAATCTAGCTACTGAATTTGATGCTGCTATCACCCACACTTGATTTGGTAAGTATATAAGTGTATCCCGGCTTAGAAATTTCGTGAGTTTGCTCAGCCCTAGGGTTCCTATTTATAGAATTCTTTAACTTGGCTTTTAGGACATTTTCAAGCAACTTGCCTCTAAAAATATCTGATCTGATGACTATAATCATGCTTGGGAGTTACAAGCATGTCATGTGCAGCCTAGGAACTTGTAATGGTGACTCCTAACCTACTTGTGAGCTAGTTAGTTTAGTTTAATAGCTTAATTATTTCCTAATCTTCACTAATCTTGATTAGGGTTTTGTTTTTAATGATTAGGATTGTTAAATGATGTTTATTAGTACCTAATTGAAGTTTACAAACCATGATTAGGTGTTAAGATAATCTAATTAGGGTTAAAATATCTAATTAGGGTTGGGTTTTCAATTTAGGGTTAGGGTTTTTGAAATTTAAGTCGGTACACTTAGAAGGGGGTTGAATAAGTGTAGGCACAAACTATGTCCAACTTTTATTTAGCTAAAAATTCCTTTGGATATTCAATGCAGTAAGCTGGATTCTATATCTTTGTACTTTAAAAATGAAACCAGGATATTGAGTTAATGTATCACTTTTCAAAAATTATAATTCTGAAACTTAACTTTTTCTAAAGTTGATTATGATAAACAAATTTACTGAACAATTAAGTGATATGAATGGATATAGAATACAGGCTGCTGGATAGTTAGCAGAATAATATGACAAAAAATGCAATCACATAAACATCAGAATTTTTATGTTGTTCAACTACTACCCTCTAGAATAATAGTCTAATCCACGTCCAATACCAACTAGTATTGGAGACTCAATTTTATTAAACTTTTCTAATTATAATACAAGTTCCGCCAATTTGAACACCTTTGTTCATCGTGCACCTATGCACTCTTAAGCACCTATGCTTTATTCAAACTTGATTGTAATGATGCAGTAACCTAAACCGGATTACAATTTAGAGAATATTAATTTGTGTAAGAAAATATAAGAGACACAGTAGAGGTCTAATGATCAAACAATATATCACTTACCAATGCAAGGCTCTAGTATGAAATGATATGCAAGAAGAATGTTACCAGAATATTCTCTATAAGACCACCTTCGCTGAAGCACCTTCTTAGCACAATCAACAACAACCAGGAAGAAAAACAATTCTGTAACTTGTATGCTTTATGATATCAGTATGCGTTTTTCTTATCTTTATTTGTTAATGAACTCAGTTTATATAGACTACTCAAGAATATTACCGTTGCTAAGATTTACTTCTGTAATATGTGCGTTTAAGACACATTGCATAAATCTTGCAGTTCCACGTCAATCATGATATACTCAGTTCGTTTTTCATCACCGGTATTCTATTTGCTGAGATATGATGCTATCAGTAATTTTGGGCTAGTTGATTTTCATCACATGGGATAGTACCTGTTATGGCTTTTTACCATGCCAATTACTAAAATGCCGGAAGCCAACACTTGTATTACCATAAACATCTGCAGGCAAGTTTCCATATTTCTTACTATATATTGGGCCGTTGGAATCAACCAATTAGATTTCGCAGATTATGAGACAAGATTATGGTGCATGATTCCTACTATCCCATATTTGTTTTACCCGTAAATGCATAACTTATGGTAATTTATTCAATCAACTAGTTACCTTAGTTAATTGCCTAAAATTAAATTCCTTGATTTATGAAGCATGATTTATGATGTGTGATATACTATACTAATTATTACCGTGATTTGGGTTGCGTCATTTTTCACAATTTTACACACCCAACCATTTTCCCAAAGCTACCATATTTGGTTATGATGATAGATTTTTGGCCATGCATGTCATGAGCTCGTGAATTAGTATGTAGTATGTGTGCACAAGTATATATGTAATTCACATGTCCTAGATCCTTATTTTGGAAAGTAATTGATGCTAAGATCTTACATATATTCCTAGGACTCAAATTTTCTTTTCTTTCTTCAAGGTTATCATGGCTTTGTAATTTCGTCCTTGATGTTCCTGAGATATTATATCTTTCCCTGAAATGTTATATAGCATGATTAGTGCAATAATAGGGTCATCATCAAAACATGGAGTGTGACATAAGTCAACATTCTCCCCTTTTTTGATGATGACAACAGAATAATTATGACTCCCCCTAAATCCATGCATATCAAAAGAGTTACAACTCCCCCTCAATTTATGCATATCCTTACTATTTAGAATTAACTGATGAGTGTTGAATAACCCTGCATTTTACTAGTTAGTCCACAACATGTTAAGCAAAAGGGATATAATGAACTATTAAATCATCCAACAAACATTTAAACCATAGTCTTTAAATCAGAATAATTATGACTCCACCTAAATCCATGCATATCAAGAGAGTTACGACTCCCCCTCAATTTATGCATATCCTTACTGTTTAGAATTAACTTTTGAGTGTTGAATAACCCTACATTTTACTAGTTAGTCCACAACATGTTAAGCAAAAGGGATATAATGAACTATTAAATCATCCAACAAACATTTAAAACCATTAAACCATCATCCAACAAACATTTAAACCATAGTCTTTAAATCAGAAGGTATCATGCATGAAAAGTAAATAACTTAAAAGTTAAAAGCAAGTTATAATTAAGTCATCTCCCCCTTTGGCATCCATCAAAAAGAGGTGTCCAAAAAGCCAAAAAGGGAAGTGTGGAGATAGGCTTTTAATCATTTGCCTCCTCAATATGAACGTGATTGGCTTCGAGGGGAGTGAAATAAAGACGGTGAAGCCTGCGGTGTTCAATCTCTTCCAGGGACAGTGTGTTTGCAAATCGGGGAGGACGAGCAATGAAGGTAGGAGGCGGTAACGGTAAGTCCAGGAAGTCACCTTGGTATCTGGCCATCCAATTACACTGTGGCCATTCAGGTATACGAGATTGGACTTGGTCTGCTTGCAGTTCTTCACTGAGATCATTCATGCGGCGCTCGGTAAAGCGACCGAGAGTCCCAATCTGATGGCTGATGAATTTAAGTTTAGTGCTTAATTGACAGGAATTGCGGTTCATTTTCCTCTGTAGGGCTTTCACCATAGCCCGAGTGTGCAACTTAAATCCTACTTAGAGGTCAATGAACTCATCTTCCACATTACGAAAAACAGAATGAAGATCATTGCGTCGAATAGAGAGTTTGCCTTTTTCAAGCACAGAAAGACGAAGTTGGATATCTTTAACATCAGCAGTGATTGTGGCTTGATTGTTTACGATGGTATGAAGAAGATTGAGAATCTCAGGGTAGGGGGTAGTGAAGTAGGAGTTGTGGGATTTGGAACATTTGGAATTTCAGGGATAACTCGTATGAACTTTCCTTTTAGTAGTGTGATATGAGCACCCTTGAGATAGTTAGAGTCGATGGAATCAGTTATTTGGATGGAGCCCTCATTGTCGAGTGGAATTTGAAAGTGAGTAAATAATTTTGTGAGGAAGCAGCTGTAAGGCAAGCACTTTTTGGAATGTTTGATACAGTTAACCATGTGTTTGAGTATCATGAGGGAAAAATTGAATGGTTTGCCTGTCATTATCAAGGCCACTAAAACCAAATCCTGGTAAGTGAAGTCAGCGCCACCACCGAGATGAGGAAGAAGATTGTACCTTAGCAATTTATGAAGGACTATTGCAATAGGAGATACTTCGGTGGTTTTAGGAAGGGTGACTGTGGACATGGTTGGGTCATCTATGACAGTGTGAAGCTGGACAATAGGAGACAAAGGAGTATAAACTGGTCCCTTAAATGTAAAAGGAAAGTCTATTGTATATGGTATGGAGACTATGCTCCCTAAATTCAAAGCAATAAAAAACAGAGATTTGCCTTTAACGAATGACGTATAACAGTCCCCATTGTTTTCAAGATTTATATAAAATTGTTGGACTAATTTTGGATACGCCACAGAGGGAGGTGCACTTAGGGAAGCTAAACCACATGACTCAAGGAGGTTTTGAAGAGGCGAGTTTTGGTAGTAAAACATGTCAACTGATTTTTCATAAACAAAAGATTTGTGACATATAGAGGACTTAAAACAAAGCTCGAAGTTGTGACCCCTAAAAAAATCATCAGGAACATCATGCAAGGAAACAGATATAGGGTTTACCGTTATTGGAGGAGAACTGGGTGAAGATTCCTTGACTATTAGCCGTTTAATAACTGTCGATGTCCCAATCGGTGGAGGAGAGGGTAAGCTTGCTTCAGATTCGGCAGGGGAGGATTCGCCGGAGATGGTTGTGACCGAAGGTTACTTTCTTTTCAGTCGTCAAGTAACATGAGCATGAGGAGGTGGAGAGGGTAGCAATACCTCATCGTCAGATTTGTCATGGATTTGTCTAGACCGCCAAGTTTTCATCTTTACGGAAGGTGTTTGAGAGAGATGTAGGATCTCAGAGACAATTGAGTATTGAGAAGACAAATAAGAGGGTTGGAAGAGTAAAGTGACTTCTGTCTTTTCAAGGTTGCGTGGTACCGAGATATGGAAAGGCGTGGCGCCATGTTTGGGAAGAGAGCTCTTGAGAACATTTAATGGGCGTAATTATAGTAATAAGATAAGCCGTGTTTGTCGAGTTTCCTTAAAGCATGCAGACCGTATCTATATCAGTCTCATCCCGAGTTCTCTTCTTAGAGTACAGAAACGTTCTTCCCCATAGGTTTTGTAAATATATCTTCTAATTGGTTCTCAGTGGGGATAAAAATTAATGTAATTAGTCCTTTGGACATATTGTCTCTAAGAAAATGATGTCTAACTTCTATGTGTTTCGTGCGAGAGTGTAAAACTAGATTTTTAGAGATGTTAATTGTGCTTGTATTATCACAGTACATAGGCACATTTTCACACATAATTTAAAAATCACACAAAGTGTTTGGACGATCCATTAAATTTGGGGGGGCAAGAACACTTTGCTAAATATTCAAGTAGATAGGCAACCTAAAGTTTGCTTCTTACTATGCCATGAGACAAGACTTTGTCCCAAAAATGTACACACACCGTTTGTGCTTTTTCTATCTATTTGACAACTTGCATAGTCAGCATCTGAGTAACCCATTAGATCAAAATTATCACATTTTGGGTAAAATAATCCTAAATTTGTAGTACCACTCAAATATTTAAATATTCGTTTAACAGCTTGTAAGTGTGATTCTTTGGGTTTGGCTTGAAAATGAGCACATATACAAACACTGTACATTATATCAGGTCTAGACGCAGTTAGATAAAGTAATGATCCGATCATACCTCTATATTTTGTTACTTCTACATCCATACCTTTTTCATCTGCTGTGAGTTTTATGGATGTACTCATTGGTGTGGTTTTTGAATTTGCGTTGTCAAAACCGAATCTGTTGAGTAGTTCTTTTGTATACATGGCTTGATAAATGAAGATGCCTTCCTAATTTTGTTTGATTTGAAGGCCCAAAAAATAATTGAGTTCTCCCATTAAGCTCATGTCAAACTCCTTATGCATGCATTTGGAGAACCACTCACAAAGAGAATTATTACTAGCACCAAATATTATAATATCTACATATATTTGCACAATAATGATATCTTTATTTTGGCGTTTAATAAATAGTGTAGAGTTAATTTTACCTCTTCTAAAGCCATTTGATAGGGGGTACTTACTTAATCTCTCATACCAAGCTCTTGGAGCTTGTTTGAGCCCATATATTGCCTTCTTTAGTTTGTATACATTATGTGGTAACTTGTCATGCTCGAATCCAGGAGACTGTTTTACGTATACTTCTTCGTTTATGTAACCGTTGAGGAAGGCGCTTTTGATGTCCATTTGGTGTAGTTTGAATTTTTGAAACAAGCAAATGCCAATAATATTCGAATGGATTCCAAACAAGCTACCGGGGCAAATGTTTCTTCATAGTCTATTCCTTCTTGCAGATTGTACCCTTGAGCTACTAATCTAGCTTTGTTTATGGTAATTGTTTCGAACTCGTCAAGTTTGTTTTTGAATACCCATTTAGTTCCAATAATGGATACATCTTTCGGAGGAGGCATCAATTCCCACACTTGACATCTTTCAAATTGTTGTAGCTCTTCTTGCATTGCTAGTAGCCAATTTTCATCAAGTATGGCTTATTTGGCATTCTTTGGTTCAATCTGGGATAGAAATGCTGAGAAAGTACACATATTTTGTGCTTTTCTTCTAGTAATAACTTTGTCATTTATGTTTCGAATGATGTTCTCAGGAGGATGGTTTTTGATGTATCTTGCTAATTTTGGAAGTTAAATATCATGTATTACTTCTTCAGTAGTTTCTAAATCGTGGTCTTGTTGTTCGTCCATTTCAGCTTGCTAGATATGTTCCTGATTTTCATACTCAGCTTGTTGGATAGAGTCTTGATCCTGATGTTCTTCTAATCCATCTTGCTGGATTGTTTCCATGGTCTTCCTATTTTGCTTTATGTGGTAAGCTGGATTTGCAGCAGTCTCTAAATTTCCTGCATCTTCCTCTCTTTCTTTTGGAATATCATGGTTAGATTCATTAAATTTGATGTGTATAGATTCTTCGATACACATCTTTTGCACATTATAAATGCGATATGCTCTACTATTTTGTGAGTAGCCAATGAATATTCCCTCATATGATCTAGCATCAAACTTACCCAAGTTTCCACTAGTGTCAAGAATAAAACATTTAAACCCAAATACTTTGAAATAGCTTATATTAGGAAGTCGATTATTTAATAATTCATATGGTGTTTTCAAAATAATTGGACAAATTAACACTCTATTTAGTACTTAACATGATGTGTTTACAACTTCATCCCAAAATTTCTTTGGAAGTTTACTTTCTTGAATTAGAGCTCTAGCTGTTTCTTGTAATGTACGATTTTTTCTTTCTACCGCTCCATTTTGTTGGGGAGTTCTAGGTGCTGAGAATTCATGAGTAATTCCTTTTTGATTGCAAAATATAATAAAATCATTTTGAAATTCAGTACCGTGATCACTTTTGATTTTTATAAGATTAAGACTATATTTTGTCTCCAAATTTCTAACCAGTTTTTCAAATTCTTTAAATGCCTCATCTTTTGTTCTAAGAAATAGTAACCATGTATATCTAGAAAAATCATCGACTATCACAAATACGTAAAATTTACCATTTAGACTAGCATGCCTTTCAGGTCTAAATAAATCGAGATGGAGTAATTGTAAGGGATAAGAAGTTGATACCATGTTCTTGGCTGTGAATGATGTTCTTACTTGTTTTCCAAGTTGACAAGGCTCGCATATACCTTTCTTCTCGAAGTTCATTTTGGGTAATCCTCTCACTAGGTTCTTTGATGACAATTTTTTGATTAGGTCCATATGAACATGTCCCATCCTTCGATGCCATAGATTTGCTTCAACTTGAATAGTTGCAAGACATAATTCTTCCTCCTGTTGCTCAAAATCAAGAGTATATATATTTCCTTCTCTTTGGGCAACTAAAGTAGCATTGTTAGTACCGTGTGAAATTTTACATTTATCTTTTTCAAAATTTACTTGATGTCCATTATCCATTAATTGACTAACACTGATAAGATTGAATTCTAGACCGTTAACAAGATGAACATTATTAATGTTAACTTTACCATTATCGATTTTACCTTTCCCGATTATTTCACATATTGGGTTATATCACCGAAACGTGATGGTTCCATGTTTCTTTTTGACATTTAATTCCATGAACTTAGATTTGTCTTTTGTCATATGGCGTGAACATCCTTTATCAAGGATCCACTTTTGAGGTGACACTTTTGCCTTTGAAAAACATACACATTAAGAAAAATACAATTTATCTTTTTGGTACCCATATCTTTTTGGGTTCATTTGTGTTAATCGAAATCAAAACCATTTTCTTTATTCACATTGTTTTACTTTGGTAGTGATTTTTCTTCTTTGAACAATTTATCTCTAGATGACCTTTAGTACCACAATTTTTACAAGTAGTGAACGGTGTACAGTAATTTAATTTGAATGATGATTTAGATTTAAGCATTTTAACTTCCTTTCTATGCACCGGATTATAACCAATTCCTTGTTTATCATAACTTGGTCTTTGTTTCCCTCACATGACATTAAAATTTTCTTCGCCATGAACAAATTTAGCTAGAGATAGTTTTAGGGATTCTATTTCCTTTTGAAGTTCATTAGTTGAGGTTGTTTTATTAATAGATTCATCACTAAAAGCATCAATGCATACATCTCTCATTTTTATGTCATTTGTTAATTTTTCAACTTCATTATTTAATTGTTTTACTTTGTTGAAAAGTATTTTATTGTAATTATCTAAGTAATCATTTTTCGCAGCTAATATTTTTTCTTCATTTGTATGTGTTACTTTTTCTATTTCCATCTTTTCATCTATTTGTGACTCAACTTCGCCCATTAGTGTGTTTACTAGATCTTTTAAATACATATTTTTCTCTTTTAGTTTTTCATTTTCTTGTTTCAAAATACAAATATCAGAAAGAGATGCCTTACTAGATTCACCTTCAAGTCCCATGAAGCATATTTGAGCCAGTTCATCATTCACATTTATCTCCACATTAGATTCTTCATCGTCACTCCATGTTAAGAAGGCTTTATTCTTTTTGAACTCTTTATTGCCTTGCTTCCCTTTGTTTTTGAGTTGGAAGCATTCCTTCTTGAAGTGGCCTGGTCCTCCGCATTCAAAACATGTTTCTTCGGTTTGCTTAGCTTTGAACTGGTTTGAATTGAATGTATTCCTTCTTTTATTCTTTCTCTGAAGTAGTCCCTTGAGTCTCCTTGAGATCATAGCTATTTCATCATCCGAGTTGTTTTCAAGTTCTTCCTCAATTCCTGCATTTAGAGATAGCACTTTCTTTCGAGGAACTTCTTCCTCGTTATCATATCTTTTTAATTGATGTTCATATTCTTCTAGTTCACCAAAGAGAGTTAATGTATCCATAGAAGAGATATTAACTGAATCTTGAAGAGTAGTAATTTTAGATGAAAACCTTTTGGGCATAGCCCGAAGTAACTTACGATTGATTTCACTTTGTGGAATTGACTTGTCGAGCAACTTCAAAGAATTTATAAGTACCAAAAATCGTGATTGAGCCATTTTGATTGTTTCGTCTCTTTCCAGTTTGAACATTTCGTAGGCATGCATGAGCATACTTAGCTTAACTTCTCGTATTTTGGAAGTTCCTTCGTGACTTACCACTAAGGTATCCCATATCTCCTTTGATGTGTTGCATAAAGAAACTTTATCTATTTCGGATTGCACCATGCCGGTGAGAATAGTGTTCAGTGCTTTTGAGTCGTATGAAACCATGTATGTTTCGGTTGAGTCCATCTCGAGTAGAGTTTTTGGAGTGCCATCATCTTTCCTTGGGATTACTGGTCCATTCTCTACCACCCACCATTCCCATGGGTCTCGCTTAAGATATATCCTCATCCAAAATTTCCATAAGTTATAGTTTACTGTTCCAAAGAGTAGTAGAAGTCGGTTTGTTGATTGACCTTTGTGATGAGCATTTCCAAGTTGTGCCATGTCAGAATCTTTCCCTATAAGTCACCTTTAAGACAAAGATAAGTAGAGCCAAGCTTTGATACCAATTGAAATTTAAGTAGGTACACTTAGAAGGGGGGGGGTTGAATAAGTGTAGGCACAAACTATGTCTAACTTTTATTTAGCTAAGAATTCCTTTGGATATTCAATGCAGCAAGCTGGATTCTATATCTTAGTACTTTAAAAATGAAACCAGGATATTGAGTTAATGTATCACTTTTCAAAAATTATAATTCCGAAACTTAACTTTTTCTAAAGTTAATTATGATAAACAAATTTACTGAATAGTTAAGTGATATGAATGGATATAGAATGCAGGTTGCTGGATAGTTAGCAGAATAATATGACAAAAAATGCAATCACATAAACACCAGAATTTTTACGTGGTTCAACTAATAACCTCTAGAATAGTAGCCTTATCCACGTCCAATACCAACTAGTATTGGAGACTCACTTTTATTAAACTTTTCTAATTACAATACAAGTTCGGATAATTTGAACATCTTTGTTCCTCGTGCACCTATGCACTCTTAAGCACCTATGCTTTCTTCAAACTTAATTGTAATGATGCAGTAACCCAACCCAAATTACAATTTAGAGAATATTGATTTGTGTAAGGAAATATAAGATACATAGTAGAGGTCTAATGGTCAAGCAATATATCACTTACCAATGCAAGGCTCTAGTATGTAATGATATGCAAGAAGAAATTACCGTAAAATTCTCTATAAGACCACCTTCATTTGAAGATTCTTCTTAAAGACAATCAACATTCAATCGGGAAGAAAAACAATTATGTAACTTGTATGCTTTATGATATCAAGATATTTTTCTTATCTTTATTTGTTAATGAACTCAGTTTATATAGACTACTAAAGAATATTACAATTGCTAAGATTTGCTTCTATAATATGTGTATTTAAGACACATTGCATAAATCTTGCAGTTCCACGTCAATCATGATATACTCAGTTTGTTTTTCATCACCGAGATTCTATTTGCTGAGATATCACGCTATCATTAATTTTGGGCTAGTTGATTTTCATCACATGGGATAGTACCTGTTATGGCTTTTTACCATGCCAATTACTAAAATACCGGAAGTCAACACTTGTATTACCATAAACATCTGCTGGCAGGTTTCCATATTTCTTACCATATATTGGGTCGTTTGAATCAACCAATTAGATTTCACAGATCATGAGAAAAGATTATGGTGCATGATTCCTGTTGTCCCATATTAGTTTTACCCATAAAGGCATAACTTATAGTAATTTATTCAATCAACTAGTTACCTTAGTTAATTGCCTAAAATTAAATTCCTTGATTTATGAAGCATGATTTATGATGTGTGATATACTATACTAGTTATTACCGTGATTTGGGTTGCGTCATTTTGCACAATTTTACACACCCAACCATTTTCCCAAAGCTACCATATTTGGTTATGATGACAGTTTTTTGGCCATGCATGTCATGAGCTCGTGAATTAGTATGTAGCATGTGTGCACAAGTATATGTGTAATGCACATGTCCTAGAGCCTTATTTTGGAAAGTAATTGATGCTAAGATCTTACATATATTCCTAGGACTCAATTTGCTTTTCTTTCTTCAAGGTTATCTTGGCTTTGTAATTTCCTCCTTGATGTTCCTGAGATGTCATATCTTTCCCTGAAATGTTATATAGCATGATTAGTGCAATAATAGGGTCATCATCAAAACATGGAGTGTGACATAAGTCAACAATTTTGGTAAATTAGGGTTAGGGTTTGTTAATCTAGGGTTG
The DNA here is from genome assembly GCA_020205615.1 of Panax quinquefolius. Taxonomy (NCBI): domain Eukaryota; kingdom Viridiplantae; phylum Streptophyta; class Magnoliopsida; order Apiales; family Araliaceae; genus Panax; species Panax quinquefolius. The sequence goes on along the minus strand of CM035151.1, from coordinate 39,296,883 downwards.
CTGTGACGCCCCCAAAATAGGTATACATCACCCATCTTGAGTCGCCAAATATATGGTACAAAATTCAAATACAACTTAATAATACAACTGTCGTGTAGAATACGACAAGACATAACTGAGAGTTTTAATAAGAATATTGTCATCTAGACAATATCCACACTCAATGGAGTCCTCATTACATTTATTGTCACACTATTTAACAGAAAAGTGAGGACTACTAATGCTATCATCTGGACCGTCACTCCATTTCCCGACTAGTCCCAGCTACGTTCTCATTTCCTGAAGAGAACAATGAAAGCAAAAGGGTAAGCTCAACTAGCCCAGTAAGAAATATTATGACTAAGATAATGCAGAATAAATTATCATTAGCCTTCAACAGTGTTAAACTGATAAAATATAACAAACATCAAGTTTAACTGCAGCGGAACAAACAATCCATTAAAAGAGTCAAGTAGAGAATAAAATCTACTATCTTCTATGATTTAAAAGGTTTTTCATTTTTTTTATCGCTGAGACTCAGCTTAATAAATAATCCACATCATCCCTAAACTACGGCCAAGGATATTCATTAGTATCACGACCACAAATTATCCATACACTACGGGCCAAGGATATTTGTGTATTCATCAATGGTCGTGATCATGCCAACAACTGTCCATCAATGCACTACGGCCAATGAGGATTTTTACCACATCATTTGTAACATTACGGTCTTGATTATACCGAATAATCCCTGGTTATAATCATACCAAGTCCATCTATGCACTACAGGCCACAGATGACTTTCAACATATTATAAACATGAGGATGATGACAATTCAATAAAACAAGTTCAAGAATAAATTTTAAAGATTTATAAGTTAATTTATCCTGAACTCAATAACGCCCAAATTGTCAACATGACATCGCTTTGTGGAGTAAAATTCAAGAATGCTCGAAGAATATTTCCATGAAAAGATTTGGATGAAAGCTTGAAATATCAAGGATATTCCATTAATTTCATGGAGTATAGAAGCTCAAACTTTAACCAACTGAGTATAATAGAATATATGAAACCACAAATGGATTTTCGTCCGCCATGCGGTAATCCACTTAGACAGAACATTTCCACAATTTAATAAGGAATGAATACAAAGGATCATTCACCATGCATGTGATAATCCACATAGACAAGTTATTCCAACAGAATAATAAAGAATGGAATAACAGAAGAAATCAACATGCATGCGATAGATCGCACAGACATGTTATTCCAATAGAATAATAAAGAATGGAACCAGGTCATGCGTTGTCCGCACAGACAGGATGTTCCAACAAAATAATAAAGAACGGAACCAGGTCATGCGTAAACCGCACAAACAGGATGTTCCAACAGAATAATAAAGAACGGAACCAGGTCATGCGTAAACGCACAAACATGATGTTCCAATAGAATAATAATTAATAGAATAATAGAACAATTAACCATGGATGCGGTACTTCGCATAGACAGCTTATTCCAACACAATGATAAAGAATGGAATAACTGAAGTTCTCATCATGAAGACGAAAGAAATAATACCCCTTACGAGTACAACAAATAATATCCCTTACCGTAAAAGAAGAGTATTCTGACTAGTAAGGCGAGGATATTATTGAAGAAAACTTGCACTAATTTATATGCTCAAAGCTTTCTTAAACTCTAAAGAAATACGCTCAAGATTATAGAAGGAGAATTCTCTGAACTTCTGGTGTGATTTTCAATTCTAACTAAGCATCCTATTTATAGAAGAATGGAAAGGATACTATGTTGCACTATGCAATAAAATATAATATATTCTATTTATAATCAAATAAAACAAAACTTTATAAAAAGTATTATGTTTTATATAAAAGGTTTTTACTATGCAAACACTATGCAGGCACTATGCAACACTATGCATAATAAAATATAATATATTCTATTTATAGTCTAATAAAATAAATAACTTTATAAAAGTATTCTATTTTATATAAAAACATTTTACTATGCAAAATACTACGCATAATAGAATATAATATATTCTATTTATAGTCTAATAAAGCAGAGATAACTTTATAAAAGTATTTTGTTTTATATAAAAACTTTTCTCGCTTTTATTACATTAATTATACTAATAAAACAAAATTTATCATCATTATTATAATTCACAATATTAATCGATCAGGTCGTTCCCAGGAAAGAGGGGGCTTTCCAATAAGGATTTCTCCCTATTGGCGCGCAATTAGGTGACCAAACCTCTCCTTGATAGAACTTCTAGACATCTTTAATATTGCAAATAATAATATTAAGAACTTTATCATCACAATTATTGATTTAATAATATATAAAATATTTACAATAATTGAATCAAATAACGTGAGATACTATGCAGCAATTACTGTAGCAATAATTGAACAAAACTGAGTGACTTATCACGTAAGCATCAATAATCAATACCGTGTCCCTACGCATTTTATGTAAACCACGCCAGACATCGCATTTTTTAACACCGAAAGTGTTTCAACAATTAACAGTAAAACTTCCGTCGTTATTTTCATAAAGTATTTTTGTCGCTTTTTCGAATCCGACAATAATTCCATTGTCAGGTCCACCAATGATTGTGCCGTTGTATTTAATATTTCTGTTAAAACGAATATTCCACGACCAATCGAATATTATATAACAACTTGCGTACTTTGCAAAATTTATAAATATTACCCACAACTATAACATTATATCAAATTCATTCCATAATATTCAAAAATGATATTTATAAAAATTCATCTTTATTCATAAAAGTTGGGGTCTTACAACCTCCCTTCTTATGAAATTTCAGCCCTCAAAATTAGGGTGCATGCACGGTATGTCAAGAGGTAAGGATACCTTGATTTCATTTCAGATTCTAACTCCCAGGTCATTTCCTCAACATCGTGGTTCCTCCACAAAACTTTAACTTGAGGTATAACCTTGGAGCGTAAAACATGTTCCTTCTTATCCAAGATTTTAACAGGAACCCCTTCATACGTTAAATCTTCCGCTATTTCGTCCGGTTCTAACTCAATAATGTGGTGGGGGTCTTTCACATATTTACGTAACATAAATATGTGAAAAAAGTTATGAACACGAGACATACTTGGCGGTAAATCGAGTCTATAGGCCACAGTTCCTACACGATCGAGGATTAAAAATGGGCCAATGAATCGAGGATTGAGCTTTTCTCTCTTTCCAAATCTCGTAACTCCTTTCCATGGAGCAACACGTAACAACACATGATCTCCAATATTGAATTCTACGTCCTTTCGATGAAGATCAGCATAACTCTTTTGTCGATCTTGTGAGGTTTTTATACGATGTCAGATTGTTTAAATCTTTTTCATAGTCATACGTACCAACTCCGGTCCCAACAACATTGCTTCACCCACCTTATCCCAGCATACTAGAGAATGACACTTTCTTCCATACAACGCTTTGAATGGAGCCATGCCAATACTTTCTTGATAACTGTTGTTGTAGGAAATGTAACGACCCCAAAAATCCATACAATTTAAATCTCAACTTCGGTCGTTAACCATACATTAAATCTCAAATTTTACATCCTTATTCAATGTTAAACATAATAAAATTGCGGAATATTTAAAACGTTTATACATTTCCTTCTTTCTTGCCCTGAATCGCAACCTTTACATTACATCTCTTTGATTCAATCTTATATCATGAATCGTTACAACAAAATGACTATTCAAAGTCTTACATCATAACTAAATATCCATATACATTGGATAGCTCAACTTACAATTCAACATGTTACGTTCAAAATGTGAAATACATTTCTCATAAAACATAAGTAATCTTCATGAATATAGATCTCTATAACTCACTTAGCACATATCTTTACCTTAAAATCTTGACCTGAAAAAGTGGTTATTTGCAAGAGTGAGCTCGACAGCCCAGTAAAGTCTAAACGTTTTCATGCATCACATAGCACATAATAACATGCTCGATATACATCTCATTAAATTAGCATGGCACACATGCTTTTAATTCACATAGCAAATATAAAGATTGAGTTCCTTACTCAATCATCATTACTTAGCCAAAATAATGCAGTCATATATTGACTTTAACATTTCATGATTTCAACATGTATAACATATCATACAATTTAAAATAGTTCATCAAGTCCACGTAAGAAATAGGAACCGAAAGACTTGCCATAATCGTTGTTTACCAATAACAGTTTAACAGCTTACAGTTATCTGCACTTCACGTGCCCTACACAATTATATAATCATACACATCAACTATTAGTCACATAACAACACATAGTAATTGTAATGTAAACTCTACTCCACATCTCATAATCTTTCCTATTAATTAGCACACAATGTTCAATTAGATTGTGTTAACTTTTCGACTTATGACTCACTATATTTCTTCTTAGTCAAACTCGAAGTTCATTCAAGTGCTTAAGTTTTGCTAGGACTACTTATTAGTTTTATATTAAATCCATTTCATATCTTATAATATTCATTTCAATTGAATTGAAACCCTTTTTAAGTTCATTAACACTTGGCACGGCGTTTCGACGTTCAATCGTCACACTCCCGATTTGCCTCTCTTGTGTATGCTTAGTATGCTTATACAACTTATCTAATACATCATTTATAAATGTTAAGCATCATTATATTTACTAATATTCAAGTTTTATAACATAGAATAACATCTTTTATCGTCAGGAACACTACACATGCATATGTGAATGCCCGACACCCTCCGATTGCCCCCAAAAACACAATAGTCCTAAAGATGACCATTTTGACTACTGTTATAGACCTCAAATTGAACAACTTAAAGAACACATATTGTAGGTCTATTCGTCCTCGTTCTAGATCATCTTGAATTACCTCAATCGGAGTTGGTATGAGAATGTTATGGCCATTTTACTACAGGAGGCCAAATATGTCCGACTCAGACTTCTGTACCGTCGTATCGAATATTCTCCGACACAACGAATATTATATAACAACTTGCATACTTTGCTAAATAAAAATTTCACATATTACCCTTAACTTTTAAACTTTTATCAATTTAACTATGTACCAAAATAGAAAAATTGAATACTTTTATTTCATAAAATTCGGGGTCTCACAATCACCCCTCCTTATGAAATTTCGCCCTCGAAATTTACGTACGTACCTGATATTCGAAGAGATGAGAATACCTTTCTTTCTTTTTAGATTGTACCTTCCCGGTAATTTCCTTGCTATCATGATTTTCCCATTTCTCATCTCCTGTATTTCAGATATCATTCTAGAATATAGCTTCAAAACAAAGGTTAATTGACATATCACAATTTGTCAACTTATCAAGTAAACAATTTTAGCTTAGGTAAGTCACACACTAGCAAAGTATATAACTCGTCTCTCCCCTCCTAGTTCTAGACTCTTATCTCCGCCAGCGACCATATCCCTAAGCTCTGATACCAAATGTGACACCCCCAAAATTAGGTATACATCACCCATTCTGAGTCGCCAGATACATGGTACAAAATTCAAATACAACTTCATTTATATTAATCTGTTGAGTAGTCAGTATAGAATACGACCACGATTAATCGTGAGTTTTAATACAAATGTATGTAACTCTCATGGTGCCTCGACCACAACCTTACAATGGTACTTTACATAAAAGTATAGTCAAAGACTGTTTTAGAAACTAAAATCTTTGGAAAGTGCTCAAGGAAACCTTCGTACATGGGAGGAGGTTATAATAGATATCATATGGCCACAGAATTATCCTTGGTTGACCCAATAGACCCCAAAGAAAAACGAGAAGATTACTATCATCTTCTTTCCAATGGTGAGTCTCTCTAGACATATAACTATCTCCACTGTCTCCAAGTGAATATTATATTTTAAATCAACTCCAAGATCATATAGGTAGTGTCCGTAAATATACTCTGCAAGTGGATGTGCATAACCCTGTCTTATGATAACACGAGGTTGTATGTCATTAGACATCTTGTATGATAGTGACAAAACACCCTTCCAAAGTTGGGTTCACCTCACCCTATTTGATTCACTAAATATAACTACTAAATGTTGTATAGAATACAACACACTTTTCTATACTGTTTAAGGAGAACCTCCACAGCTAGAGACCATTGTTCTATTCTCCTGTTATCCCCGCTCGACCCGACAACACTCTTACGGCAACACTCTTATTACCTGAAAAGAATTGTGAAGCAGAAAGGGTGAGCATAACTAGCCCAGTAAAGAATATCATGACTAAATATAATTAAATTATCAATAGCTTTCATCAATAATAAATAAGAGATTTGGAACATATGGTAGATGATAAAACTTTTCAACCATAGTTGCAGCGGAACGAGCAATCCATTAGAAGAGTCAAATAGACCATAAGGTCTAATATCTTCTCCATGTTAAAAGTCCACCAATAGTGTTTTATCCCTGTAACATCAATCAACAATTCATGTCCACAATCATATGAATAACTCATAATCATAATTGTGATTCGAAATTCCTTTTCGCACCCAGGACGAAGATAATTTTCATCACATATCTTCACCTGAAACATCAAAAATCATGGTTATACCAAATCACAATTCATGCTCATAATCATTAAATCATCTTTGCACTACTGCCAAAGATATTCATTATTATCACATCCATGAATTAATATTTCATTGCTGAGACTCAGCTCAATAAATAATTCACATCATCGAATCATCCCTGCACTATAGGCCAAGGATATTCTTTAGTATCACGACCACGAATTATCCATCCACTACGGGCCAAAGATAATCGTGTTTTCATTAACGGTCCTGATCATGCCATAAAACAATTCATCTTTGCACCCTTGGCCGAAGAGAATCCATAGCCATAATATTACCAAAAACTGTCCATCAATGCACTACGGGCCAATGAGGACTTTTTTATTAGTATCACAACCACAAATTATCCATGCACTACGGGCAAAAGATAATCGTGTTTTTATCAACGGTCCTGATCATGCTATAAAACAATTCCTCTTTGCACCCTTGGCCGAAGAGAATCCATAGCCATAATCATACCAAAAACTGTCCATCAATGCACTACGGGCCAATAAGGACTTTTTCCACATCATTTATAACATTACGGTCATGATTATACCGAATAATCCATGGTCATAATCATTCCAAGTCCATCTATGCACTATGGCCAAAGATGACTTTCAATACAATATAAGCATGAGGATGATGACAATGATATAAGAATCAATCAAATGAGATAAATGATAAATATTAAACATTTATAATATAATTTATCCAGCGTTCAATAACCAAATGTTATCAATCACTTAATAATCTCATAATCTAATATCATTAATATTATAACAATATTTTAATCATTTCTTAAACTTATAAACAATTTATTTCAATTGTTTACACTTTATCAAATAATGCATTTAATCATTCAAAAATGTCATACCCATAATATTTCATAATCAATGATCAAATCCCTCATCAAAAATCTACATATACCCTATATAGGATTCTCAAGCCATAAAATCTTATTTTCTAATTTTATTACTTCACATAACATATTTAATTCATTTACTCATAACTAGTTCATTTTCATGAAAAATACGAAATCAGTCCCAAAAATATTTCTTTTCTGGGATTTAGCAGAATATAGTCCCATCTTGAACATATAGTTTTCTCAGAATTTTTAAAATTCATTTACTATTTTTCATATGGCTAAAACTGCCGAATATTTAGACATTTATCATAAATTATACTTTTGTCCAAAAATTTCAAAATTTACAGGGTATACTCCTGTTATATATATGTACTCCTAATAAAAATTTTACCAATTTTGGAGTTAACCACAAGGAGTTATAAGAGTTTACTTTTAAAATAGTCTTTTCCCATAAAATCCATAACTCTTAATCTATACATCCAAAAATCGCCATTTTTGGACACAATTTAGAAAACTCATTAAATTATCATTTTAAATTTTTTTCCAGAATTTTTGAGGGTCAGAAAAAAATTACGAATATGCCCCTAGCAGAAACCCCTTTTTAATGAAAATACTATTCGCATGAATACGAAGGATCATTCACCATGCATGTGGTAATCCACATAGACAGGTTATTCCAACAGAATAATAAAGAATGGAATAACAAAAGGATTCACCATGCATGCGATAGAAATTTGCCCGACATTATTCCCAACAAAATAATAAATAATGGAACCGGTCCCACAGAACGCAGCGTAGATGAGGATATTCCGATAGAATAATAAATAATGGAACCAGTCCCACAGTAAACGCACAAACAGGATATTAAGCGTAATAATAAATAATGGAACCAGATCCCAAGACAAACGCATCGAAGACGAGTAATATTCCGACAGGATAATAAAGAACGGAATATATTAGAAGAATTTCACCATATATGCAGTACTTCGCATAAACAGGTTATTCCAACATAATAATAAAGAGTAGAATAACAGAAGAATTTTACCAAGTATAGGGTAGTCCGCGTATATAGATTATTCCAACAGAATAATAAATAATAACAATATCCTTTACGAGTACGATAATTATATCCCCTACCGTAAAAGAAACTGAATATAAGAGTAGGGAAGGAGCAGAATACTTTTCTATAGCTTCTCTATAATTTCTCTCTCTAGAGTTTTAGTGAATTCGTAAGAAATAATGAATGAATGAGCTTCTATTTATAGAAAAATCGATGCATAGTAACTAACTCATGAACGGTCCAGATTGATTTACTTTAATCTGACGGTCCATATTTAAAGCAAAATCTTTTAAATAAAATATAATATATTCTATTTATAATCTAATAAAACGAATAACTTTATAAAAGATTTTACTATGCAAACACTATACATAATAAAATATAATATATTCTAATTATTGTCTAATAAAACAGATAACTTTATAAAAGTATTTCGCTTTATATAAAAAGATTTTACTATCTGAAAACACTATGCGCAGACACTATGCAACACTATGCATAATAGAATATAATATATTCTATTTATAGAATAACTTTATTAAAGTATTCTGTTTTATATAAAAAGATTTTCTGTTTTATTACATTAATAATACCAATAAAACAAAACTAAGTGACTTATCACATAAGCATCAATAATCAATACCGTGTGCTACTATGCAACCACGCAGTATCGCATTTCTTTTTACTAATGAGTAGTTCTACAAAGATTAATGGTAAAACTTCCGCCGTTATTTTCAATAAAATATTTTTGTCGTTTTCTCAATCCGACAATAATTCCGTTGTAGGGTCCACCAATGATTGTACCGTCGTATCGAATATTCCCCGACACAACGAATATTATATAACAACTTGCGTACTTTGCAAAATAAAAATTTCACATATTACCCTTAAACTTTAAACTTTTATCAAGTTAACTATTTACCAAAATAGAAAAATTGAATACTTTTATTTCATAAAATTCGGGGTCTCACAACATACATATATTAACTTAAAACTACCGAACAATAAATTTAGAAAGACTAAATCCGTAAAAATAATGTTTTAAAATTAAAACTCCATGTTTGACATTTGTTAAACACAATGAACACTGTAAATTCTAATAACCACCAATCCGTTTACTTTAACTACGATTCTTGGTTCTTAACAACAGAATTAACATGTTTACAGTTTTAATTTCCCAATTAGCTACCAACAATTTACTGATTTTAATTTTCTTAACAACCAAACTAATGAATATTTTGACTGTTAATAGTCATGTATAAGAACATACACTGAAAAACAGTTTCCCTTTCTTTTAACAAAATTAACGTACAATTCTTTGTCTAAACACAAACTTCTAGCATTACAACTACTTATATATGATAGTTGTCCTACTACAACCACATATGCACATGATTCCATCATCCATTATAAAAATATAAATTACTGAGACTATACTATAAAACACAGTAAACCTTAAGAACACATAGACTAAGGAATTATACTATAAATCATATATGTTAAGATTATGTAACATACCTTTAATTTTCTCAAACAATCCTTTTTAATCACTGAGAATATCTTGAAGAACGCAGAACTTTCTCTTGCTTTTCTTTCTCAGACTCTCTCTCAAACCTCTGACAATCTTTTCTTTCTTAGGCTTAAGCCAATTGCATTATACGTAACAAAAAATAAAACCAACGTACTAATTTAAAACGTCTAAAAACTGACGCTACTAATGACCTTATTAAATTAGCAGTTACCAAATTAATATATATTATTTATATTTTATTTAATTTATATTATTATTAATTCAAATTTAAAAATCCAAAAGCCATAAGGCTCTGTTTGGCAAAACGCTTTAAAATTAAAGACTTAATATATTTAAGCCTTGTTTGGCAAAATAAATTAAAACTACTTTAATTTATTTTAATAACCACTTATAATAAAGTTATTTGTCACACTTCTAATTAATTAAGTTTTCATACTTAATCTAATTAATACCAATAACAATTTATCAATTAAATCATTAAATCACAAAACTCAATACAAATAATTACCCATCAAAATGAAATATCAATATAATAATTCATTTAATCAATATAAACTCTCTAATTTAATTAATAAATTAAATTAGATTACTATTTCAAAATAATTACTTTTCTTAACTCATTAATTATTTATTAAATAAATAATTAACCCAATCAAATCAAATCAATTAAACAAATATTTATTCAGCGATAAACACATCCATTAAATATTTATATAATTCAATAAATATTTAAATATTATAATTAAAAATCTGGATTGTTACAGGAAACTTCACCAATGGTAAGAACTTGTCCCAACTTCCCTTGAAGTCAAGGACACAGAGTCTTAATAAATCTTCAAGAGTTTGAATAGTCCTCTCCGACTACTCGTCCGTCTGAGGATGATATGCAGAGCTAAATCGTAAATCTGTGCCCATAGCTTTCTGCAAACTAACCCAAAATCGTGAAGTGAATCTTGGGTCTCGATCAGAAACTATGGATATTGTCATACCATGCAGTCTTATAATCTCGTTTATGTACATACGAGCAAGACGTTCAAGCGTATAAGTTTCTCGTATAGGTAAGAAATGAGCAGACTTGATCAATCTATCAACAATGACCCAAATCGCATCTATTCCTTGAGAAACCTTAGGAAGACCGGTAACAAAATCCATGGTAATGTGCTCCCACTTCCATTCTGGAATTTCAAGTGGTTGCAATGGACCTTTTGGTACTTGATGCTCCGCCTTAACTCGTTGACAAGTTAGACACCTTGAGATAAGCAAATAGCTTATCTCTCTCTTCATATTGCTCCACCAAAATGTATTATTTAATATCACGATACATTTGGGTACTCCCGAGATGGATTACAAAGCGGTGTGTTATGCGCCTCCATCATGATTTTATACTTCAAATCGTGGTCGTTAGGAACACAAAAAATGGAGTTGACTCAAGTATTCCTTCTTCATCGATTATTGCTTCCGGCATAGTACCTTCTTGCACTTTCTTCCTCATACGCATCAGTTCCAGCTCTGTAGCTTGAGCAACTTTAACTTTATCGATTAAAGTCGGTTCTACTCGTATATTCGCCATCATCATATGGGTCCCCGGAGTCTTTAACTCTATCTCCATCCTTTGCAAGTCACACAAAATGGGCCTTTACGTTGACAATATCGCACTCGTACCCGCATATGATCTTCTACCCAATGCGTCAGCTACCACGTTCGCTTTTCCAAGATGGTATGATCATAATCTTTCAACAGTTCAAGCCAACGTCATTGTCGTATGTTGAGTTCCTTTTGAGTGAAGAAATATTTAAGGCTTTTATGATCCGTAAAGATCTCCACTTTCTCTCCATACAAGTAATGCCTCCAAATAATTAAGTGCGAAGATAATAGCTGTCAACTCTAGATCATGAGTAGGATAATTCTTCTCATATTCTTTGAGTTGTCGAGAGGCATAGGCTATAACTTTCCCATGTTGCATGAGAACACATCTTAACCCTTTGCCCGATGCATCACTGTAGATGACAAATCCCTCCGAGCCAGATGGTATTGTCAGAACAGGTGCTGAAATGAGTCTCCTCTTGAGTTCTTGAAAACTCTTCTCATATTCCATGCTCCAACTAAATTTTACATCTTTTCGAGTTAGCTGAGTTAATGGAGTAGCGATTCGAGAAAACCCTTCCACGAATCTCCGATAATAACCAGCTAATCTGAGAAATCTACGTACTTCGGTCACTGATTTAGGTTTCTCCCAACTTTGAATAGCTTCAATCTTTTTTGGGTCAACAGATATTCTATGACTTGATACTACGTGCCCAAGGAATGCTACTTCCTCAAGCCAGAACTCACATTTCTACAACTTGGGATAAAGCTTATTTTCACGAAGCTTTTGGAGTATCAGCCTCAAGTGTTGCTCATGATCTTCACGGCATTTGGAATATATGAGGATGTCATCAATAAAGAAGAACACAAAGTGATCCAAATATTCCTTGAATACTCGGTTCATCATATCCATGAAGGCAGCAGAAGCATTAGTAAATCCAAAAGACATGACTAAAAATTCATAATGCCCGTACCGAGTTCTTAATGCGGTCTTTGGAATATCCTCAGTTTTAACCTTCAGCTGATGATATCCAGAACGAAGATCGATCTTTAAAAAGAATTGTGCTCCTTGCAACTGGTCAAACAGATCACCAATGCGAGGTAACGGATACCTATTCTTGATGGTGACATGGTTCAATTCCCGGTAGTCAATACAAAGTCGCATACTCCCATCTTTCTTCTTCACGAATAGAACAGGAACACCCCAAGGAGTCGTACTAGGACGAATGAAACTAATGTCTAACAATTCCTGCAATTGGGTCTTTAACTTCTGAAGTTCAATAGGATCCATTCGATATGGGGCTTTGGAAATGGGTTTTGTACCAGGTTCTAGGTCGATACAAAATTCAATTTCACGCTCTAGGGGTAGGCCAGGAAGTTCTTCAGGGAATACGTCAAGAAATTTATTAAAAATAGAAATATCATTCAAATCTGACGTATTTTTGTTTAAATCTGTGACATGAGCTAAGAAAGCTTGACATCCATTTTTCAATAAACGAATAGCTTTATGGCTTGAGGTGACAGTGATTGATTTTAATGGTTTTGTTGCTTGAATTCGCATAATAGGTTGGTTAGGAATATGAAAGCTAACAACCTTACAAAAACAATCAATTTTTGCATTATGAGTAGTTAACCAATCAATCTCTAGAATCACATCAAATGCAAGTATTTTTAATGAAATAAGATCGACAAGTAATGTGAGTGTACCGATTTGAACCAAACAAGACTTACAAACAATGGATGTAATGAAGGTTTCTCCCAACGGAGTTTCCACAGATAAGTCAAACTCTAATTTCTCCGGTGTCAAATTTAATCGTTGAGCGAAAGTAGGAGAAATAAAAGAATGGGTAGAACCGGTATCAAATAAGGTATAGACTCCACTAGAGTTTATGATAAGCTTACTCGTGATGACCTCGTTTGGGTTCCTTGCTTTCTGAGAGGTCACAACAAAAGCTCTCCCTTGAACTACTGGTTTTGACTTGTCTGGGATGGTATTTTGTGTCACCGTTCCAACTGGACTTGTCTTCGGTGCACGACAAAATTGGGCTAGGTGACCTTCTCTTCCACAATTATAACACGCTTTGGATGGCATCGCGCAGTTTGGACTGATATGTCCCTCCCCTCCGCATTTGAAGCATATGATAGGTGGTCGTTCTCCTTCCTTAACCACGAGTGCTGATGCTGACGTCTTTTCATCATTGTTTAATTTCCTCTTCTTGAAATGTCCATTCTTATTGTCTTGGTCATGATTACCACCGAAGTGGTTACCATTTCTGACATGTTGATTCCCTCCACGTTTGTTGTCACCGCTTCGATGACTGCTACCACTGGTATTATCATTTTGTCGGCTGCTAATTCTCTTGGTTGAGTTGACTCGTTATCGTGCTCCAATAACTGAGCCCTATTTATAACATCTAAATACAAACACAGTTTATGAGAAATTAGATATTGACGTATCTTGGGTTTCAAACCTCTTAGAAACATCCGCGTCATTCTTTCCTCATTATCAACCAAGTGAGACGCAAACCGAGACAACTCGGCAAACTTAGCTTCGTACTGCGACACGATCATATTGTTCTGCTTCAACTTGATGAACTCTACCTTTTTCATGTGACGAATAATTTTGAGAAAGTACTTGTCGTTGAATAGTTCTTGGAACTTCTCCCAAGACATCTTCAGTGCGGCAGGTTGAGTACGCTTTACCGATTCCCACTAGTAATCTGCCTCTCCTCGCAACATAAAGGTGGCAAAGGGAACCTTTTTCTCCTCGGAGCATCCCAAGACATCAAATATCTTGGTGATACGCTTTATCCGTCTCGCTTTTAAGTGGTTTTGGCTCTCCAATAAACTCCCGGTGGTCCCGGCTCCTTGAACTATTTAGCGGTGACCGTCCGAGAGTTTCGATGTTTCCACCTACATTTTGGATGAGAGCCGCTCACCGATGTTGCATGAATTGCATAAAGCCTCTGAACATTCCATCATTCATCATTTGGTCAGTGTTGTTGTTTTCATGAGGATTATCGCCTTCTAGATGCACATTATCCTGATTATTGATATGTGGAGACTCAACGGTTTCCTGTGCTCCATTGCTATTCTCAACATTCTCGGATGTCATTTAAAGATACTGCCACAAAACAAGGGTTAGTTATCATATCACATATTATCCCTATACTATGAACGACCAATTAAATACCAAAGAACTTAGGTAGGTCATACTAGCGAAGGAATTCCCCGTCTCTCCCCTCCTAGTTCTTGTCTCACATCTCAGCCAGAGATCATATCCCTAAGCTTTGATACCAACTGTGACGCCCCCAAAATAGGTATACATCACCATCTTGAGTCGCCAAATACATGGTACAAAATTCAAATACAACTTAATAATACAATTGTAGTGTAGAATACGACAAGACATAATTGAGAGTTTTAATAAGAATATTGTCATCTAGACAATATCCAAACTCAATGGAGTCCTCATTACATTTATTGTCACACTATTTAACAGAATAGTGAGGACTACTAATGCTATCATCTGGACCGTCACTCCGTTTCCCGACTAGTCCCAGCTACGTTCTCATTTCTTGAAGAGAACAATGAAAGCAAAAGGGTGAGCTCAACTAGCCCAGTAAGAAATATTTTGACTAAGATAATGCAGAATAAATTATCATTAGCCTTCAACAGTGTTAAACTGATAAAATATAACAAACATCAAGTTAAACTGCAGCGAAACAAGCAATCCATTAGAAGAGTCAAGTAGAGAATAAAATCTGCTATCTTCTATGATTTAAAAGGTTTTTCATTTCTTTTATCGTTGAGAGTCAACTTAATAAATAATCCACATCATCCCTGCACTACGGCCAAGGATATTCATTAGTATCACGACCACAAATTATCCATGCACTACGGGCCAAGGATATTCGTGTATTCATCAATGGTCATGATCATGCCAACAACTGTCCATCAATGCACTACAGCCAATGAGGATTTTTACCACATCATTTGTAATATTACGGTCATGATTATACCGAATAATCCCTGGTCATAATCATACCAAGTCCATCTATGCACTACAGGCCATAGATGACTTTCAACATATTATAAACATGAGGATGATGACAATTCAATAAAACAAGTTCAAGAATAAATTTTAAAGATTTATAAGTTAATTTATCCTGAACTCAATAACGTCCAAATTGTTAGCATGATATGCTTTGTGGAGTAAAATTCAAGAATGCTCAGAAGAATATTTCCATGAAAAGATACTGGATAAAGCGCAAATATCAAGGATATTCCACTAATTTCATGGAGTATAGAAGCCAAAACTTTAACCAACTGAGTATAATAGAATATATGAAACCGCAAATGCATTTTCGTCCGCCGTTCGGTAATCCACTTAGATAGATCATTTCCAAAATTTAATAAGGAATGAATACAAAGGATCATTCGCCATGCATGTGATAATCCACATAAACAGGTTATTCCAACAAAATAATAAAGAATGGAATAACAAAAGAAATCACCATGCATGCGATAGACCGCACAGACAGGTTATTCAAACAGAATAATAAAGAATGGAACCAGGTCATGCGTAGTCCGCACAAATAGGATGTTCCAATAGAATAATAAAGAACGGAACCAGGTCATGCGTAAACCGCACAGACAAGATGTTCCAACAGAATAATAAAGAACGAAACCAGGTCATGCGTAAACGCACAGACAGGATGTTCCAACAGAATAATAAAGAATAGAATAACAGAAGAATTCACCATGGAGCGGTACTTCGCATAGACAGGTTATTCCAACATAATGATAAAGAATGGAATAACCGAAGTTCTCATCATGAAGACGAAAGAAATAATACCCCTTACGAGTACAACAAATAATATCCCTTAGTAAAAAAGAAGAGTATTAAATCGGTAGAGGCGAGGATATTCTTGAAGAAAACTTGCACTAATTTATATGCTCAAAGCATTCTTAAACTCTAAAGAAATACGCTCAAGATTATAGAAGGAGAATTCTCTGAACTTATGGTGTGATTTTCAATTCTAACTAAGCATCTTATTTATAGAATAATGGAAAGGATACTATGCTGCACTATGCAATAAAATATAATATATTCTATTTATAATCAAATAAAACAAAACTTTATAAAAAGTATTATGTTTTAATAAAAAAGTTTTTACTATGCAAACACTATGCAGGCACTATGCAACACTATGCAAAATAAAATATAATATATTCTATTTATAGTCTAATAAAACAAATAACTTTATAAAAGTATTCTATTTTATATAAAAGATTTTACTATGCAAAACACTATGCATAATAGAATATAATATATTCTATTTATAGTCTAATAAAATAGATAAATTTATAAAAGTATTTTGTTTTATATAAAAAGTTTTTTACATTTTATAACATTAATTATACTAATAAAACAAAATTTATCATCATTATTATAATTCACAATATTAATCGATCAGGTTGTTCCCAGGAAAGAGGGGGCTTTCCAATAAGTATTTCTCCCTATTGGCGCGCAATTAGGTGACCAAACCTCTCCTTGACAGAACTTCTATACATCGTTAATATTGTAAATAATAATATTAATAACTTTGTCTTCTCAATTATTGATTTAATAATATATAAAATATTGACAATAATTGAATCAAATAACGTGAGATACTATGCAGCAATTACTGTAGCAATAATTAAACAAAACTGAGTGACTTCTCACGTAAGAATCAATAATCAATACCTTGTGCTACTATGCAACCACACGTATTACTGTACTTTTAACACCGGGTGTTTCAACAGTTAACGGTAAAACTTCTGTCATTATTTTCATAAAGTATTTTTGTCGTTTCCTCAATTCGACAATAATTCCGTTGTGGGGTCCACCATTGATTGTGCCGTTGTATGAATATTCCATGTTAAAACGAATATTCTCCGACCAATCGAATATTATATAACAACTTGCTTACTTTAAATAATTTATAAATATTACCCACAACAATAACATTATATCAAATTCATTCCATAATATTCAAAAATGATATTTATAGAAAATTCATCTTTATTCATAAAAGTTGGGGTCTTACAGTTGCTAACCTAGATTTCTGACTAATCCTAATAAGCATGATAAAGCATTTTGTTAGTGTAAGCACGACAAAGCAACTTGTCAAAACCAATATACCGAAAAGTCCATTTTTGAAATAAAATTTTTACGCACGATGTTTTTTGGACGAAATCGAATTTGTTAAACCGAGTATATATTAACACATAATACATTCTGAATAGAGAAATTTTATTAATATAATGGGATTTTACATAATAGAAATTTTATTAGTGTTTTGGGTTTTTATATTCACCCCCACTAATAAGAATTTCGTCCTCGAAATTAAAGTACAAGTTAAGTAAATAATTGAGGATAATTCTCTCGCATTTTATCTTCGAGCTCCCATGTAGCCTCTTTAACGTTCTGATTCCTCCAGATCACTTTAACCGATGCTATCACTTTATTTCTCAGGACTTGCTCTTTACAGTCGACAATCTGTACAGGTTCTTCTACATAAGAAAGATCTTCTTTTATTTGAATTGGCTCATAATTTATAACGTGTTTATAATCAGGCTTGTATGGTCGTAACAAGGACACGTGAAACACATTATTGATATGATTAAACTCAGGAGGTAGTGCTATTTCATAAGTAACTTCACCAATCCTTCTCAAAATTTCAAAAGGTCCAATGAATCTCGAACTTAGTTTTCCTTTCTTGCCAAAACGTATTTTGCCTTTCCAAGGAGATACCTTTAAGAATACGTGGCTTCCTACGTTAAAGTTTTGTTGTTGACGATGTGGATCAGCGTATTTTCTTTGTCGATCTTGAGATGCTTGTAATCGTTGACGTATAATTCTGATGGTTTCAGTAGTTTGTTGAATTATTTCTGGTCCTAGCATTTGTCTTTCCCCGACTTCATCCCAACAAAAAGGTGTCCTACATTTTCTTCCATATAAGGCCTCATAGGGTGGCATACCTATGCTAGCATGATAACTATTGTTAATGGAAAATTTGACTAAAGTTAACTGATCTTCCCAACTTCCTTAGAAGTCAATTATACATGTTCTCAATATATCATCTAATGTTTATATGGTTCTTTCACTCTGTCCATCTGTCTGAGAATGATAAGCTGTACTTAATCTTAATTATGTTCCTAAATGTTTCTGAAGGCTTTTCCAAAAATTTGAAGTAAAACGTTGGTCTCGATATGATACTATGGAAACAGGCACACCATGTCTAGAGATAATTTCATTAATGTATAGCTTAGCAAGGTGATCTAAGTTATGAGTAATTTTAATAGGTAAAAAGTGAGCTGATTTAGTTAAACGGTCAACTATTACTCAAATGGCATTATGGCCCTTTTGTGTAGCTGGAAGACCAACAACAAAGTCCATGGATACATGTTCCCACTTCCACTCAGGAATTAGTAAGGGTTGAAGTAAACCACTTGGCTTTTGATGCTCAGCCTTAACCCTTTGACACGTGAGACACTTTTTTACCCATTCTGCTATTTCTCTTTTCATACGTAACTACCAAAAGTGACGACTTAAATCATTGTACATTTTAGTACTGCCCGGATGTATGGCAAATTTAGAATTATGAGCTTCGTTTAAGATTTCGTCTTTTAAAGGTTGGTTTAACGGAACCCAGATTCTATTTTCATATCTTATTATTCCATCCTTATCTATTCTGAATTTGTTATACTTGTCATGAGTTATATTAGACTTATACTTTAGACATTCTTCATCCTTTTCTTGCATCTCTTTGATTCTATTAAGTAGAGATGAAACTCTCTCTAAAATATAAAATTTTTGGGTAGAGGTAGTTGGATATTTCACTTCAATTTCTAATTTTTCAAAATCTTTTATTAACTTATCATTGGTGGTTAATACATTCAATCTTTCCTAATTCTTTCTACTTAACGCATCAGCCACCACATTGGCTTTTCCGGGATGATATAATATTTCACAGTCCAAATCCTTTATCAGTTCTAACCATCTTCGTTGCCTTAAATTTAATTCCTTTTGTGTAAAAATATATTTCAGACTTTGATGATCTGTATATATCTCGCATTTCTCCCCGTACAAGTAATGTCTCCAAATTTTTAGAGCAAAAACTACTGCGGGTAACTCTAGGTCATGAGTAGGATATCTCTTCTCATAATCTTTGAGTTGTCGTGATGCAAAAGCAATCACTTTCCCATGTTGCATCAACACACACCCTAAACCTTTGTGTGATGCATCACTAAATACTACAAGGCCTCATGTCTCATCTGGTAAGGACAACACTAGAGCCATGCTCAGCCGCTTCTTCAACTCTTGGAAGCTCTCTTCACATTTATCTGTCCAGACGTATTTTACCGTCTTTCGAGTTAAATTGGTTAATGGGGTTGCTATTTTTGAAAAATCTTTTATAAACCGTCGATAATAACCCGCTAAATCGAGAAAACTTCGTACTTCTGTTGGAGTTGTTGGTTGTTCCCAATTCACAACCGTTTTGATCTTAGTTGGATCTACAGATATTCCATTCTTGTCAATCACATGACCTAAAAATTGAACTCTCTTTAACCAGAATTCACACTTGAAAAACTTCGCATAAAGTTGTTCCTTTCGTAATATCACCAAAACGACTCTCAAGTGTTCAGTATGCTCTTCCCGTGTTTTTGAGTATACAAGAATATCGTCGATAAACGCTACAACAAATTTGTCCAAGCATGGTTTAAACACTCGATTCATTAAATCCATAAATGTTCCTGGTGCATTTGTCAATCCAAAAGACATTACAAGAAACTCATAATGTTCGTAGCGTGTCCTAAACGTTATTTTCGGCACATCTTCCTTTCTTACCATTAATTGATGATAACATGTTCTGAGGTCAATTTTTGAAAACTATTCGGCCCCCTTTAATTGGTCAAACAAATCATCAATCCTTGGTAAAGGATATTTATTCTTAATAGTTAATTTATTTAGCTCTCTATAGTCTATACATAGTCTCATAGTTCCATCCTTCTTCTTTACAAACAATACTGGTGCTCCCCACGGTGAAACACTAGGTTGTATGTACTTTTTATCTAAGAGTTCCTGTAATTGTATGAGTAACTCTTTCAGTTATATAGGTGCCATTCTATATGGTGCCTTAGAAACTGGTGCCATTCACGGTTCAAGATTAATGACGAACTCAATTTCCCTATCTGGAGGTAAACCTGGTAAGTCATCCAGAAATACTTCGGAAAAATCTTTAACTATATGTATTTGATCTAGTTTTACTCCTTCCTGTCAAGTATCAACTATATAGTCCAAATAACCTAAACAACCTTTTCTAAGTAATCTTTCTGCCTGAACTATAGTCAAACATCGAGATTGCTTAGGTGAACAACTACCTTTGACTTCGATGCAGTCAGAAGGTTTATACGTTTTTGATGGCAATCAATCATCGCGTTATGATTAACTATCCAATCCATTCCTAAAATTACTTCAAATTCTCCCAACTGAATTGGTATAAGATCTACCATAAAATTATGTCCTTTTATTACCACATTACAGTTTTTATATACGGTTTCAACCGGAATCCTATCTTTGTTAGCAATTTCTACACAAAATGGTTTGCTTAACTTCTCACAAGGTATATTCAAGTTTTTAGAAAAACTTTTAGACATGAAAGAACAAGTAGCTCCAGAATCAAATAATACATATGCATTTAAAGTGTTGATAGGGATGATACCTGTCACCACGTCCTGTGAAGCAACAACATCCCTCACCGACATATTAAATGTTCTCGCGGTAGGTCGATTCGGAACCCCAACTGCAGTACTGTTGACTGATTATTCTCTGGTACTCTATTCCCTTTTCCTCCTTGGTTCTTAGGTTTTGGACGATTCTTTGAAAAATGGTCCAACGAACCACAATTAAAACATTTATTTTTATTTGGGAGAGGACATTGTGGTGAAATATGTCCTGATTGTCCACAATTATAACATTTGCTAAGGAAGCATAGCCCTTTATGTTTCTTTCCACAAGTAGGACAAGGTTTAATGATATTATTACTAAAGTTATTATTAGCATTGCCTATCTTTTTCCCCGGGTTGTTAGAAAAAGTATTATCCCATTTTCGCTTGTTATTAAACCCACCTGAACTGGGTTCTGTCCTAAGTTTCCCTTCATCACTTTGACACTTCTTGTCCTGCTAAAACTTAGCAAGACTTTCATTCTCACTTTCAGCTATAGTAGCTTTCTCCAGTATTTCAGAGAAAGTCTTTATTTGGAGTACTGACAAATTACTCCGAATCTGAGGTTTTAAACCCTCTTGAAACCTACGAGTCTTTCTAAGTTCTGTGGTTACTTGATGAGGAGCAAACCTGGACAGTTCATTGAATTTGGTTGTATATTGAGTTATAGTCAGGTCTCCTTGTTTCGAATCTAAAAATTTTATTTCCATGCGATCTTTCAAGGATTGGGAAAAATAGTTTTCAAATAACAATTCTTTGAATCTATCCCAAGGAACAATTTCAGTTTCTACCCGACCCTTAGTTCATTCCCACCAGTAATTAGCCTCACCTTTCAAGAAAAAGGTTGCAAAAGTTGTCTTTTGATTATTATTGACATTGGTTACTAGGAAAAATTTCTCTATTTCAAAAATCCAAATTTGTGCCTCTACAGGTTCTAATGTACCTTTAAATTCAGGAGGTCCAACTAATTTAAAATCTTTGAAAGATGTGTTTTGGTGTATAGTTCTATTCATAGCTCCTAGCATAAGGTTTACTAACTGCTGGGTAGAATTATTATCACTATCCATTTCTCTTTGGGGTCTTCTGGTTGGTGGCATGATTCTATATAAAACAACAATAAAATTAACATAAGAATTTGGATAACACAAACATATTGTTTATTTTATATATCACAACAGTCGTATACAACAACTTAGTAGTTAAACATACTACTATTTTACAAAACACTGGTTACAATACAAACTTTGAATGCGTATTTATTCATATTAATATTAAGCATTCAACTACCTATACCACTCTCTAGAATTCATTGATAACATCAAAGGAATCCTGAATCATGTGACAAACCATAGATTGATCGATGAGATAAGTAGTTTTCTTTTCTTATACCGGATATCGAACTATTCGGTGCTGCAAATCATTAAAAGTATCTCGAACACCCAGAGATGTTTTAAGAAGTCTTGACTGAATTTCCTTCCTGCCATTTTGTGCACAGTGCAGTTGCACTTTTAGTCGGTGACTATGTCCCCTCTCATGTTGTAGCATTCCTTCAGCTATATCAACCCTAAACTTCATTTTATTTTTCTCGTATTCTGTTGACTACATTAGTGATGCCATTGCCTCATCATGTTCATCAATTCTCATTAATTTCCCTGCTACTGGATCTTCTTCTTCCTCATCATCTAGCAGTTATTGATCATGAAGCAACTCTTCATCCTCTGCATCACTAGCTATAAATGACTCAATTTGTGGTGGATTGTTTACTATCACCATTTCTTCAGCATTGGAGTTGGCCATCTATAAAAGAAAACTCCTTTAATAGTGGTATAGAAATTTACACAACATAATATTTTTATGTTATATTTTATATGTACTTTAAAAATTTTACAGACTCGAAGACTATATACTAAGATTTCTCTTCCTTATATCTATAGCCTTGAGGCTTTGATACCAAAACTGTAACGCCCCCATATCTATACACCCATGGTATCTGATACGGTGCTTACTAAGAATCAATATAATGCATTTAAATCTATACACCCATGGTATCTGATTATAAGCTTACATTACATTAAGGAACTATTAGATATAATTCTCATAAATTCAAAATTCACAGTATCCCATAACAGATGATAATTCTTAGGAGAACTATTACTGTGTTTGGATACCCTCACTTGGATGTATGAACTATGTCTGTGGATAGAATCTATCTATCGGAAATCCAGAATATCAGTAATAACATGAATAGTCCATATTACTAATATCCTCACCCAGATGTATAGTCTATGCCAATCGAATTTATACTATCATATTGATTGTAATTATTTATCCGAAATCCACAATATCAGTAATAACATGAACAATCCATATTACTAATATCTTCACTCAGATAAATAGTTCCCAAGGATCTCAATTAGATTCAAAGAATTCTAAATTTACATCTATATATGTAAGAAAACACGGTTGCGGAAATAAAAGATGTTATATGTATATATAAATATTAAGGTTTGATTACATGATTCTCATAACAACTTTCTTATTACAAAGTATTCAACTAGACAAGAATATAATCTAATCTAAGCAGGGAAGCTTCCCTTTATCTATTCCAGATGTTCCAAGGTTACCATCTAAAACTGCAAAATGGAATAATTTACAAGGGTGAGCTATGACATGCTCAGCAAGTTGTGTATTTATAACAATATATGATTTTAAGAAATACAACAATTCAAATTTCGACTGATAGTTGTTACCATTTCACTATGGATTTATATTTCTGGAAGTCACACAGACTTAGAAATTTTGTTTAGATATGAGATAGGGGATAAGCCCATTCAACATCTTAGGAGTATGCATCTCATCCTACCAGTGCTCAAATGCACCCAAATTAGTGTCAATATATTATCGACCGAAAGATCCCATATGGGATACCCAACTTCAGAATAGGATGTCTTACCAAACAATTTGGTTTGACACAACAATTTAAGCTTAACAATTAATATGAATAAACAATTTAATTCTTAGTTATGCTGAAGCTATAGCAATAACCTTTCAACAAGAGGCAATTCAATTGTAGGTGTAGTATAGTATATCAACAGCATATCAAGATAAAAATCTTGTTCAATGAATAAACAGGGTTGAGAAATTTTGCATTTGTAAGTTAAGGTTAAGAAGAACTTGCATGAGCATAAATCAGTCAAGTTATGATACTCAATT
Source organism: Panax quinquefolius (assembly GCA_020205615.1). Lineage (NCBI taxonomy): Eukaryota > Viridiplantae > Streptophyta > Magnoliopsida > Apiales > Araliaceae > Panax > Panax quinquefolius. Next base: position 39,272,236 of record CM035151.1, on the reverse strand, counting down.
CATTTAATAAATACCTACGATGTTCATATATATAAATCTAACATGTTCGTATTGGTAACAATACTCAAATATAGCATTTTATATAAGATCGGGTTAGATTCGATAAGGTTTTCAAAGTGTTAAATATCTTTTAGAATACTAATTAAGTTGATATATGAACTAAATTTTATTTATAAAATTTATTATATTTTAGATAATTTATATATCCATTAATAATTTTTAGAAGTTTTAAAGTATTTTTAATGTAAAACCCCAACTTTTGAATAAAGATGAATTTTTTATAAATATTATTTTTGAATATTATGGAGTGAAATTGATATAATGTTATAGTTGTGGGTAATATTTATAAATTTTGCATAAATCACGCAAGTTGTTATATAATATTCGATTGGTGGGGAATATTCGTTTTAACAGGGAATATTCATATAACGACACAATCATTGGTGGACTTATAACGGAATTATTTATCGGATTGAGAAAACGACAAAAATACTTTATGAAAATAACGGTAGAAGTTTTACTGATTAAGCTGTTGAAACACGGTGTTAAAAGTACGATGTCTGGCGTGGTTGCATAGTAGCACAAAAGTGTTAATTATTGATGCTTACGTGATAAGTCACTCGCTTTTGTTGGTATTATTAATGTAATAATCTGAGAAAATCTTTTTATATAAAATGAATACTTTTATGAAGTTATTCTATAAATAGAATATATTATATTCTATTATGCATAGTGTTGCATAGTGTTTGCATAGTATTTTGCATAGAAAAATCTTTTTATATAAAATGTAATACTTTTATAAAGTTATTTGTTTTATTAGACAATAATTAGAATATATTATATTTTATTATGCATAGTGTTTGCATAGTGCTGCATAGTGTTTGCATAGTAAAATTTTTTATAAAGTTATTCATATTATTAGATTATAAATAAAATATATTATATTTTATTTAAAAGATTTTGCTTTAAATATGGACCGTCAAATTAAAGTAAATAAATCTGGACCGTTCACAGAGTTAGAATTCTTATGCGGTCCATTTTTCTATAAATAGAAGCTCATTCTTCATTATTATTTTCTTTTAATTCCTTTGAAACTCTAGAGATAAACTATAGAGAGAAGGAAGAAAGTATTCTGCTACTTCACTACTTATATATCTAGTACTCTTCTTCTTAAGGTAGGGAATATTATTTGTTGTACTCGTAAGGGGTGTTATTCTTTTATATTCATGAAGAGAACTTATGTTATTCCATTATTTGTTATTCTGTTGGAATAACCTGTATACGCGGGCTACCCTATACTTGGTGACATTCTTCTAATATTCCATCTTTATTATTATTCTGTTGGAATATCATGTCTGTGCATTTACGCCTTGAGACACTGGTTAAAATCTTTATTATTATTATTTTGGAATATCACATGTCGTGTGTTTATGCTTTGGGACTGGTTCCATCTTTATTATTATTCTATTGGAATATCACATCTCATACGTTTACTTTGGCTTTGGTTCCATCTCTATTATTATTACATTTGGAATATCATGTATGCGTAGTGTTTACACCGGATTCGGTTAAAATCTTTATTATTCTGTTGGAACATCGTATGGCATATGCGAATTTCACGACCTAGTTCCGTTATTTAGTATTACATTGGAATAACTTGTCATGCAAGCACCGCGTGCATGGTGATTTCTTTTGTTATTCCATTCTTTATTATACTCGGTTGGTTAAAGTTTTGACTTTATACTCCATGAAATTAGTGGAATATCCTTGATAATTGCACTTCATCCAGTATCTTTTCATGGAAATATTCTTCTGAGCATTCTTGAATTTTACTCTACAAAGCAGTATCATGTTGACAATTTGGACGTTATTGGTTCTTATATCATTGTCATCATCCTCATATTTATATTTTTTGAAAGTCATCTGTGGCCTGTAGTGCATAGATGGACTTGGTATGATTATGACCAGGGATTATTCGGTGTAATCATGACCGTAATGTTACAAATGATGTGGCAAAAGTCCTCATTGGCCCTTAGTGCATTGATGGACAGTTGTTGGCATGATCATAACCATTAATGAATACACAAATATTCTTGGCCCATAGTGCATGGATAATTGTGGTCGTGATACTAAAGAATATCCTTGGCCGTAGTGCATGGGTGATTCAATGATGTGAATTATTTATTGTCGAGTCTCAAATGATAAAAGTTATGAAAAACCTTTTAAATCATAGAAGATAGTAGATTTTATTCTCTACTTGACTCTTCTAATGGATTGCTTGTTCATTGTGATTAAACTTGATGTTTATTATATTTTATCGGTTTAACAATCGTTGAAGGCTAATGATAATTTATTACGCATTATTTTAGTCATAATATTTCTTCTTGGGCTAGTTGAGCTCACCCTTTCTTTCACTTTGTTCTCTTCAGGAAATGAGAACGAATGGGGACGAGCCTGGGAACGGAGTGATGGTGGGATGATAGTATTAGCTAGTAGTCCTCACTATTACTGTTAAATAGTGTGACAATAAATGTAATGAGGACTTATTCTGAGAGTGGATATTGTCTAGAAGATAGTATTTGTATTAAAACTCATATCTCTCTTGTTGTATATTAAAGATTGTATTTGTATTCTGTACCATGTATTTGGCGACTCGAATAGGTGATGTATACCTATTTTTGGGGGCGCCACGATTTAGTATCGAGCTCGTGGATATGATCCTGGCTAAGATGTGAGACTAGAACTAGAGGGGAGAGGCGGGAATTCCTTCGCTAGTATGACCTACCTAAGTTTATTTGGTATTTAATTGGTCGGTCAAAGTATAGGGATAATATGTTATATGTTAATTAACCTTTGTTTTGTGGCGGTATCTGAAAATGACATCCGAGAATGTTGAGAATAGCAATGGAGCACAAGAGACCGTTGAGTCTCCACATATCAATAATCAGGAGAATGTGCATCAGGAAGGCGACAATCCTCATACAAACAACAACACTGACCAAATGATGAATGATGGATTGTTCAGAGGCTTTATGCAATTCATGAAACATCAGGCGAGAGCGGTTCCTATCCAAAATGTAGGTGGAAACACTGGAAACTCTCGGACGGTCACCGCTAAATAGTTCAATGAACTGGGACCACCGGAGTTTATTGGAGAGCCAAAACCACTTAAGGCGGAAGCATGGATAAAGCAGATCACCAAGATATTTGATGTCTTGGGATGCTCCGAGGAGCAAAAGGTTCCCTTCGCCACCTTCATGTTGCGTGAAGAGGCGATTCTTGGTGGGAATCAGTAAAAGCGTACCAAACGACTTGATTGAAGATGTCTTGGGAGAAGTTCTAAGAGCTATTCAACGACAAGTACTTTCCCGAGAGTATTCGTCACATGAAAGAAGTGGAGTTTATCAAATTGGAACAAAACAATATGACCATGTCGCAATACGAGGCTAAATTTGCGGAGTTATCCAGGTTTGCATCCCATTTGGTCGATAATGAGGAGAGAATGACGCGAATGTTTTTAAGTGGTTTTAAACCAGAGATACGTCAATATCTTATTTCTCATAAACTGTGTTTGTACTCAGATATTGTAAATAGGGCTCAGTTATTGGAGTGCGGTAACGAGTCAACGCAACCAAGAGAAAACATCCGGCAGCATGAAAATACCAGTGGTATCAATCATCGAAACAGTGACAACAAACGTGGAGGGAATCAACATGCCAAAAATGGTAACAACTTCGGTGGTAATCATGGCCAAGACAGTAAAAATGGATATTTTAAGAAAAGGAGATTCAACAATGATGGAAGGATGTTAGCACCAACACCTGTTGTTAAGGAAGGAGAACGACCACCTATCATATGCTTCAAATGCGGAGGGGAGGGACACATCAGTCCAAACTGCGCGATGCCGTCCAAAGCATGTTATAATTGTGGAAGAGAAGGTCACTTAGCCAGATTTTGTCATTCACCGAAGACAAGTTCAGCCAGGATGGAGGCACCAAAGGCCGTCCCAGAAAAGTCAAAGCCGGTAGTGTAAGGGAGAGCGTTTGTTGTGACCTCCCAGAAAGCAAGGAACCCGAATGAGGTCATCACGGGTAAGCTTATCATAAACTCTGGCGAAGTCTATACCTTATTTGATACCGGTTCTACCCATTCTTTTATTTCTCCTACTTGCGCTCAACGATTAAATTTGACTCCGGAGAAATTAGACTTTGACTTATCTGTAGAAACTCCGTTGGGAGAAACCTTCATTACATCCACTGTTTATAAGTCTTGTTTGGTTCCAATTGGTACCCTCACATTACCTGTCGATCTTATTTCATTAAAAATACTTGCATTTGATGTGATTCTAGGGATTGATTGGTTAACTACTCATCATGCTAAAATTGATTGTTTTCGTAAGGTTGTTAGATTTCATATTCCAAATCAACCTATTATGCGAATTTAATCTCCAAACCATTAAATTCAATCACGGTCATCTCAAGCCATAAAGCTATTCATTTATTAAAAAATGGATGTCGAGCTTTCTTAGCCCACGTCACAGATCTAAACAAAAATACGTCAGTTTTGAATGATATTTCTATTGTTAATGAATTTCCTGACGTATTCCCTGAAGAACTTCCTGACCTACCCCCAGAGCGTGAAATTAAATTTTGTATCGACCTTGAACCCGGTACAAAACCCATTTCCAAAGCCCCATATCGAATGGCTCCTATTAAACTTCAGGAGTTAAAGACTCAACTGCAGGAATTGTTAGACATTGGCTTTATTCGTCCTAGTACTTCTCCTTGGGGTGCTCCTGTTCTATTCGTGAAGAAGAAAGATGGGAGTATGCGACTTTGTATTGATTATCGGGAGTTGAATCATGTCACCATCAAAAATAGGTACCCATTGCCACGTATTGATGATCTGTTTGACCAGTTGCAAGGAGCCAAATTCTTTTCAAGGATTGATCTTCGTTTCGGATATCACCAATTGAAGATTAAAACCGATGACATTCCAAAGATGGCTTTCAGAACTCGGTACGGGCATTATGAATTCCTAGTCCTGTCCTTTGGATTGACTAATGCTCCTGCTGCCTTCATGGATATGATGAACCGAGTATTCAAGGAATATTTGGATCACTTTGTGGTCGTTTTTATTGATGACATCCTTATTTATTCCAAAAGCCGTGAAGATCATGAACAACACTTGAGGCTGATACTCCAAAAGCTTCGTGAATACAAGCTTTATTCCAAGTTGAAGAAATGCTTGTTCTGGCTTAAGGAAGTAGCATTCCTTGGGCACGTGGTATAAAGTCATGGAATATCTGTTGACCCAGCAAAGATTGAAGCTATTCAAAGCTGGGAGAAACCTAAATCAGTGACCAAAGTACGTAGCTTTCTCGGCTTAGCTGGTTATTATCGGAGATTCGTAGTAGAAGGGTTTTCTCAAGCGCTTACTCCACTAACTCGGTGACTCGAAAAGATACAAAGTTCTATTGGAGCGAGGAATGTGAGAAGAGTTTTCAAGAACTCAAGAGGAGACTCATTTCAGCACCTGTTCTAACAATACCATCTGGTTCAGAGGGATTTGTCATCTATAGTGATGCTTCGGGCAAAGGGTTAGGATGTGTTCTCATGCAACATGAGAAAGTCATAGCCTATACCTCACGACAACTCAAAGAATATGAGAGGAATTATCCTACTCATGACCTAGAGTTAGTAGCTGTTGTCTTCGCACTTAAAATTTGGAGGCATTACATGTATGGGGAGAAGGTGGAGATCTTTACGGATCATAAAAGCCTCAAATATTTCTTCAATCAAAAGGAACTCAACATGCGACAACGACGTTGTCTTGAACTGTTGAAAGATTATGATCATACCATCCAATACCATCTTGGAAAAGCGAACGTGGTAGCTGACGCATTGAGTAGAAGATCATATGCAAGTACGAGTACGATATTGTCAACACAAAGTCCCATTTTGTGTGACTTGCAAAGGATGGAGATAGAGTTAAAGACTCCAGGGACCCATGTGATGATAGTGAATATACGAGTAGAACCGACTTTAATTGATAAAGTTAAAGCTGCTCAAGCTACAGACCTAGAGCTGATGCGTATGAGGAAGAAAGTGCAAGAAGGTGCTATGCCGGAAGCAAGAATCGATGAAGAAGGAATACTTCGAGTCAACTCCAAACTTTGTGTTCCTAACGACCCTGATTTAAAGTATAAAATCATGATAGAGGCGCACAACACACCGTTTGCAATCCATCCTGGGAGTACCAAAATGTATCATGATCTTTGACATACATTTTGGTGGGGCAATATGAAGAGAGAGATAGCATTGTTTATCTCAAGGTGTCTAACGTGTCAACGAGTCAAGGCGGAGCATCAAGTACCAAAAGGTCCATTGCAACCACTTGAAATTCTAGAATGGAAGTGGGAGCACATTACCATGGATTTCGTTACCGGTCTTCCTAAGGTTTCTCAAGGTATAGATGCGATTTGGGTCATTGTTGATAGATTGACCAAGTCTGCTTATTTCTTACCGATACGATAAACTTTTACACTTGAACGTCTTGCTCGTATGTACATAAACGAGATTGTAAGACTGCATGGTATGCAAGTATCCATAGTTTTTGATCGAGACCAAAGATTCATTTCATGATTTTGGGTTAGTTTGCAAAAAGCTATGGGTACAGATTTACGATTTAGCTCGGTATATCATCCTCAGACGGATGGACAGTCAGAGAGGACTATTCAAACTCTTGAAGATCTATTAAGACTCTGTGTCCTTGATTTCAAGGGAAGTTGGGACAAGTTCTTACCATTGGTGGAGTTTTCCTACGACAACAATTATCAAGCAAGTATTGGCATGGCTCCATTCAAAGCATTGTATGAAAGAAAGTGTCGTTCTCCAGTATGCTGGGATGAGGTGGGAGAAGCAGCGTTGTTGGGACCGGAGTTGGTACGTATGACTACAGAAAAGATTCAAACGATCCGGCAACGTATAAAAACCTCACAAGATCGACAAAAGAGTTATGCTGATCTTCATCGAAAGGATGTGGAATTCGATATAGGAGATCATGTGTTGTTACGTGTTGCTCCATGGAAAGGAGTTATGAGATTTGGAAAGAGAGGAAAACTCAATCCTTGATTCATCGGCCCATTTTTAATCCTCGATCGAGTAGGAACTGTGGCCTATAGACTCGCTTTACCGCCAAGTATGTCTCGTGTTCATAACGTTTTTCACATATCCATGCTACGTAAATATGTGGAAGACCCGAACCACATTATTGAGTTAGAACCGGACAAAATAACGAAAGATTTGACGTATGAAGAGGTTTCTATTCAAATCTTGGATAAGAAGGAACATATTCTACGCACCAAAATTTATACCTCAAGTCAAAGTTTTGTGGAGAAACCACGATGTTGAGGAAATGACTTCGGAGCTAGAATCTGAAATGAAATCAAGGTATCCATACCTCTTCGACATACCAGGTACGTACCCTAATTTCAAGGGCAAAATTTCATAAGAAGGGGAGATTATAAAACCTCAAGTTTTTGAATAAAGATGAATTTTCTATAAATATTATTTTTGAATATTATGGAGTGAAATTGATATAATGTTATAGTTGTGGGTAATATTTATAAATTTTGCAAAGTACGCAAGTTTTTATATAATATTAGATTGGTCGGGGAATATTCGTTTGCATAGTGTTTTGCATAGAAAAATCTTTTTATATAAAACAGAATACTTTTATAAAGTTATTTGTTTTATTAGACAATAATTAGAATATATTATATTTTATTATGCATAGTATTTGCATAGTGCCCTCGATATAGTGTTTTATAGTAAAATCTTTTATAAAGTTATTCATTTTATTAGATTATAAATAAAATATATTATATTTTATTTAAAAGATTTTGCTTTAAATATGGACCGTCAGATTAAAGTAAATCAATCTGGACCGTTCCTGAGTTAATTACTATGCAGACCATTTTTCTATAAATAGAAGCTCATTCCTTCATTATTTTCTTACGAATTCACTGAAACTCTAGAGATAAACTATAGAGAGAAAGAAAAAAGTATTCTGCTACTTCACTACTTATATATCTAGTACTCTTCTTCTTAAGGTAGGGAATATTATTTGTTGTACTCGTAAGGGATGTTATTCTTTTATATTCATGAAGAGAACTTATGTTATTCTATTCTTTGTTATTCTGTTGGAATAACCTGTATACGCGGGCAACCCTATACTTGGTGACATTCTTCTAATATTCCATCTTTATTATTATTCTGTTGGAATATCATATGTTCATCGCGTTCTGTGGGACTGGTTAAAATCTTTATTATTATTCTGTTGGAATATCATGTCTATGCGTTTACACCAGACCTGGTTCCATCTTTATTATTATTCTGTTGGAATATCATGTCTGTACGTTTACGCTGGACCTGGTTCCGTCTTTATTATTCTGTTGGAATATCCTGTCGATGCAAATTTCGCCTGACCTGGTTTCGTTATTTAGTATTCTATTGGAATAACCTGTCTATACGAAGTACCGCTTGCATGGTTATTTCTTTTGTTATTCCATTCTTTATTATACTCAGTTGGTTAAAGTTTTGACTTCTATACTCCATGAAATTAGTGGAATATCCTTGATAATTGCGCTTCATCCAGTATCTTTTCATGGAAATATTCTTCTAAGCATTCTTGAATTTTACTCTACAAAGCAGTATCATGTTGACAATTTGGACGTTATTGGTTCTTGGACAAATTAATTCTTGAACTTGTTTTATTGAATTCTTATATCATTGTCATCATCCTCATATTTATATTTTTGAAAGTCATCGTGGCCTGTAGTGCATAGATGGACTTGGTATAATTATGACTGTGGATTATTGGTGTAATAATGACCGTAATGTTACAAATGATGTGATAAAAGTCCTCATTGGCCCGTAGTGCATTGATGGATGATTGTTCGCATGATCATGACCATTAATGAATACACAAATATTCTCGCACGTAGTGCATGGATAATTGTGGTCGTGATACTAAATAATATCCTCGGTAGTAGTGCGGGGGTGATTCGATGATGTGAATTATTTATTGTCGAGTCTCGCCGATAAAAGTCATGAAAAACCATTTAAATCATAGAAGATAGTAGATTTTATTCTCTACTTGACTCTTCTAATGGATTGCTTGTTTCGCTGCAGTTAAACTTTATGTTTGTTATATTTTATCAGTTTAACACTGTTGAAGGCTAATGATAATTTATTCTGCATTATCTTAGTCATAATATTTCTTACTGGGCTAGTTGAGCTCACCCTTTCTTTCACTATTCTCTTCGGAAAATGAGAACATAGTTGGGACGAGTCGGGGAATGGAGTGATGGTCCGGATGATAGTATAAGCTAGTAGTCCTCACTATTATGTTAAATAGCGTGACAATAAATGTAATGAGGACTTATTGTGAGAGTGGATATTGTCTAGAAGATAGTATTTGTATTAAAATTCACAGCTCTCTTGTTGTATATTAAAGATTGTATTTGTATTCTGTACTATGTATTTGGTGACTCAGAATAGGTGATGTATACCTATTTTGGGGGCGTCACATTTAAAATATGTACTTCTCCTTTAAATGATTTTTAAATCATTTATTTCTATTTTTAGGTAATTAATATTTTCTTAAAATTTTACAAAAACATTGTTTATTATTTTTAAATAATTTATAATCATTTATTATGATTTTTATATCATTAATATTTTTTTCAATAATTATTTAGTATTTATAAGTAATTATTCTATTTATTTTATCAATAAGTTAATTATTAATAATATCTAAATAAAATAAAATATTTATTGAATTTATATAAAAATATCAGAAATTAATTATATTTATTTAATATAATTTTTAAAACTATTTTTTTTATTTATTTATTAATTATTTCTAATTTTTATAATTTATTTTTAGAAAAATTAAATTCTGTCTGTCGCTAAAGCCCTTCAGTGATAGAAAGTGTCGTTGTAGGTGTTCTTGAGTTTTTGGGCAATCGCTTGGTCATGCTAGAGGGACTAGTTTGACCGTGGTTTATCTAATTGTTGTTTTCATTTTTGTGTTCAATCAAGTATTGATGTTGTAGTACTCTTACAGTAGTACAACATGAATCAAATTTCAGGCTTTAACTTACATATAATAGGAATTTATAGAGGCTCAAAGTCACTGTCAGAGCTGTTCTTGAGTTTCTAGGCAACCCAGAACAGTGGTCATGGCCGGTCAACGGTTTTGTGGTCTCAATATTTTCGATTCTGTGTATTGGATGTGTGTTGTGTTTGTTGTAACATTTAACATATATGTTAGAGTACATATATATAACACAAACTTGAACAAATCTTAAATTTAAGGTCTCTATTTAGTCTAGTCAAAGTACAGCTGGAAGCTGTTCTTCGTGTTCTTCAGTTTTCTGGGCAGCCCAGGAAACTTGGCCAAGTTCGGTCAACGAATTTTGACCATTAATTCCAGTAATCCTATGAGTTGTTTATGTAAATTAAGATCATAGATACGTAGTATGTGACACCCCCAAATTCGGGTACTTAAATTCCCACATTATTTGGTGTTCACTATTCAAACATCATATGTCTATCTACCCATAATAAATGAAAGCATAAATAGATAAAATAAATCCTCTCCTGAAGGAATTACATCATCTGAATAATTACATAAATCCCAGGTCATACTAACCTTAAATCTTACCTGCGGAAACATAAACAATTAATCATCTTACACATCGTTAACATAAGTCTAAACAGAAATACATTATCACATAAAACAACAAGTCTTCATCACTTGTTAATCTTGCCCTTGCCTTTGCTAGTAGAAGGCTCGTTGGACCTTTCGTTCTTAACTGCAATGTTATTATTACGCAAGAGTGAGCATGATTGTCCACAAGTATAAAAATAAAATAACAATATATAATAACATGCGAGTGAATCAAATACTTCTGAAATAAAACTCAACTTTTGAATCAAAAATGAATAACAAGAATCAAAAGATTTCTTAGGGTCATAAGACCTTGAACTATGTCCTAGGTTATCAAGGGTTATACTTGAAACCTTTAACAGTCATAAGACTATAGACTCTTCTACTCGTACTTAGGGGGATCAACCCTTAGTACCATATTGTGCACAATATCTTAACGCTAACGCATAAGTAATCCCTATACAGGGTTGTTCATCTCAGTTTGACATTAAAGTCATCACCAAAGGAAGTTTGGTTTGGATAAATCAATAAGGGTTCTGAAATTTAGAACGTTCATCAACTATGGACTAGTCGAATCAATAAGGGTTCACTAGTCTAACAAGGTTCAACAATAAATGATATTTAAATTGAATAACAATCTCAAGAGGTATACAATAGAACAAGTATTGTATAATAGAATCATACTTTGAAAAGATAAATAATCTTTAATATAACAAATTGAACATAGTTAACAATAATGAGAATTTACTCGACGTAAATTATAAACGTGAATAATGATAACAAGTAGGGTTAGGAAACTTGCCTCATGCGTAGATTACACGTTAATTATACACGTTCCTGGAATTAATCCTACATATCATTTTCATTCATAATACCAGTCAATTATAACATAACTAGTCATCACAAGTTCATTCTTTTGTCTAAACTTTGGTTATGACTATACTTAGTCAAATTATCACACTTATTGTCACATAATTTACACTTCACGAACAATAAGTTAACTATGCGTTCAATAATTCAATCCATACTTAAATTCGTTATTGGCATGTTAAGAATATATTTTAACATCTCATTATATGTCTAACATATTTTTATGTACATTAGATTAGGTTACTATCACAAACCCTAAAATAAAACCACTAACATGCTCATTCTTGGACAATCGCAAAGAAATGCTGTATGGCCACCATCACGCTTTACTTCCTGGTATTGCATGGTGTGACTAGAAGTTGTGGCCAGTCATTTGGCCATGGGCGCACATGGCTCGCTTCATGCATGTGATTCTTGTGTTTTCAAATTGGTATTTGGCATGATTTAACTAGACTTCGTAACTCTGCAGTTCACGAAAATTACAGAACATGCCAATTTCTACCAATTTCTTAATTCATACATGAAATTAGACATACCCAGACGTTATTTTATACACATAACTACTACTTAATCCTTCTAGCATGATTTTAACATGTTAAAACATATAATTTGTAGAATCAAAATATGTAATTTACTGTTCTTCATGTTTTTGAAAGCTTTGAACACAAAACATGAAAATTAACACTACGGGTTCGTTATAACACTGAATATGTTCATTTGAAGTTTGTTTTCTTCGTTTTAACATGTATAATTATATACAAGTGTAAATTTATGATACCAAATTAACCAAACCCAGATGTTTATAAGCTTTATAAACTCAAGACCAAATATTTATAAAGCAATTCTAACATCTCAAACCAATTTAACAACCAATTTCGGACTCAAATTCCAAATTCATACCAACTTTCATATTTTATCATATTTAGCGAAATCAGTCACCACGACTTCGATTTTCAACCATTTTGATTTGTTCAAATTACATTATTTTCGTATCATAGAGTTCTACCCTAAACGATCATCAATCTATAATTTACAGTATGAAAGCAGAAGAGTGTATTAGGAGCTTGAGTCTCTGAACCACTTAAAACCCCTTGTGTCTTTTATTTTATGTCATTTACATTATGTACCTTAACTACTATAACTGCTATGTATGTTTTAACTGCTTACTACTGAATTAACTCTATGAACAATGTATGTCTGATTATGAATATATCAATGAAGGGGATCTTTTACTTATTTTGTTGTGCTTGAAAAGATTCTTATGTTTGTCATATGCTAATTCATAAGCAATACAAAATAAACCAAAAAAGTATTTAAAATGAAAAGGATCTATTCAACCCCCCCCCCCTTCTAGATTTATATTGTGCCTATTGGGAACTAACAATTGGTTTCAAAGTAGGTTCTCATGCTATATTCAAAAGCTAATCGCTTTGAGTCTGATCCTAGGCACAAACATTGTTCTAAACTTAGTTTAGTAGTAAGTCACTTGTGATATGCAGATGAGCTCACACGTTGGAAATATTGTGTACAGGTAAATGTGTATATACATCTGAAGCTGCTCAGATTGGTCCATGTTCTTGATTGTCATATCAACAAGACCAATCCTTGCTCGCGGTCAATCTTGCAGTCTGAAGACCAGTCTAGAAAGCTCAAGAGATATCAACAGAAAAGAGTCAAACATCCACTAGCCTGAAAAGATGAAAAGGACACACATGCTAAGAAATGATTATTCAGAGAAGAACTTCTCAAACATGTATCTGACCAACCAGTAGCTGGATGTAAACCTTGCGAACTCAAGGATGTCAAAGAACTAAAGATGATGAGATTTTCCAAGCATGCATCCTCAAGATCACGGCTGATTGATTGAAGGGAAAGAGGAGCAACAAGCCGTCAGAAGCAAACGAGAAACTATGCACATCAATGCCTAACCTCAGTATGTCTAAGTTAAATGATTGTTAAGAAACTGACATCAGAAAGGTACGGTTCCTCATTAAGATAATTGTGTACATCATGTTGCACCTCTTTATAAGCTATAACAGTACTCTTTCAAGAAATCATAATCTACCAAAAAAGGTGAAGAGAGAAAGTACACTGAGGATGGATACTCAAATGCTTACAAACTTTCTCTCCATCCAAATTTTAGGATGAAGATGACATCCTAAAAGAAATCTGAAATAGGTCATAAGAACATCACAGGTTAAATCAATTTCATATGGAGTAATCTTTGTTGATGGGTTAGTATGTATGTACAAACCTATGTTCTAAGTGTTTGATAATACACAGAGTATGATCAGTTCTACAAGTGTATCTTGATGATTTATAGAAATTGATCACCTCAATGAATTAACTAGATACATATAAATTGTAGAGTTAATTCTCACTCTGTGAACACTTAAACCTTGTGAACATAACCCAGCAAATGATGAAACCATCAAAGAAAAAGAGTGTGTTATTGAAATGACGAATCTTACACACACTCACCATAATGCATCTCAAAATGTATTATCTAAAACTAGTTGCATGCATGAATATGACTGTTGGTGATAAATGTGATGATTATCCAAATATATGAGGAACAGGGGTTTAGAAAACTGACCTTGTAGGACCCATTTAATTGTGGGTACCAAAAATAGAAATGTATCTAACCGGCAGGTACTTGGTCTATCTGACCACACTAAGGAATGCTAAAGCAGAAGACTTCAGTCAAGAAGATTCAACCAGCAGAAGGCTTAAGACTGTTCAGAAATGATTCTGATAAAACTCCTATATGTCAAAGCCTATCCTTGAAGACCTACTGAGCTGATTGAATAAAGCTCACATGGCTACTGATCTTTATATGAGAGTAGGCCATTCAACCAAAGATGAAAAAGGAGTCTTAGATGCTCAATCACGCAAAGCATGACATATGAAAAGAATCCTCAAGGAAGCTCATCACAAAGGATCATTGAGCATCAAACATGAGGAACTCATTACGGGAGCAGAACTCAACGAGCACGTGCTGACAAAGGAGACTACGTTCGTAGTGCTGACAAATGATCATAGAATGATCAGTCCTGGAGATATCCATGTCTATGATGAAAACAGATTTGTCTGTCAGTGGTGATTTCAGTCAGAAAAAAATAGGCAATGATGTCTCCTAACGCACATGAAGAAAGAGAAATCACACCTCACTGAGAAGATAGTATGAACATGGGGAAGTAGTGATCTATTAAGAAACAACAGCACTGAGTTATACTATGAAGCAGTGTACCAGCTGCAGAGTCCCAAAACTTTGTGGCTGATGAACCAAATGAAGAACCATAGTCAGTAGGAATGTCTCAAAACGTACTACTGATAACCTTTCTGTTAGGTTTGTAATATTCAAGAATGCAATCAAATTGCATAAAAAGTGCAGAAACGTGTAAAATCAGAGTTTAAAAATTTTACAAACCATATACCCGGATCACCCTTTATGCACAATTATTAATTAAACGAAAAAGATGAATAAAAACATACCCTTGAAGATCCGAGCTTCCTCAGGTACAAGTTCACCTCCAATCCTTTTCGCGTTCAACTTGAATCCACCGGGTTTGGTTCCTTCCTTTGATCAACGTTAGCTACCCAAGTGTTTGGCCTCTAGAGGTGATCCACCAAGGAAAAAGAATTTTCAAGAAGAAGGGGTATATACTCAAACCCTAGTTTTTCCTATCTATATAGAAAAAGGAGGCATACTCTTCAACTCTAGGAATTACGTATATTTTTGATATCTGATATAAGACTCCTCTTATAAAGATATCAGGTAACCTTATTTAATAAAATAAGGTATTATTTAATTAAACTCTTTTAATTAAATGGGCTCCCTAATCTTATTAGGGATAATTAATTAAACTCCTTTAACTAATTTTCCCTCCTAATCCTATTAGGAATAAATGAGAGTACTTATATTAAATTAATTTTAAACTCTTTTAGAAATTAAAATAATAATAATTGTAATAATATTAATAAGACTCCTCTTATTAATTTATATTTAATATTTCTAAAATATTAAATAATAAATATTAAGCTATTTAATTTATTCTATCACCATAGATTAAATTAAATATACTTAATATATTATTACGATTATGCCATTAACTTCTTAAATAATTATTCTTCCTTTTATGGTGTGACCCTTTAGGTTCTCCATATTAAATAGGTTGTGAATAAATCAATTAGAACAATTCTAATCTTATTTAAATAAATAAATTAAACAATTAATTTATTTAAATAAATAATATTTATTCTACAATAGGGATAAGCTCTCCCTAGCGATCAACGACTTTCCGGATAATATAGATTTCAACATTAATCATAAAAGAACCTTTGAGTAAATAGTTATCGTACAATTCAATCCTTCCACCATACAATGTCCCAATTAAATATAAGACATGGAATTCATCACAAGTCTTATTTTATTTAATTATATGTATTTCGATCCTTAAATGCACAACTCCAAATAATGCAAATTAGAAACTCCTTTCTAATTTCATTACGCTTGCCAAGGACTCTTGGGTTGTCATTTATCGAATCACATAGGACATTTCTCTTCTTTTAATAGAAGTGGTAGATTCTTTATTGATCATACATTATCTCCATGTATAACTTATTATACCCAAGCATACCCTTTGATATACCCTAAGGGTCTTAAGGAATAAGTCAAAGTATAACTCATCATACACAAGATACTATGATGATCTCAAGTCCAAGGATCACTTGTACTACTATCACTACTGAGAATTCCTATTGACAGTGCAAGTAAAACTCCATTATGTATTCCTTAGCGAGCCACGTTCGTTGAACTTATTCTCTAATAAGCACCTACATACTTACTTTAGTGTCTCCACACAAATGATCATGAGATCAATCATCCTCATCCAATGAGCAAGCAACGTATGTACCAATCTATCCGGATTCACTAATCCCCAATTTAGTAATCCAATGATTGGGAACTATTTTAGTTTTAAGCTTTCTAAGAATTTAGATCTCATTAGAATGATCATCATCATTGTTCTAAAAGCATTGCTTAAAACTATGGGTTTATCACATATTATAAAACAGCATCATGTAGATAATTAAAAGCCTTTAATAAATAAATGCTTTTTATTAATAAATGAATAAGATTGTTACAAAGTATATGCTTTATCATCAAACATGATTGGCTTGTGTGCATACTACTTTCAATCTCCCACTTGCACTAAAGCCAATCGCTATGGTATTTCATACCCTTCTTCTCTAAGTGACGATTATCCTGCTGTTGGATAAGCTTTAGTTAATGGATATGTAATGTTGTTCATGAGAGTCCACTATCTGTATAGTGATTTCCATCTTTCAATGATTCTAATAATCAAATGAAAGTGCTACAACACATGTTTAGATCCAAGATGAGACTTAGGAACTATTCCTAGTTCTGAAATGAACTTTTAATCCAAACAATCAACTTGCAGCTTCATTTATAGCTATATACTTTGTCTTTATCACTAAACCAGCAACTCTTTTCTTGTTTGGAACCTTTCAATTCAACGCACCACTCGTTTCAAGATAACGCTTTACCTTAAAGTGGATTTCTCTGTCATCTTGGTGCGTCTCGAAAAACTTGAGTCATTAAGCCCTCTAGTTTTAATTTAGACCCACCATGAATATGATCACATCCTTAGTGCTTAGGTTAAGCACTTTAAGATGTTTTTCACCGACTCATAGTGAACTTCTCCATAATATGGTGATCAACATCGTGTCTCGTACATTTCATTGTATACATGATTGTCACTCATGCGACCTCTCTTTTCGTGAGTCTGTGGGGACTATTAGAGAGATACACTCCATAGCTCATCGACATGAGACATCTGTTGGAGTTTGCTATGCTAAAGCGACTTTAGCATCAAATGAATATATCGTTCCTTGGGTTAAGTCGAGCATCCTCTTAAATCTATCTATATATAGATTTATATCCCCAATTAAGATACTCTTCCAAATCATTCATGGAGGAATGTTTAGACAACTTTATCTTTCTTGATTGTAGCATTGGTATGTCATTTCCTTATCCGTAGTATATCAACATATAGTACTAGGAATGTCACGATGCTCCCAACGACCCTTTTGTACACACTAGGTTCATTCTTATTTTGATAAAATCAAACTCTTTTGATTGCCTCATCAAAACGAATGTTCCATATTTGAGAAACTTGCTTCAATCCATTTCTCTGAGTGTCTACAACACTTACCTCATCGTATGTAACTGGATCATCATCTTCTATGATGTGTACCTCATCATCATCATCCACGATTAATCCATACCTCCTAGGTATCTTGGTGACTATTCGATTTACGATCTGGGTTTGTACAATAGGTCATCTGAGGTTCCTCTTATTTGACTTATAGTGCTTTGTGGTTCTTGAACTCTTCAAGATCTATTATCCTCCCACTAGCCCCTTCAATGATAAACACCTTTATCTTAGAAGGATGCGTGTTTCACAACAAATACCTTTTGCTAAGTAGGATTATAGAACATATACCCTAAACTTACTTTAGGATGTCCCACAAATTGTACTTGTCAAATCTTGTCCCAAGCTTATCCTTTGAAACATTTTCACATAAGTTGGACAACCCCTTAACTTAACATACTTAAGATTAGGAATCCTCCACATCCATAACTTTTATGGAGTCTTGGAATGCGGATTTTGAGGTTACCTTTTAAAGAGATATCTGACCATTTCTAGGACATGACCCTAGAAGAATATTGGAATGTCGGTAAAATCATTATGGACCGCACCATGTCCAACAAGGTATGATTTTTCCTTTCAGATACATCAATCAATTATTGCGTATCAGGAGGCGTCCATTATGAGAAAACCATTTAAGATGATCTAGAAACTTATTGCACAAGTATTTATTCCTTGATCTAATCAAAGAATCTTAATACATTGCCAATTTGTTTCACTTCTGAATTCTTTGAACCTTTCAAATAATTCACACTTGTATTTTAGCAAATACACACATTCAACTCTTTGAATGATCATCTCCTTTTCTTATACTAATTTGTTCAATATGCAAAATTATTTTCATGTAAGTCAAGTATACAAAATTTATTAAGTAATATTCCAGTTCTATACAAAACATTATTATTATAAATAGAACAACAATTGTTCTTAATTATAATACCAAAGTTTTCATTGTCCAACAATAAAATGGAAATAATATTTTTAACAAGAACTGGAATATAATAACAACTTATTGACTTAATAGATTTGCCCGTAGGCAGTGCTAAACTATAAGTTTCTATAGCTAATGCAGCAACCTTTGCTTCATTTTCCACACATAGGATTACTTATCTTTGTTTAACTTTTACTTACGCTTGGTCCTTCATAAATCTATATTTATGATAACCAAAGTCGGTATCCAATACCCAAGTAGAACCTTGACTTAAAGAAAAATTTATTTCAATCATGAACAAAAACTGTATTGTAACCGAAACTTCACTAAGCTTCTTTGGTTAGCCTCTGCAAGATGTTTCTCGAAGTTTCTTTCCAGTGTCCAGGCTTATTGCAGTGGAAGCAAACTCCTTTGCTATCCATATCAGTTTTGTTCTTATTATCCTTTGTTTATGCCTTTCAATTTACCTTCTTTGAATCATTCTTCTTTTCAGAAGATCCTTTGGCCCCTACCAGTAAGACTTGATCTTTCTTGGTTGGAAAGTGACTCTTAACATTTTTAAATATGTTAAGCAAATCAGTGAGGCTAATATCTAGCTTGTTCATATGAAAAAATTCACAACAATTGTGAAAGGAGTCCGGGAGTGAGTGCAAGATCAAATCTTGGCTCAACTCTCCATCCATGACAAAACTCGTTGTCTAATTGATCAATCAAATTGATTATGTTAAGAACTTTTTTATGCATACTATAGTGCCATTGGTCATTCTAGATCGGAAGAGCTCCTTAGATATCTCGATATCTATCACCCTACTTTCCTCACCATCAACTACTTGGCGATGGGGAGTATAGTAGAAGTATCTATAGTTTCAGGTATGACGTGAAGCTTGTTACTCATGGATACTGAGCATGATGCATTGAGCCAACTGTGCATCATCTTGCCACTTTCTAAAAGTAGCAATCTCTTCCTCAGAGGCATTGTCTGCAACCATTGCAGGGATAGGCGTATTAAGGACATAAGATAACTTTTCAGCTATGAGAACTATTCTCAAATTCCTTAACCAATCCGTTTAATTCGGTCCGATTAATTTAGCATCTAATATGCTTCGCAGTGATAGTAATTTTAGACATTGTAAAATTCTGTAAATGAATTTGTAATTAACAACATTTTAACATACATTCTTTTATTAATTACCAAAATAAATTAGGTCTTGTTTTAAATTGGTATCTCCCACTATTTTCTTCAAACTATATTACCCTCACATATATAGTTCGGCAAAATCTAATTAAAGATTTGCTAGTGAGAATAAGGATCCCATTTCAAATGTATATAGCCTTGTGGTGACACAACAAACTATATATAAATAAATAGGTAGACAACTTTTGTCAATTACATCAACTATGCAACTCCTTGTATTTTGCCTCTTAGATTATTTTGATCAAGTGGTGGCACATCCGAATCAAAATTATCCAAGTTAAGTCAACCTAGCACTCCATATATTCAAAAAGAAAAATATCATCCTTGTGGTGACACAACAAAACAATATTGTTCAATTTTCTTTATAAGCATCAAATGTGATAAATTAACATCTTAAATACTTAATACTCGCCTTGTGGTGACACAACAAACTCATATTAAATATTTAATACTCTATTAATTTTATCATGCTAGAAAGCGACGTTCGATATTCCAAATATCTTTGAGCGCTTAGGACTTAATATAAAAAATTGAGGGTTTGTTATTAATTTGTCTCATCTTGTTTAGCGCATATATATATATATAAAATACGCGTAATATATTAATGAACATGCGAAGCATGTTTGCATAATATATAATATATATAGTATAAGCATGCACATATAGAATACTATATTCTACTCGGATTGATTATGGACTTTTATTCTAGTTTAGTTCACTAGAGCCACCAAGTGAACCAAAAGGTTAACCCCTAGGGGTGCAAGAAATAATATTTAAATATAACTATTACATTTAAACCCGGGCTCCATTACAAACGGGTCTTCACACGCTCCTTGCTCCTTGATCTCCAATTCTTCAAAATTAATTCTAACTATTCCTATTACAAAACTATTTAAAATAAATAGAAACCTTGATCGTGATCGAGGAGAAGTACATAGAGAGGAATAGAATTTACATTAAGAAAAATTAGAGAAGGCAGTACTTGAGACCCATTTAATAAAACCCATACATTCATGCATCCAACTAAAATAAAATCCAATCACATTGGTCAATAGTCCATAATCAATCCCATTTATTATCATACACATCACCATATGTATCGATAAATAACATTCATCTTATGAAAATAAACATTTAATATATATATATATATATATATATATATATATATATATTGATATCATTTAATGGGCAACATTTTTAGTTAGTAAAATCTAATTTTGAATCAAAATAAACTCCTTTATTTTAATCCAAATTTAAATCAAAATAAAACTATTTTATTTTAATTTGTCCAATTTTGAATAAAATATACTATTTTATTTTAATCAAAATCTTTAATCAAAATAAACTCCTTTATTTTAATTAATTATGGAACCCAATTCCATGTAAAAAAAACAATTATTAAAGGAACACATGATTCTCTTTCCTATTCATAAATAAACTCCTTTATTTTGAATAATATGAAATCATATTTCATATCTAAATAAACTCCTTTATTTAAGGAAATTAGGATTCTCTTTCCTATTCACAAATAAACTCTTTTATTTTGAATAATATGAAATCTTTTTCATATCTAAATAAACTCCTTTATTTAAGGAAATTAGGATTCTCTTTCCTATTCACAAATAAACTCCTTTATTTTAGAAAAATAAAATCCAATTTCAACTCCAATTAGTTATCATGAAATCTAATTCCAACTCTAATTAGTTAGCATGAAATTTAATTTTAAAATTAAAATAAACTTTATATTTTAATATAAAATAAACTTTTTATTTTAATATTAAAATAAAATTTTTATTTTAATAATAAAATTATTAAGAATATTATATATATATAATAATAAAACCAAAACCGTTATTATATATATATATAATAAAATCGTTAGTTTTATTATATATATATATAATAAAACTAACGGTTTTATTATATATATATATATAATCTTCATGCTTAAGAATATATAACAATTAGTTAAAGCCTGGAGATGAGGTGAATCAAGCTGTTTTGTGATCCGTGCCTTGAGTGGAATAACCGAATAAGATTTATAAATGACTATCCACGGGAAAAAAAAGAAAGACACAGCGAAACAGTAATAAAAAAAAACAGTTCGCCATTTTTTTTTTTTTTTATTTTTTTTTAAATTTTATACAATAAATTATGCCCAATTAAATTGTTCTAAACACATATCAATATATATATCAAATTTAAACAATTAATAATTCGCATAAAGGTTTGGCTCTGATGCCACTATTAGGTTTGTAATATTCAAGAATGCAATCAAATTGCATAAAAAGTGCGGAAACGTGTAAAATCAGAGTTTAAAAATTTTACAAACCATATACCCGGATCACCCTTTATGCACAATTATTAATTAAACGAAAAAGATGAATAAAACATACCCTTGAAGATCCGAGCTTCCTCAGGTACAAGTTCACCTCCAATCCTTTTCGCGTTCAACTTGAATCCACCGGGTTTGGTTCCTTCCTTTGATCAACGTTAGCCACCCAAAAGTTTGGCCTCTAGAGGTGATCCACCAAGGAAAAAGAATTTTCAAGAAGAAGGGGTATATGCTCAAACCCTAGTTTTTCCTATCTATGTAGAAAAAGGAGGCGTACTCTTCAACTCTCAGAATTACGTATATTTTGATATCCGATATAAGACTCCTCTTATAAAGATATCGGGTAACCTTATTTAATAAAATAAGGTATTATTTAATTAAACTCTTTTAATTAAATGGGCTCCCTAATCTTATTAGGAATAATTATTTAAACTCCTTTAACTAATTTTCCTCCTAATCCTATTAGGAATAAATGAGAGTACTTATATTAAATTAATTTCTAAACTCTTTTAGAAATTAAAATAATAATAATTGTAATAATATTAATAAGACTCCTCTTATTAATTTATATTTAATATTTCTAAAATATTAAATAATAAATATTAAGCTATTTAATTTATTCTATCACCATAGATTAAATTAAATATACTTAACTATATTATTACGATTATGCCATTAACTTCTTAAATAATTATTCTTCCTTTTATGGTGTGACCCTTTAGGTTCTCCATATTAATAGGTTGTGAATAAATCAATTAGAACAATTCTAATCTTATTTAAATAAATAAATTAAACAATTAATTTATTTAAATAAATAATATTTATTCTACAATAGGATAAGCCTCCTAGCGATCAACAACTTTCCAGATAATATAGATTTCAACATTAATCATAAAAGAACCTTTGAGTAAATAGTTTCTGACAATTCAATCCTTCCACCATATAGTGTCCCAATTAAATATAAGACATGGAATTACTCGTCAAGTCTTATTTTATTTAATTATATGTATTTCGATCCTTAAATGCACAACTCAAATAATGCAAATTAGAAACTCCTTTCTAATTTCATTACGCTTAGTCGAGGACTCATTGGGTTGTCATTTATCGAATCACATAGGACATTTCTCTTCTTTTAATAAGTGGTAGATTCTTTATTGATCATACATTATCTCCATGTACAACTTATTATACCCAAGCATACCCTTTGATATACCCTAAGGGTCTTAAGGAATAAGTCAAAGTATAACTCATCATACATAAGATACTATGATGATCTCAAGTCCAAGGATCACTTGTACTACTATCACTACAGGAATTCCTATTGACAGGCAAGTAAAACTCCATTATGTATTCCTTAGCGAGCCACGTTCAATGAACTTATTGTCTAATAAGCACCTACATACTTACTTTAGTGTCTCCACACAAATGATCATGAGATCAATCATCCTCATCCAATGAGCAAGCAACGTATGTACCAATCTATCCGGATTCACTAATCCCCAATTTAGTAATCCAATGATTGGGAACTATTTTAGTTTTAAGCTTTCTAAGAATTTAGATCTCATTAGAATGATCATCATCATTGTTCTAAAAGCATTGCTTAAAACTATGGGTTTATCACATATTATAAAACAGCATCATGTAGATAATTAAAAGCCTTTAATAAATAAATGCTTTTTATTAATAAATGAATAAGATTGTTACAAAGTATATGCTTTATCATCAAACATGATTGGCTTGTGTGCATATTACTTTCACTTTTAGCCACCCAACCCAAAATCGTGGATTGCCTACGATCAAACATCTTATCGTAGTGTAAGAACAGGAGGACACCACGATTACAGCAAATGCAATTGCCTGAAGTTAGTAGAGGTCCTCCCCAGCAGAAAAAGGTCAAATGAGATATCAGTGCAAACCACTTCTAAAGTATTTCATCTAGAAAGCGCCTCAGGGACAAACCTAACCCTTAGTTCACTCTAAGAGGTTGGCCCTTCCTGAGCTACCTTGACCCAGAAGGAATGCTAAGTAAAGTTCATCTCAAGGACCAAGTCAGCCAACGTTCGTAGAGTTGAGGTTGAAGAGAACTCCACGATCGTAGTGCAACCTCAGCGATCGTAGAAGCAGACTCGACGATTGTAGTCCTACCAGAGGATACCCTAACTAATGAGGAGATCAGAAGAACTGGACAAATGCCCAAGCCTACATAAAGTACATCAGTGATCAAGCTATGCAGCATCGAGATGTCAAAACCATTCACTGCAGCATATCTCAAAAGATGATCGTTGAGTCAACAAAGGAAAACGTAGAGTCCATAACTGCCGTATAATGTTAATCTATAAACCAAAATAGTCAACGGTCAATCCACGTCACTAACGCCTATTTGTTTTGAAAAGAGACATTAAACTAAAGTTAATGGGGGAGTTACAGCTCATTACCGGGAATCGTGCAACCAATGGTTGGTTGACACGTCACTATTTACGCAGAGCTAAAAGGAACTGCCATAAAGGGAAATTCAAATTAGCAAACAGATATCAAAAGCTATCGAACCTCTCTCCCTCCCATTTTTTAAACCCTAGAACCTTCTCAAAAGCCAAAATTAATTAACCCTCCAGAGCCTTGGCCAAATCAAATTAGCCATCTCTCATAAACTCCTCTGAATCAAATACCCATATTCCTCGAACTATTCAAATGGAAGATTGGCGAGTAATCACTGGCATTCAGCTCAGAACCAAGTCGTTTGAAAAATCTGAAAAGAAGTTCAGAGACATTCTCTAACTTGTGAAGAAAGCTAGATTCTCAGAATGTCTTAAGGCTAGCACTCGAGTATATAATGAACTGATCAAGGAATTCTACTCAAATGCATCCATTAATGCTGGAACCCTTTCAACCAAGGTTAAAGGTCAGTCTCTTAAGCTGAAATCATCTGATATCAATCAATGCTTAGGTTTCCCTGACCTAGGGCTGACAAACCTTGATGAGATCAACACTAAGCAAGCAAAGGAGATTATGGGGTACCAAAGAAACACCAGTCTAAAGGATATGAAGAAATAGTTGTTCCATGAGGAATTCGAGTTCCTTGCTAAAATAGTGGGCAAATGTATGCTATACAAGGACACTGCACACGACATGGTGCTTGATCAACAGTTGAAAATCATGTCTGCTATAGTTCTGAAGAAATGAATCAACTTTGGAGTTATCCCGTTTGATCAGATCTCCAAATGGGTGGAAAAGGTTGAATTGAAGAAGTCTACAGAAAAACCACTTACAAAAGTGTTTCATGGAAGACTACTAAGTATTGTGATGAAGAAGAAGATGGGAGGCAAAATCAAGAATGATGAGGGAGAACCTCTGAACGTTCATAAAGTAATGTCTCCACAATTGTTTGTGAATTGGAAGAAAAACCCAAAGGAGAACAGAAGGTTGACAACAACAGGGAGCAGCAGAAAGAACTCTACGAAGAAGAGGAAGGTAAAAGAGGTGGAAAGCTCTGAGTCTGGTGACTCTGCACCAGCAGCAACCACACCAGCAAGGAAGATATCCAAGGGCGTGAAGAAAGCTGAGTCCTTGCCAAGAAGTCTCTTCACAAAAGACAAGGATGAAAAGGTCTTAACTATAGAAACCAAAAAGAGGAGAAGTAACAGATTACTTCAAGGGCCATCAAGAAAGAAAGCTAAGGTGGTAAACAAACCAACCTCAGTTTCCCAAGAAATCTCATCTAACGAAGAACAGGACGTAGAGTTAATCAAGGCTGAGTCCCCACAGACCAAACCCAGCAATGAAGGTGAAGCTAGATTAATAGAAGAAAATACAGCATCTGCTGATGAAGAAGAATGCACAAGCCCTATGGCTAACTCTCAGAGCATTCACTCAAATGATGAAGAAAAGCTACAAGATGAACCAACTACCTCTCCAAATGCAAATGCTCCAACAAGTCCAGATGATGGGTCAAATGATGTTGTTTCTGAAGAAGAAGAAGAACATGCCCCTCCCAATCCTGAAAGCCCCCATGATGGCTCAAAAGGTGATGAGTCCAAAGAAGAAGGGCCTTCCCCTGACAAGGATGAACCTCATAGAAGTTCATCTGATCCAAAGGCCTCAGAGTCTGAATAAGAAGAAGAGTCTAACTCTCATATAGCTGAACCTCTAAGAAGAAGGAAGAATTCAGATTACTTGCTCAATTTACTTCCAAGAAGAAAAATGATCACTCCAATGTTGTCATTGAATTAAGCGATGATGAGTCTGTATCACCGGAAGAAAGTGCTGAAGATGGGACCAGTGATGAAGAAGATGAATCAGAGGAAGATATTGCTGAAGAAGGTTCTGAAAATGAAATGCAGCAAGAAGGATTCATTGATGGAAATGATCAGAATATTTCAGGTTCCAAAAGAGAAGAAATGATGGAAGATTTTAATTCTGCAAATCAGGAATCAGAGGAACCATCAAACTATCCATCCATCTCTCTTGCAAGAATCAGTAGAAGAATAGTGGTAGAAGTTTTTGATGAACCAGAAGAACTCCCAGTAGAAAGATGGGTAAGATATGGAAATGAACAGCTCAAGGTTGTAAGGATGACTGCACATGATGTGTTCAAAAATTGGAACACCATGGAGCTAGACTGCACGACTATCCTGTACAATCCTAATGATCTACTGATGAGATGGTTCTTCTAATGGATGCCTTGGCTAAAGGCACATACTGAAAGAGATGGAAGTTACTTCAGTTGGTGTTACTCTCAGTTTCCAAGCATGGAGCTGGTGGCACAAAACTTCCTAAGGGTGAAGAGTTTTGTAACAATGATGATCAGACCAGCCTCACTACAAAGTCTACAGACATGCTGGCAACCATTATATCCCTTATGATCGTTGAGTGGACTCTGAAGGAAGAAGGATCATGATTAAGGAGATAATCGTAGAGTCTGTTCACTCAACTACTGATGGTATCCAAGTCCAAAATGAGAAGTTTCCATCTGCTCAAGCACTATTGATCTACATTCCTTCATCCTCAAATAGCGATTGGTACTCAACGATCTTTCAGATTCTCAACACTTTTGAAAATCTGTCCAAGGATGCAAATCGTAGAGTCCAATCTGATGTTCAACAAAAGGCTGTCCAAATAGATGACCAAATTCCTATGGAGAATGAGCTAATGAAAAACTCTGATGAGCTAGTCAAGAAGTTATCTCTAACCAATGAAGAGTCAAAGATGATGCTAACAAAAGCAGGAGATAATAAAGTTCAGAACAGAATTCAAGCAACGATGGCTGATGTATCTCTCAAAATTAAAGAGAGAGATCACATCTATTTAAAGGTTATGAGTGATCAGAAGGCAGAAGCTCTACGCGCATAGAAGGCCAACGAAGAACAACTCCAAGTCCTCTCTGACAAGATTGACAACATGAATCAGTCTTTCTTAGTGCAACTTGAGCTAAGCCAACAAGAACTCAAGTTTGAAGTTGTCAACTCCTCCTACCTGATGGAACAACTAATGTCCAACATGGAGCAGCTCTCTCAAGTGATTAATGACAAAAAGGGGGAGAAAAAGAGGCATAAAAAAGGCAGAGTAAGAGGCACTCTTGAAAGAGCAAGGAGAGCAGAAGGAAAGAAAAGAAGAAGACAACACAAGAAGAAGCTGGGTCATCATCTGAGGGGGAGCCAAAGAATGATGACCCTGTATTTGCAAAGGCTGGGGGGAGCCAGAAGAAGAAGAAATGAAGTCCACAACCCAGGGGGCAGGGGCAAAGACATCAAATAGATGAATAACTGATCAACAGACATCCTGGAAGCATACATGAAACCAACGAGGTACATCTCTAACTAGTTAGGTATGTTCTGGATCCAGGATGTAAAATGTCATAGTGTATTAAATTCCATATTCTTATAAATGACATTCATGATTATCTATTTTAGAAATACAGTTTCTCACTGTATATAAGATTCATTCATAACATGCATATGCACTTATTGTTTTTTGTCATAATCAAATAGGGGAGATTATCGGGAATAAGCATGTGAATGATATTCCTATTTACATATGATTTGATTATGATATATATATATATATGAATATATATATATATGAAGTATGCAAGTATGCTTGCATTAAGAAAAGTCTATAAAAGTCCTTTGATAGATAATAGAAATATATGTACAAGGACTTAGAATGAATTGATCAAATATGTTAGGTTAATCCTACATAAGCAAAATAGCTTTGTAAAGTTCTTAAAAAGAAATGATGTACAAGGACTATAAACATAGAAAGATCAAGCATGTTAGGTTGATCTAATGATATAATAGATAGGCTTGTCTGATCATCGAGCACTGCACTAGATATCGTAGTCTGCCAGGAGAGTTAAGGTAACTCGAGAACTATCGAGGCAAAATTGTAGTTTGTAAGATAATAGATCTCAGAGTTCGTAGACTACTAGGAGAGACGAGGAAAGATCGTAGTGTGTCGAGAAGAACTTCCTCAGGGCCGTAGTCTGCTAAGGAAGTCATGTTCAGAATCGTAGAGACAACTTGCCTACGAGCCGACCGAAGATTTGCCAAAGCCCAAGTCAAGAATCGTAGACTACACACGAGTCGTGAAAGTCTGCGATCATATCGAGGAGGAGAGATCGTGAGTCGAAGGCAAGATCGGATGAAGACAACAAGCACAAGGCGTAAATCGTAGAGTGTCAAGATCGATCTCGAGTCGTAGTGTATGCGCGACTAAAATTTGAATCGTAGAGTGTAGAACTGAGACTTCAACAGATGTGCTCATAATGCCAAGGCAGAATCGTAGAGCAAATACGATTCTCAACAAATGAGCACTCCCAGAATATCCAAAGCAATGTAGCCTCTGGTAAGCACTACAAAGATATATCCCACCTAAAGGAAACCACAGAGCACTCAACGAATGGCATGCAAGCTAACAGAAGATCTAAGCACCAACCCATTCAGCATCCAGATTGAGTTGTGAAGCCATTCGAGATGAAGTCTTCCACAAGTTAATCAGAAGAAGACTTCAGTAACTGACTAAGGAAATTCAGCAAGTGCAGTAGCTGTCAAGTGCTAAGATGACAATGATCTTAGAAGTAACCAAGATCGTAGTGTTTGCCAAACAAAGAAAGAACTGATGGAGTGCTACGGAGATACCGGGTCACTTCACGAAGAACAAGGCTAAAGTGATTAAGCATTGGGTCAGTCCATTGATGATAAGTGAACGAGAGATCACAAGGAGAAAGAGAGCTGGACACGCCACAAATCTGAAGTGTCTTGCTATTCAGAAGGGGCCAGAACAAAGAAGTCAAGCCATCAGTATCTTAGAGCTATTGAGGCAAACAGAAGTGTTGAAGCATTGCATAAGAGAAGGAAGAGGTGTTCTACATATTCAATTAACACTCTTCAAGATCGTAGTGTTGTCTCTACCAGTCAACAAGACAGTACGATCAGGTCCAAGAAGACATGCATCAGAATCGTAGAGTTCGAACAGCTGAAGATTGAAGCATTGGCAACGGTTCAATCTGAAGGTTGATATTTGGACAAGAGCTTATTGAGAGCATCGATGCAAAAGGACAGCCTCTGATCAAAAAATCAGAAGGGTGAAATAAAGTCTTCGACCTTCCCAAGGCATAAAAATGACATCTCTGACAAGGTAGGTGAAACAGTAGACTGCAGTGTCAGAAAGTCATGTCATGTCACATCTGCAGTCTACACCAAACAACTCGAGATCAGTGAAGCAATTCAAAGAGCTTTCAACGGCTATTTTCCAACGGGAAGATTGGGAAGGAGTATAAATCTGCTAGAGCTTCAAAGATCAAAGGTTGTTGGAGTTGCTGAGTTTGGAGAATTGGTGGACTGATCTAACCAACGTAAATAGTGAGTTACCAATGAAGGTCTGAAGGCTCACTCTATTATCCACTAAGAACACTTAGAGACAGAAAAAGAAAGAAGTAGAAGTGAGAGTTCTACAATGTAGAAGTGAGAGTTCTACTACAAGAAAAGTGTCCTGAACTGCCGAGAGAAAGAAGAGCATCAATGTCATCTTGATGTCCATCATGGGAAGACCCTAAGTACCAGAGAGAAGAGCCTATAGTCATCTTAGCAAGTCCATAATGAGAAGGCATTAAGTATCAAGAAAGAAGATCACCAACGCCATCATGGTGGCAAGCATGAGAAAGTTTCTAAGTATCTAGCAGAAGAGCTTACAGTCATCTTAGAAACCCATCATGTACAACCATCAAGAGGAATGATCTTCATGGCAATTCATTAAGGGATCATCAGAAGTGGTTGAGTAACTGAAGAAGCTGAGCATCATGCAACATTCAACTGCACTTTAAGCATGATCACGCTAAGCTGCTAAGTACAGAAGATGTTCAGAGCATGAAGACATCTTAGCAGCTCAGCACCAACTCCAATAAACAAACAAACAACTCAACAACAAGAAGCCAGGTCCTGAGGGGTCCTTGTCCGAGGGGACTAAATGAAGTTCCAAGCCTGCTGGGCTTGAAGAGTTCTTAGGGAACTAGAGAAGTTCCAAGGCTGCTGGCCTTGAAGAGATCTTAGTGAACTAAAATACCAAGGCTGCTGGCCTTGAAGAAATCTTAGTGATTCAGGGTGCTGCCCTTCCTTAGTTGAAAGCAGAAGAGTGGATTAAGAGCTTGAGTCTCTGAACCACTTTAAACCCCTTATGTCCTTTACTTTACGTCATTTACATTATGTTTCGTAACTGCTATAACTGCTATGTATGTTTTAACTGCTTACTACTGAATTAACTCTATGAACAATGTATGTCTGATTATAAATATATCAATGAAGGGGATCTTTTACTTATTTCGTTGTGCTTGAAAAGATTCTTATGTTTGTCATATGCTAATTCATGAGCAATACAAAATAAACCAGAAAAGTATTTAAAATGAAAAGGATCTATTCAACCCCCCCCCCCCTTCTAGATCTATATTGTGCCTACTAGGAACTAACACTATATACTTCACGTGGTCACGTAAAAGGCTTTTAATGTAAGGAACTGATATTTATATATAAAAATTGATATTTTCACATAATCACTCTCACAGTTTCACATGAATAGTGAGTGGGTCTCATGTCTATATGAGAGACTTGATGAGTGGGTTTATACCTATAAATTGGACACCGTTAAGGCTTAATTCTTTATTAACTTTAAGTATTTTTAGTATCATTTTACTTGTTTTTGTGTTCGTGTTGTAGGAAACGGCTTCGAAAGGTCAAAACATGAAAAATGGAGCTTAGTGGCAATTCTATTATTTCGCGAACAGAAAGCCTGTTGGGGCATGCATTCCCTAGTGTAAAAAGCTCGCCAAGGCAGCATTCAAGAGTGACCTTCGCAGGGGAGGGTGTTTCCTAGTGCAAAAAGCTCGCGGGAGCGGGCTTGTCGGGAAGAAAAAGAGTTTTCAAAAGTTGAGTTCAAGAAGGATTGGTTTGAGCTGTTTGTTTCAAGGACTTTAAGGAGGGTTAAAAGACACATGAAGAGGCATATAAAAGGAGGAGAATCACAAGGATTAAGAGAGATGATTCCATTAGATTAGATTTTCATTAGATTATGACAAAATCCTAGTTTTTATTATATTTGGAGATTAAAGCAACTTGGAGACCATTGAAGATCAAGAGCACGAGCAAGAGGGAGCATGACATTTGCTGAAAACAGATTTTATTCTTCTTCTCTACTCTTATATTTGTCTTTTAATGTTTATTCAATTGTGGATTATTGGTTTTAATTCAATAATCATGAACTAAATTCTTATTTAAAATTGATATTTAATATCAGTCAATTTAATGATGAATATTATAAATTATTTAAAAGATACCACTCATTGTAAGATTTATCGTTTCCCAGTTTTTAATTAATCATCTCAATTTTAAAATTTTTGAGTTCTTAAATTGATATTCGAAAGTCAACAATAGTCTTATAATTTAGAACCGAGGGAGTGTAAAATTATTGTTATATTTTTTGAAGCCCCATTTTGGGGAGGACAATATAATTCCATAATGAAGAAAATAAACTCACCTACAATAATAATGATGAATATTATAAATTATCTAAAAGATAATACTCATAAATACAAAATAAATATTTTAAACTATTTAAAAAATATAATCATTATAATCATTTCATAATTTTTAATAAACCATCTCAATTTTAAAATTAAAAAATTTTCAAATTAATCTTCAAAACTGGATAATAATCATATTATTTAGAACCAAAGGAATAATATTTATGGCTAAAAAACAACCGGACCTGCCCTGAAAAGGGATAAATGAAAACCCAACAAATTTTGGTTTGGCCTTTCAAAAGAATTGCTTGTCTAAAAGGGCAAAAGCCAAAAATAGGCCTAAAATTGCCTAGAAAATTAGGCCTAAAACTTGGAAAATAAAGTTTAAAGCCTTGAAATCAGGCCTAAATCTATATAAATTTTGAATTTGAAGAGTAGAGTTTTTTTCTAGTTACAATAATAACAATTGTAGAAACTAATATATATATATATATATATATATATATATATATGTATATATTTTAAATTTAAAAATATTACAACATTAACAACAGTTTTCCTAATCAATTCTCTATCCCCAATTTTGAAGAATACATCAACAAATCATTATTAAACAGTTTTTTTATCCCTATTTGACTCTCTATTTTAATCTTTATATAAGATTTTACTCTTCAGTGTGAGGGAGTCAAAAGATAATTATCTATATTTACAAAATGACATTTCACACCCTCATTTGAGCGGACAACTCATCAATCATATACATCTTAACATTTTTTTACTACTTCATTTTCAAATTATAAACTTATTAGTGACTTATTTTTTAAAAATTAATTTCAAACGTATTCAAATTCAAAATTGATATAAATTTATTTAATTTATGTCAATATAATTATAAATATTATAAAAGTACTATTAATTATAAAATTTATTATTTTCAAAATTTAAATGAATCATATTAAAATTAAAATTAAAATTAAAATTATCACAAATTAGCTTTTTAAAAGTTAATATTGATCTTATGTACATTTGAAACTACAATTCATTCAATACTCACTCCATAAATTACTTAAAATTTAAAATAAAATAAAATTTATTTTACTGAGTGGAATATAATTGATAAATTATACTCTCTCTTTTATAAATTTTAAGATTATTATTAATTTAATATTTTGACTGTTAGAACTTTTAAATTTCAAATTTCATTATTTAAGGAATTAATATAAGGAACATGTTGGATACATAGTGAAAAAATTAAATCCATATTTTATAGAATGACCCAATAGCATTTCAAAGTAAGAATAAAAATAAAAAAAAACTGTTGTGAATGCTCTTACAAACTAACTTTAACTTGTAAATAAAAGACCCTTTTATAAAATCAAAGGAGTATAATGTTCAAGTGATTTTATGTACAGTTTTTTTGTCGAATTAGAATTGCAAAAGACATCAATAAATGAAATTAAATAGAATTATAAGGGTGGCCCACTATATCTCATTTCACTTTAAATAACTATCACTCATACTTACCTATGTAACTTGACAAAAAAAATTAAAATCCTTCTACGGGGACATTTTCTAGCGATATTTTTTAATGACATATTTTTTTGGAAGTACCTCTTAAAAAATATATAATTTTTATTCCAACTGAATTTTTTATAAAAAAAACAGTGATTTATGTGTAATTTGGATACATATAAAAAAGCAGGCGTATACGATGCATGCAACCTGCTTTCAGTATGTATCCAAATTACATCTAAATCACTATTTTTTATAAAAATTCCAGTTAGAATAAATATTATACATTTTTTGAGAGATACTACAAAAAAAAAAAAAACTAAAAAAAATGTCGCTAGAAAATGTCCCCCTAGACTTATTGAAAAAATTAATACAAAGAATGGCAACATATATCATTCCCTTTTAGGAAGCAGTTATGAACTTTTCTCAAATATTTAAGAAAACGAAATTCATAAAAGTAAAATGTTTCACAAACATTCAAGAATATGAAGTCCATAGAAGTAGTAATATTCATGTTATTGCTTATACATATATTTTCTGCATCCACTTGGAAGACAATTTAAAAGTAGTTGGTAATAAAACTAGGCTTGACAAAATATGGTTATGAGTTGATTTTGATTTTCAAAATATAGTTATGGTTCCATTTAAAAACTAAAACCATATTAACTGAAACAACTCGGGTCAAATCCCGAGTCTGGAACAAATATCTCGGGTCAAATCCCAAGTCCGAATCGAATCAAAACTATCAAAATAAGGCCTCAAACTACTGGTCCAGTAGTATCTTCTTGGGTCATCTTAGCCCACCACAGGCTCCCAAAATGTCATGACTTGAAGGTACTATTGGTAGTAACTTATTTCCTTATATGCAAACAAATTTTTCCCCTATCTTTCGATGTGGGACTGGGGTGTTACATTAACCATTTTTAATATGGGTTATGTGGGTTGGAACCATATGGTTATGGTTAAAAACCATAGTAACCATATTAACCATTTTAAGATGTTTTTCCTTTTAAACAAAATTTTAATATTAAATTTTATTAATCGCTTAATATTAAATTTTTATGGAAGGAGTGGTGGTGGTGGTGGTGGTGGTGGGGTGGGGGTGAGTGGTACATACAAATTATTTTTTTTGGGTGTGGGTGGGGGTGGGGGTAGGGGTGGAGAGGTGGAGTGAGGAATGGGGTGGAGTGGGGTGGTAAGAGTGTATACATAATCACATAATATATTTTTTTTTGGGTGGGGTGGGGTGGGGTGGGGTGGGGTGGGGGTGGGGTGGGGGTGGTGGAAGGGAGGGGTGGAGATAAGGGTGTATACATAATCACATAATATTTTTTTTGTGGGGGTGGGGTAAGGGGTGTATACATAATCACATAATATTATTTTTTGGAGGGTGGGGTGGGGGTGGGGTGGAGGTGGAGTGGGGGTGGGGTGGTTGAGTTTTTTGAATATGTAAATATGGATGGAAAGAACTTTTAATTTGGATTTGGAATAAAATATAGGTCGAAAAATGGTTAACCGGGTTGGAACTATATTTCTTTTTTTAAAATATGGTTCCAAACTTTAACCAACTTAAATAAATAAAAATAGTTAACCAACTCATTTAGTTCCAGTTAATATGGGTTGACCCGACAGTTAACCAATTATATTGCCAGATCTAAATAAAACATAGTAGCTTTCCTTCAGATTAACACATGTAGCTCTGTAATAAAACTTGAAAACTTCATTAAATAGTATAATAAAAACCAAATCTCAATTTTTTGGTGCAGATAATCTTCAATTAAATAAACTAATAAAAGCAAATTGCACTAGGGTAAAAAATTTATTTTGCTGATCAACCAGTTAAATATGATGATGTTCTTCCCAAGTTTAATGGTTACTAATAACTAATGATTTCATGCTGGTTGTTTTGGAATTAAGTTTCTACTTGCACTTTAATATGTTATGTTAATGCCACGTTTCTTATTCAGTTGTTTGATAAATTTTGATGTAATTGAAATTACATTTTTAATCAGATTGCTTTAGTCCTTTTTCATTGTAACGTCACTTTATATTTTGTAATGCAATATGTTGATACACATTTTTTTTTTAATTATTCTTGATGTGGTGTAGACCTGATAATATAGTTGGTTAACTGTCGGATCAACTCATATTAACTGAAACTAAATGGATTGGTTAACTGTTTTTATTTATTTGGGTTGATTAAAGTTTGGAACCATATTTTTAAAAATAAATATAGTTCCAACCCGATTAACCATTTTTCGACCCATGTTTTATTTCAAATCCAAATCAAAAGTTCTTTCCATCCATATTTACATGTTCAAGAAGCTCAACCACCCACCCACACCCCACCCCCACCCCACCCCACCCCACTCACCCATCCCATCCCACGCCACGCACCCATCCCACCCACCCCCACCCACTCCCACGCCCGCGCCCCCCCAAGCCCACCCACGCCACCCACGCCCACCACTCCCACCCCACCCCACCCCACAAAAAAAAATATTATATGATTATGTATACACCCTTCCCTTACCCCCCACCCACCCCCCCACTCCTCCTCCCCAAAAATATATTTGAATATTATGGTGTGGATTTGATATAATGTTATAGTTGTGGGTAGTATTTATAAATTTTTTAAAAGTATCAAGTTGTCATATTATATTCGATTGGTGGGGAATATTTGTTTTATCGGGGAATATTCGTAATCGCACAATCATTAGTGGACCCATGAATGGAATTATTGTCGGAATGAGAAAATGATAAAAATATTTTATTAAAAATAACGGCGAAAGTTTTACCGTTAATAATGTTGAACTACTCGGTAGTAAAAGTACAGTAATACGTGTGGTTGCATAGTAGCACACGGTATTGATTATTGATGTTTATGTGACAAGTCACTCAGTTTTGTTTTATTAGTATTATTAATGTAATAAAACATAATACTTTTATAAAGTTATTCTATAAATAGAATATATTATATTCTATTATACATAGTGTCTCGTGATAGTGTTTTGCCAGCATAGTAAAATCTTTTTATATAAAACATAATACTTTTATAAAGTTATTCTATAAATAGAATATATTATATTTTATTATGCATAGTATTGTATAGTTACTGCATAAAGTATTTTTGCATAGTAAAATCTTTTTTATAAAATGTAATACTTTTATAAAGTTATACATTTTATTAAATAATAATTAGAATATATTATATTTTATTATACATAGTATTTGCATAGTGCTCTAGACATAGTATTTGCATAGTAAAATCTTTTATAAAGTTATTCGTTTTATTAGATTATAAATAGAATATATTTTATTTTATTTAACAAATTTTGCTTTAAATATGGACCGTCGATTAAAGTAAATCAATCTGGACTGCTCATGAGTTAGTTACTATATGAGTCCATTTTTCTATAAATAGAAGCTCATTCATTCATTATTTCTTACTTAATTCAACTTTGAAACTAGAGAGAGAAACTATAGAGAGAAAGAAGAAAAGTGTTCGCTACTTCACTACTTCTATATCCAAAGACTCTTCTTTCTAAGGTAGGGAATATTATTTGTTGTACTCGTAAGGGTACTCTTTCTTTCTTATTTATGAAGAGAACTTACATTATTCCATTTTTATTATTCATTGGAATAACTTTTGTATCATGGACTACCCTATACTTGGTAAAAATTTTACATTATTCCATTCTTTATTATTATGTTGGAATAACCTTTCTATACAAAAAATCTTGTATACATGGTGAAATTCTTCTAATATTCCATTCTTTATTGTTTTGTTGGAATATCCTCATGATATATGCTTTTTTGTGGGACACAGTTCCATTATTTATTATTCTATTGGAATATCACATTCATGCGTTTCTTGGGACTGATTAAAATCTTTATTATTTTGTTGGAATATCCACATGCATGCGTTTTGTACGGACTTGATTCCGATTATTTATTATTCTGTTGGAATAACTCGCTTATGTCTGATCATCGCATGCACGGTGATTTCTTTTGTTATTTCATTCCTTATTATACTCGGTTGGTTAAAGTTTTGACTTCTATACTCCATGAAATTAGTGGAATATCCTTGATATTTGCGCTTCATCCAAGATATCTTTTCATGGAAATATTCTTCTGAGCATTCTTGAATTTTACTCTACAAAGCAGTATCATGTTGACAATTTGGACGTTATCATAGATAAATTAATTCTTGAACTTGTTTTATTGAATTCTTATATCATTGTCATCATCCTCATGTTTATGTTTTTTGAAAGTCATCTGTGGCCTGTAGTGCATAGATGGACTTGGTATGATTATGACCAGGGATTATTCGGTATAATCATAATCGTAATGTTACAAATGATGTGGAAAAAGTCATCATTGCCCCGTAGTGCATTGATGGACAGTTTTTGGTATGATTATGTCTATGGATTCTCTTTGGTCGTAGTGCAATGATGAATTATTTTATGGCATGATCAGGACCGTTGATGAAAACATGATTATCTTTAGCCGTAGTGCATGGATATTCTGTGGTCGTGATACTAAAGAATATCCTTGGCACGTAGTGTGAGGATGATTTGATGATGTGGATTATTTATTGTCGAGTCTCAAATGATAAAAGTGATGAAAAACCTTTTAAATCATAGAAGATAGAAGATTTTATTCCCTACTTGACTCTTCTAATGGATTTCTTGTTTATTCTGCAGCTTAAACTTGATAGTTATTATATTTTATCGGTTTAACACATTGAAGGCTAACGATAAATTATTCGCATTATCTTAGTCATAATATTTTTCTTTGGGCTAGTTGAGCTCACACTTTCTTTCCTTCGTTCTCTTGTGAAATGAGAACGTAAATGGGACTAGTCCGGGGAGCAGTGATGGTTCTAGATGGTGCATTAGTAGTCCTCACTATTCTGTGAAATAGTGTGATAATAATTGTAATGAGGACTCCTTTAGAGTTTGTATACTCTCTAGTAGACAATATTTATATTCAAACGCATAGTTTATGTTTTGTCGTATTGTACACGACAGTTGTATTATTAAGTTGTATTTGAATTCTGTACCATGTATCTGGCGACTCAAGATGGGTGATGTATACCTAATTTTGGAGGCGTCGCGGTTAATATCGAGCTTAGGATATGATCCTGGCTAGGATGTGAGAATAGAACTAGGAGGGGAGAGACGGGGAATTCCTTCGCTAGTATGACCTACCTAAGTTTATTTGGTATTTAATTGGTCGGTCAGAGTATAGGGATAATATGTGATATGTTAATTAACCCTTGTTTTGTGGCAGTATTTGAAAATGACATCCGAGAATGTTGATAATAGCAATGGAGCACATAAGACCGTGGAGACACCTCTAATCACCAACCAAGATAATGTGATTAGAGATATCCATGTGGTGATTGAGGAATTAAAAGTTTCACTCAAGCTAGTCGCAAAGGTAGCAACTGAGAGTGAGGAAAAAGAGGAACCTGAGGAGGATTTATTAGAAGAACTTATTGATCAAAATTTAGCATTACAAAATCATATTCATAAGTTAGAAGAGCAGGCTGAAGAACAGAAGGCGATCGTGGAGCAAAGGAATGTAACAATTCAAAATTGTATTAATGATATTCCAGTGGTAATGACGACACCAAAGACTGTCCTGAACAAGTCAAATTTGGTAGTTTAAGGGAGAGCATTTTTCGTGACTAGGAATCGAACGAAGTTATCACGGGTTAGTTAATTATAAATTCTTGAGAAGTCTATACATTATTCGATACCGGTTCTACCTATTCTTTTATCTCTCTTGCTTGCGCTTAACGTTTAAATTTGACTCTAGAGAAGTTAGACTTTGACTTATCGGTTGAAACTCCATTAGGAGAAACCTTCATTACATGTGTTATCCAAGTCTTGGATGAGAGTCACAGTTTTGAATGATATTTCTATTGTTAATAAATTTCTTGACGTATTCTCGAAGAACTTCTTAGCCTACCCCTAGAGCGTGAAATCGAATTTCGTATTGACCCCAGTACAAAACCCATTTCTAAAACCCTTAAATATTTCTTCAACTAAAGCAAACGTAACATGTGCCAAAGACGTTGGCTCGAGCTGTTGAAGATTATGATCGTACCATTCAATAACATCATGGGAAAGCGAACGTGGTAAGATCTTTAGTCATAATATTTCTTACTGGGCTAGTTGAGCTCACCCTTTCTTTCACTGATCTCTTCAGGAAATGAGAACGTAGCTGGGACTAGTCGGGGAACAAAGTGATGGTCCTAGATGGTGCATTAGTAGTCCTCACTATTCTGTGAAATAGTGTGATAATAATTATAATGAGGACTCCTTTTGAGTTTGTATACTCTCTAGTAGACAATATTTGTATTCAAACATACAGATTTATGTTTTGTCGTATTATACACTTACAGTTGTATTATTAAGTTGTATTTAAATTACGTACCATGTATCTGGCGACTCAAGATGGGTGATGTATACCTAATTTTGGGGGCGTCACACTTACCCCCCACGCCACCCCAAAAAAAATAATATTATGTGATTATGTATACATCCATTATCCCCACCCCCACCCCACCACACCAAAAAAATATATTATGTAATTATGTATACACCCCTTACCCCCCACCCCACCCAAAAAAATAATATTATGTGATTATGTATATCTCATAGCAGTACTTGAGGAGCCTAAATTTTATCCCTTATATCCGTCTCTCTATCTATAGTATATATTAATTTCATTTTTTAAAAATTTTGTTTAAAAGTCAAAACATCTTAAAATGGTTAATATAGTTTTTAACCATAACCATATGGTTCCAACCCACATAACCAATATTAAAAATGGTTAATATAGTTTTAGTTCTTAAATGGAACCATAACCATATTTTGAAAACCAAAAATCAACCCATAACTATATTTTGCCAGGCCTAATGTGGTGTATAGTCGGTTACTAGGTGTTTTTAGGGTTTAGAAGTTCAAATTCATAACTTAAAAATCTTGTTCGTCTAGTATCAATTTATTTTAAACGCAGATTATCTAAATCATAAACGTATCGTTTGGGCCTTAAACGCAACACACCATAATTAATGTGGTGCGTTTGGAGATCCAAATACTACCGATATAAACTATGAAAATGTTAGTAGTTGAAGAGGCTGTACAATTATTTGAATTCAGTTTTAGATCATATGTTGCATTACAAAATTAATAGATAAAGCAATGATTGTAATGTAATGTGATTTTATTACAAAATGCATGTCAATTTGATACTGTTTTTATATATATACAGAAATGATATGATATATTCAAGATTGTTCAAATCGAGATCCTAAGCAAAATTGTTTTAAAAATTTATAGGATTGTGTTAGTTCCCAGTAGGCACACAATAGATCTAGAAGGGGGTTGAATATATAGATTCTTTTTTATTTCAAATACTTTTCTCGTTTATTTTGTATTACTAACGAATTAGCATATGACAAACATAAGAATCTTTTCAAGCACAGCGGAATAAGTAAAAGATCCCCTTCATTGATATATTCATGATCATACATACATTGTTCTTAGAGTTAGTTAAGTGGTAAGCAGTTAATACATACATAGCAGTTATAGCAGTTAGGTACATAATGTAAATAACATAAAGTAAATGACACAAGCGATTTTAAGTGGTTCAGAGACTCAAGCTCCTAATCCACTCTTCTGCTTTCAACTAGCAGGATTTCCACTAAGGAAAGGCAGCACCTTGAATCACTAAGATTCCTCAAGGCCCATGACCTTGGAACTTTAGTTCACTAAGAACTCTTCAAGGCCGTGACCTTGGAACTTCTCTAGTTCCCTAGGAACTCTTCAAGCCCAAAGAGGTTTGGAACTTCATTTAGTCCCTTGGACAAGGACCCTCAGAATACAGCTACTTTTTTTTGTTGTTGTTGTTGTTGGGGCCTTGCTGCTAAGATGTCTTTAGGCTTGAACATCTTCTGTACTTAGTAGCTTGGCTTAGTCCTCTTGACATTCTGCTTTTAGTCTGGACTATATCTTCTTTTGTGCAGCTGATCTTCATTCTGTTCTGCTCATCTTCATCTGTTGTCAGCTATGCACCATCACCATTTGGATCTGCTAAGTGTTAGAGCTTATGGTAGACTTCTTCTGGCACTTAGCCTTCCCTGAACCCTTCTTGACTGGTTGGCATACATAGTTCTGCACTTGTTCTGGTTTAGCTTTAGCTTTATAGTGATTCGTAGAGTGGCTCTCTGGATCTTCTTTGTGCTCTGCCACTTTTCTGAATGTTATCTTCTTGTCCTTCTCGTTTCTCAATTTAGCTGCCATCTTTAGTGGTATTCTCATCTTTGTTGAGTGAAGCTTTAGTCTGTTTAAGTCCTTCTTCAAATCTGCTTCACTTCCACCTTCGTAGTCTCACTGTCACTGAGACTTGTTCTGTTAAGCTCAGGTGGAACTCGTAGAGTCAACACTATAGCATTCAAATAACTCAACGATTCTGCAACTTAGCAACTTCAGCAACTCTTGATCTTTGAAGCTCTTGTTGATTTATACTCCTTCACAACCTTCCCGTTGTAATGTAGTCATTGGGAGCTATTTTAATTGCTTTGTAGATCTTGAGTTATTTGAGGTAGACTGCAGATGTGACATGACAGCTCCTTTATGACTTTTCTGACACTGCAGTCTACTGTTTCACCTACCTCGTCAGAGATATCACTTCGATGTCTTGGGCATGTAGTCAACTTTATTTCTTCCTTCTGATTTCTCGATTAGAGGTTGTCCTTTTGCATCGATGCTCTCAATAAGATGTAAATTATTCGAATATCAATCTTCAAATTGAACTGTTGCCAATGCTTCACTCTTTAGATGACCGAACTCTATGATTCTGATGCATATCTTCTTGGACCTGATCGTAGTGTCTTGTTGAATGTTGATCATCGACAGGTTAAGATAACACGACAATCCTGAAGAGTGTTCATTGGATCCTCAATGTAGAACACCTCTTCCTACGCTTGTGTAGTGCTTCAACATTTCTGTTTGCCTCGACTGATCTCAGGAACTGATAGCTTGACTCCTTGTTCTGGCCTCTTCTGAATAGCAAGACACTTCAGATTTGTGGCATGCCCAGCTCGATTTCTCCTTGTTATCTCCCGTTTACTTATCATCAATGGACTGACCCAATGCTTAATCACTTTAGCCTTGTTCTTCATAAGCTGACCAGTATCTCTTTGTACACTTCATCAATTCCTTCTGTGTTTGGAAAACACTATGATCCTAGTTACTTCCAAGATCATTGTCTTTTGTTTACTTGACAACTACTGCACTTGCTGACTTTCCTTAGTCAGTTACTGAAGTCTTTTTCTGATCAACTTGTGGAAGACTTCAACTTGAATGGCTTTACAACTCAATCTGGATGTTGATTGGGTCGGTGCTTAGATCTTCTGTTAGCTCGTATACCATTCGTTGAGTGCTCTCTGGTTTCCTTCAGGTGCAATGTATCTTTGCAG
Source organism: Panax quinquefolius (assembly GCA_020205615.1). Classification (NCBI taxonomy): domain Eukaryota; kingdom Viridiplantae; phylum Streptophyta; class Magnoliopsida; order Apiales; family Araliaceae; genus Panax; species Panax quinquefolius. The sequence continues at coordinate 39,228,918 of CM035151.1, read as the reverse complement.
CTCAGACCAGAGGCTTTATACTTTGAATATTCTGGGGGTGCTCATTTGTTGAGAATCGTGTTTACTGTACGATTCTGCCTTGGCGTTGTGAGCACTTGTGTTGGAGCCTTAGTTCTGCACTCTACGATTTAGCTTTAGTTCTGCAGAAACTACGATTCTGAGATCAGATCTTAACACTCTATGATTTCTTTCTTTATGCTTGTTGTCTTCATCTGATCTTGCTCGACTACGATCTTTGCCTTTGATATGATAAGTAGACTCTACGACTCCGAGTGTGGTCTACGATTCTTGACTTGGCTTTGGCAGATGCTCGGTCGGCTCTTAGACAGACTATCTCTACGATTCTGAACATGACTTCCTCAGCAGACTACGGCTCTAAGGAAGCTCTTCTCGACACACTACAATCCTTCCTCGTTTCTCCTGGGAGTCTAAGAACTCCGAGATCTAATATCGTACAGACTATGATTTTGCCTCGATAGCTCTCGAGTTTTCCTTGACTCTTCCGACAGATTATGATTTCTGGTGCAGTACTCGACGATCAGACAAGCGTATCTATTACATTATAAGATCAACCTAACAAGTTTGATCTTTCTATATTTATATTCCTTGTACATCATTTCTTTTCAAGGACTTTACACATCTGATTTGCTTATGTAGGATCAACCTGACATATTTGATCAATCCATTCTAAGTCCTTGTACATATATTCATATTATCTATCAAAGGACTTTACAACTTTTCTTAATACAAGCATAGTTACATATTCATTCATATATATATCATAATCAAATCATATATAAATAGAAATATCATTCATATGCATATTCCGGACAGATTGGATTGTAGAATCATAATATCCTACCAAAAATAAAAAATAAAATCATTTTAATATTAGAATATGACTTAAAAGATTAAAGTCACTTGAATACATTAATGAAACATTTTTATGTATTTTATATCTACCCTTCCTTTTTTACTGTCTTGTCGTTTCGTTCTTAATAGTTATTTACTTAGTTATTGGATCTGGATCAGAGTTGTGGAGAGTGTTTCTTCATCATTTCTACCAAATGATGAAATTATAAAACCAACAGTATCTAAATCATGAAAACCAACACCATAATCACAGAATACCCAATGTTAGTCATGTCAGCGTGCTAGTCTTGAATTTGTTTGAAAAACAGAAGAGATCTTTGGTTCTTTCTCAATTTACATATAGACATGCATATATTTCTTTGTTCATTCTCTAGTCTTCAATTCCTCCATCATCTTTACTTTCCTAGTTGACAATTGAAATAAAGTTGACTAAAAATCTATACAATAATAAAGTATTAATTAAATTAAGAAATTTGGGTAGAAGATTATAAATTAGATGTCGATGTCAGGATTTTTATTTGTCCTTTTTCGTTACTTGTTCTTTGGTGTTCTCATGTTAGGTGAGATTTGTTTGAAAAAATAAGTGAAAAAGGTCCGACATGTATATGTCGACGATTGGACTGTTAGAGTTGCCATTTGGTTTTTTATATGGTTCTACCAACACAACCGAGAAAAGGTTTGCACATTGACTCAGTGATGTTACACTGCTAAACGGGTCGGTGAAATTGAGATTCATTAGGGTCCGGGGACTTAATTATGCGGAGGGAAGGTGTTAGGCACCCCCCGACATCCGTGTTACCACGGTGACCACCACTTTTCAAGAAATTGTTATATGAATGTGTGTGTGTGTGTGTGGATCAATGTGCAATTATTTGGAAGTAGTGAGAGGCCTCGTTCGCACCTATGTACACAGGGTTTGAATTTGTATAAAAATTCAGTTTTAAACAAGATATGACAGTGATATTTTATAAAAGTGGTTTTTCAAATCCTTGTGCTCAATAGTAATTGAGACCTTTTACACTCCCATTTTTATTAAGTGTTTGGCTTGATTGTTTTTTATTTTTGAGATGAAAAGCATCTTCGAGAAAATAATATACAAAATAGTTTCGAACTCCTCGTGGGTATGAAAACCATCTGAGGAAATCCGAACACCGTGAATAAATTTACAAGCTGCTTACAGCTGAAAAATATCCATCACGGGAACCGAATCTAGATCCAGTAGACTGAATCTGTGATCACATGATTCCTAGGCTCACATGATGCCGCAATTGATAATAAAGCAATAAGCATGTATATATATAAAAGCTATATATATATATATATATATATATATATATATACAGACATGATCAACCACCACGAAGCACCTCCATGGGGGATCAGAAATGTAAATAAATCTGTAAAACCAATCAACTGCCACGAAGTAAACTTCAGGCGAGGCGAAAAGTAAAGAAAGCTATAAAGACGGTCAACCGCCACGAAGTAAACTCCAGGCGGGACTAAAAGTAAAGAAAGATGTAAAGACGATCAAGCGCCACGAATTAAACTCTAGGCGGGACTAAACGTAAATATATATATATATATATAAGCGGTTAACGCACCGAATGTAAAATCCAGGCTCATCGAACAGAGTTCGACACACAGATCATATATATATATAAGCAGGTAAACGCTCCAGACAGAAGTCTAGGCTCAATCGAGGCATAACTCGATAATGTTAGTCCATATATAAAAAAATATATAAAAATATATATATGTACAAACTGAAATAAAATCACGGACCGAAGTCTGGGCAAACACACGCAACACGACTCTCAACGTGTAGAAAAGTGTGTGCAAAGATAAAAAGAAAGGCTTTAAAGTGTGTAAGAAGGCTTACAGTGGACTGCCAAAGAAGACTTCAATAATTTTAAATGGATGAACACTCGGCTACCGCCGGTAGAAAAGTAGCTATATATGAGCTTACAAGTGTTTAAAATGAGAAAGCACTCAGTTTAGGGTGTGTACAGAGTAAATTGGACAGGGCTTCCTCGCCATTTATCTTGCAAATAAGGCCACCTCAAGCCCCATATATATAGATGGGGGTGATGCAGGTCTACCTGCGGCTGCCTGGGATGCCCAGGATGCCTAGCAATGTGGGTCCCACCGTATCGAAGTACGTACACTCGGACAACGCGTTGTTCGCTCGGTCGTTCATAACTTTTAATCCGAGAGTCCAATGGAAGCGTGTCATACCATTCCGGAAAGATCTTTTCGAGAGCTACAAAATGACTTAGGATTTGCCCTTTTTGATTGCAGGAAGATTGTGAGACCCCGAATTTTATGAAATAAAAGTTTTCAATTTTTTTTCTATTTTGGTAAATAGCACGGTATTGATTATTGATGCTTATGTGATAAGTCACTCGGCTTTTGTTTTATTGGTATTATTAATGTAATAAAAGCAGTAAAAGCTTTTATATAATAAAGAATACTTTTATAAAGTTATTCTATAAATAGAATATATTATATTCTATTGTGCATAGTGTTTTCAGATAGTAGTAAAATTTTTTATATAAAATGTAATACTTTTATAAAGTTATATGCATTTTATTAGACAATAATTAGAATATATTATATTTTATTATGCATAGTGTTTGCATTGTTCTGCATAGTGTTTACATTGTAAAATCTTTTATAAAGTTATTTGTTTTATTAGATTATAAATAGAATATATTATATTTTTATTTAATAGATTTTGCTTTAGATATGGACCGTCAGATTAAAGTAAATCAATCTGGACCGTTCATGAGTTAGTTACTATGCGGTCCATTTTTCTATAAATAGAAGTTCATTCATTCATTATTTCTTACGAATTCACTGAAACTCTAGAGAGAGAAACTATAGAGAGAAAGAAGAAAAGTGTTCTGCTACTTCACTACTTCTATATCCAGTACTCTTCTTTCAAATGTAGGGAATATTATTTGTTGTACTCGTAAGGGGTATTCTTTCTTTCTTATTCGTGAAGAGAACTTCTGTTATTCCATTCTTTATTATTCTGTTGGAATAACCTGTATACGCAGGATACTCTATACTTGGTGAAATTCTTCTGTTATTCCATTCTTTATTATTATGTTGGAATAACCTGTTTATGCGAAGTACCGCATACATTGTGAAATTCTTCTACTATTCCATTCTTTATTATTACGCCGTAATATCACATCATGCTTACGTTCTGTGGGGACTGGTTCCATTATTTATTATTCGCCGGAATATCACATGCATGCGTTCTGTGGGACTGGTTCCATTATTTATTATTCGTTAGAATAACCCGTCGGTCGGTGTGATCTATCGCACGCATGGTGAATCCTTCGTTATTCCATTCTTTATTATTCATTGGAATAACTTTGTCTTTGTGGATTACCACATGCATGGTGAATGATCATTCGTATTCATACGAATAGTATTTTCATTAAAAAGGGGTTTCTGCCAGGGGCAGATTCGTAATTTTTCTGACCTTAAAAAATTCTTGAAAATTTTGAAATGATAATTTAATGAGTTTTCTAAATTGTGTCCAAAAATGGCGATTTTTGGATGTATAGATTAAGAGTTATGGATTTTATGGGAAAAGACTATTTTAAAAGTAAACTCTTATAACTTCTTGTGGTTAACTCCAAAATTGGTAAAATTTTTATTGGGAGTACATGTATATAACAGGAGTATACCCTGTAAATTTTGGAATTTTTGGATAAAAGTACAATTTATGATAAATGTCTAAATATTCGGAAGTTTTAGCCATATGAAAAATAGTAAATGAATTTTAAAAATTCTGAGAAAAATATATGTTCAAGATGGGACTATATTATGCTAAATCCCAGAAAAGAAATATTTTTGGGACTGATTTGGTATTTTTCATGAAAATGAACTAGTTATGAGAAAATGAATTAAATATGTTACGTGAAGTAATAAAATTGGAAAATAGGATTTTATGGCTTGAGAATCCTATATAGGGTATATGCAGATTTTTGATGAGGAATTTGATCATTGATGATGAAATCTTATGTAACGACCCCAAAATCCATACAATTTAAATCTCAACTTAGGTCGTTAACTATACATTAAATATCTAATTTTACATCATTATTCGATATTAAAATCACTAAAATTGCGGAATAATTAAAACTTTTATACATTTCCTTCTGTCTTGCCCTAAATCGTAACCTTTACATTACATCTCTTCGATTCAAATTTATATCATGAATCGTTACAACAAAATGACTATACAAAGTCTTACATCATAAATAGATTTCCATATACACTGGATAACTCAACTTAAAATTCAACAACATGTTACATTCAAAATCTTACATACATTTCTCACAAAACATAAGTAACCTTCGTGAATATAGATCTCTATAACTCACTTAGCACATATCCTTACCTTAATTCCTTGACCTGCAAAAGTGGTTATTTGCAAGAGTGAGCTCGACAGCCCAACAAAGTCTAACAGTTTTCATGCATCACATAGCATATAATAACATGCTCGATATACATCTCATTAAAGTAACATGGCATACATGCTTTTAATTCACATAGAAAATATAAAGATTGAGTTCCTTACTCAATACTCCATATTTAACCAAAACAATGCAGTCATAAATTGACTTTAACATTTCATGATTTCAACATGTATAACATATCATACAATTTAAAACAGTTCATCAAGTCCACGTAGAAAATAGGAACCGAAAGACTTGCCTTGATCGTTGTTTACCAATAATAGATTAACAACTTACAGTTATTTGCACTTCACGTGCCCTACACAATTATATAATCATACACATCAACTATTAGTCACATAACAACACATAGTAATTGTAATGTAAACTCTACTCCATATCTCATAATCTTTCCTATTTATTAGCATACAATGTTCAATTAGATTGTGTTAACTTTCAACTTATATCTCACTATATTTCATAATAGAAGTTCATTCAAGTACTTAAGTCTTGCTAGGACTACTTATTGGTTTTATATTAAACCCATTTCATATCCTATAATATTCATTTCAATTGAATTGAAATACTTTTTAAGTTCATTAACACTTGGTACGACGTTTCGACGTTCAATCGTCACACGCCCGATTTGCATCTCTTGTGTATGCTTACTATGCTTCTATAACTTATCTAATACATTATTTATTAATGTTAAGCATCATTATATTTACTAATATACATGTTTTATAACTTAGGACATCATCTTTTATGGCCAGGAGCACTACACATGCATATGTGCATGCCCGACGCCCTTCGATTGCCCCCGAAAACATAACAGTCCTAAAGATAATCATTTTGACTACTGTTACAGACCTCAAATTAAAGAACTTAAAGCATGAACGTTGTAGGTCTATTCGTCCTCGTTCCGGATCATCTTGAATCAACTCAATCGAAGTTTGTATGAGAAAGTTATGGTCGTTTTACTATAGGAGGCTAAAACTGTCCGACTCAGACTTTTTGTGTCCGCGTCATGCATGAGAGAACTAGGCTAACAGTGGTGGTGCCACAATATGAGATTGGCGTATTTGGGCGTAAATTTAATAGTGTCTGGGTGCGAACTTCGGCGTTAGGGCGCGAATTTTGGTATTTGGGCGCGAATTTCAACGCCAAAATGCGCCAAAACTGAGAACCCAACCACGAAGAACAGAACAACTAAATTTTTGTCTATAACTTAATTTCTAACACTAATTAACATGCATAACTTATGCCAATTACACATATACACATTACCCAACATGCATATACTAATTTAAACCACTGAACAACAATCACAGAAAACTTAATTCCTTGAAAACCATATTTTTAAAACAAAACTCCATGTTTGACATTTGTTAAACACAGTGAATACTGTAATACCCATTATAAACCAAATTGATTTATTTAAACTACGATTCTCTGAAATTCATACCCAATTAACATACATGACATTGAAGTTCATAAATAGCATACAATCACCTACTAATTTTGTTATCCTACAAAACATGTTCATACTCATATCGAGTATTGAGGTTGATATGAATAGATAGACCTATTAAGCAATGGATGATTATAGAAAGTGGAGTTGATAGTGGAAGCATAGGTATTCTAAATCTACTAGCTATGCTAGACTTTCAAAATTTATTGACTTCGTGCTGATGTTTACACTTCTATTTTCTTGAAAAACATTGGATCAAATGATGGAACAAATGAGTTTTAACAACAATACTGTTATTCGTATGTCTATGCTAATTGCTTCGGCTAGACAAAAATGATTTGTAATATATCAAAATGTATTTTATATCATTAATGCATCATGTAACCTGGTGCAAAGTTGATAAAAATGATGGAGTCATCAATGCAGTATTACCTAGTGTTGGATGTGATCTAAGGATCGTCAGCCCACTATGGTATGATGTAGTATGATAAAATCACCAAATGACGGAATCCTCAAATTGATCGTAAAATAAAGTGTGGTATCATGGCGTCATAAAAAGATTTTGAGATTTCTTTGAGTTATGAGAATACATATGTATGTATGTATATGTATATTTCGGTTGATGTGCAAATTAGTGTGGAGGTCTATGCTATTTGATTCAGCTAGACAAATATTGAAAGATGTTCATGAAATTCAAGAGTTCTTGAGAAGTTATGCCAAACCAAATTATTTTAAAAGGATTCGAGATGTTGAAAAGTCGAGATGAACAACCCTATTATTTAGGGGTTGCGTTTAGTTTATACTTTGCGCTGAAATGTTTGTGCACAATACATGTACGAAGGATTGATCCTCTAAGTACCTTGAAGTCATTATAGTCGTATGACTGTAAAAGTTAAAGTTGAAAGATTACTTATAACTGTGGACAAGGTTCGTGGTCATTAGACCCTCAGTTGAATGCTTGCACTCTAAATTCTGAGATGAACAACTCTTTTATTAGAGATTTAATGTATGGTTAACGACCGAAGTTGAGATTTAAATTGTATGGATTTTGGGGTCGTTACAGTTGGTATCAAAGCTGTAAGTTATAAACCTTAGGTAGGAGTACCTTAGGCTATAACCTTAGAGAAGGAAGGTGAATATAATGAAAGCATAAGCTCAAATAGAGTTTGAATAATAAGGAATTAAAACTTGCGTGAAAGGATTCAAAGAAGAATCTCGCAGAGTTATAAGGAATATGAATGTGGGGTTACCCAACTCCAATAATAAGGATGTAAGGTGATAATAAATAGACAATGTCTATAAAAAGAGAATGATAAAGAAGTTATGAATAGAGAGTTATATCCAAGTGTGGTGCAATTGTACTCTTTAGTAGTTGATGTATGGTATCTTGGCTAAATGATTCCTTGAGCACTTCTATGTGATATCTATTATAACCTAGACGCATGGCCTCCCATGTACGAAGGTTTCCTTGAGCACTTCCCAAAGATTTTAGTTTCTAAAACAGTCTTTGACTATACTTTTATGTAAAGTACCATTGTAAGGTTGTGATCGAGGCACCATGAGAGTTACATACATTTGTATTAAAACTCACAGTTAACTATGGTCGTATTCTATACGACAGCTCAACAGTTGTATAAATTAAGTTGTATTTAAATTTTGTACCATGTATCTGGCGACTCAGAATGGGTGATGTATACCTAATTTTGGGGGCGTCACAAAGATGGATTCATGACCAAAATGGCATTCACGGGTTTCCGTCAGGTAGTCCGTTGAGCCGTTTTGCATAGTTTGCGCTCGAAAGTTAAGATATGGTTCTTGTAGGACTTCTATTGAAGTAATTTAAGTTTAAATGAGTTGATTTGATGTGAGTTGAAGTTGAGTTGGCAAAATGACTATTTTGCCCCTCCCGGGGTTATCTCCGATTTTCGCGCAGTTGTAGCAGTATTTTCTTAGGTTTATCTATGAGGTAAACTTGATGTTGACTTTGACTGTCCTCAGGGTTATCTTTGAGGTTGGCTTAACCTCCTGGGGCTATCTCCAGGATTTTATCTTGATCCCCCGGGGCTATCTCCGGGGTTGAAACTGACTTTCCCGGGGTTATCTCCGGGGTTGGAAAATATTTTCCTGGGGTTTTCTCCGGGGTTAGAAATTGGATCTCCTGTGGCTATCTCCGAGGTTAAAATTGATGTTGTGATCCTCCAGGATTATCTCTGGAGTGTGAAAAAGACACTTTTGCCCTCCTACATGGTTAGTAACAGGAAAAGAAAATTTCAAGTGTCTACATTAGATATTTAAACTTTAAAATAATTGTGCATTATGTAAAATAAGTCTAAATAAGCAAAATAGGATGAAAAAAAAGCAAAAAAACTCAATTCACCAGGATCGCACCATCCTGCTGCGATCCTACAACGCTATTGCGATTCTACCAGCATTTGCGATTTTACTCTGTTTCGAATCGTTTTACTCACATAGGATCGCGATCCTTTGAGATCTTACAATTTGGATCGCGATTTTAATAACCATGGATATACTCCATTCGTTCCAAATTTTAAGATAATTATTACCTTATGATAGTCAAACAATAATATTTCAAACTCAAAGTTGAGATGATTTATTAAAATTTGTGATAAAAATAAATTTTATAATGAATTATACTTTTAGATAGTTTGTAATAATCATCATTTTATAGACTAAAACTAATATAATTCATGTTAATTTTGAACTTAAAAATAATTTTAATTTGATTTCAAAAAATCAATAATGATATTATATTTTGGGACGGAAAAAATATTATTTATGCAATTTTAAAACCAACCTCAACATTTGGTTCATTCAATATCCAAAGTCAATATTAAGGGTAAAAAACTTTGCTTGTAGTATTGTTTCAAAAAGATTTTAAAATAGAAATGTTTTAGATAATTCTTTATTATCGTTTTGGTATATTTCTGATAAATTATTTTTTGGGTAAAACCTTTCAAGAAATAGAAAACAGTTGATACGAAAAAACTCTATTTGACAAGCCTCCCTTTTCCCTCAGAATTACAATATTAAAAAGAAGCAAAAAAAATCCTTTGTTAACTTTTGAAAATTAATTTGATTTTTTTAAAATAGATATGATTCATTAAAAATTATGAAATAATTAATTTTGTACTTATTAGATAGTTTACATTATTCATCATTATATTAACTAAAATTATAGAAATACATATTTATTTAAAGGTTAAAAATGTCTTAAGTTGACTTCAATAAGTTTATAATGAGCTTGGAACGAGGAGAGTATTTAATAATATAAAAGTAATACTAAGGGGCTGCTTGTTTATTTTTGAATAGTTCTGAATAAGTTTGAATCTAACTGAATAAGTCATTCAGACCGTTTGTTTAAACATTTTTAAAATATGAATGTGTGTGAACGATTTATTCAAAAATTTATAGCTGAGTGAGTAAGAAGTAGTGTTGAATGATATTTTTACTTATATTCTCTCATAGATAATTAAAATTTATATTCAATATCTATCTTGTTTACTATTATTGTAAGACCCCAACTTTCATAAATAAAGATTATTTTTCTCTAAATATCATTTTGAATATTATGGTATGGATTTAATATAATGTTATAGTTGTGGGTAATATTTATAAATTTTGTAAAGTGTGCAAGTTGTTATAAAATATTCGTTTTGTCGGAAATATTCTTTTTGTCGGGGAATATTCGTACGATGGCACAATCATTGGTGGACCCCACAACAGAATTATTGTCGGAGATAGAAAAGCTATGTAATTATCTTTTATAAAAATAACGGCGAAAAGTTTTACCGTTAAGCTGTTGAAATATACGGTGATAAAATTACGATGTCTGGCGTGGTTGTATAGTAGCACACGGTATTGATTATTGATGCTTACGTGAGAAGCCACTCAGTTATACTCAATTATTGCTACAGTAATTGTTGTATAGTATCTCACGTTATTGATTCAATTATTGTCATAGTATCATCTGCATAATATTTTATATTATTAAATCAATAGTTGAGACGATAAAATTATTCATATTATTATTTTCATTATTGACGATGTCTAGAAAGTTATGTCGAGGAAAGGGGGTTGGTCACCTAATTGCGCGCCAATAGGGAGAAATTCTTATCGGAAAGCCTCCTCTTTCCTGGGAATGATCTGGTCGTTAAATATTGTGAGTTATAATATTAATGATGAATAATTATTGGAAGATTAAATATGTGTTGATTGAAGATAAAATGATTTGTGGTAATATTTATTCAATATGTGATATAAATAAAAAGTTTATTATGAGACGTTTGTGATAAGTTTGGTTTATTCCATGGGGGCCTATATGTCATCATCTAAGAGTCACTTTCGCTAATAGTAATTGCATTTACCAGGCGTCAAACCACTTGTCGTTTCATATTATAGGCGTCGAACCACTTGTCGTTTCATTTTACAGGTGTCGAACCACTTGTTGTTTCACATTACAGGCGTCAAACCACTTTTCTTTTAACATCACCAGTCGTCAAGCCACTTTTCTCTTCACATTGCAATGGCTAAGCTAGAAATCTTCTATAAATAGAAGTTTATTTCTTCTTTCATTCTCACCAATTCACTACGGCTCACAAGAGAATTCTATAGAGAGAGAATCAGAGAGAAAGAAGAAGAGTATTCTGTTACTACACTATTTCAGTATCCAATCTCCTACTAAGCTAAGGGGTATTATTTTTTTCGTATTCGTAAAAGATGTTATTTTCTTCATACTCATAAGGGTTGTCATTCTATTCTTTATTAATCTGTGGGAGTAACCTGTTTACTTAGATTATCGCATGCATAGTGAATAACCCTTTGTATTCATTCTTTATTAATCTGCGGAAGTAACATGTCTACGCGAATTACCACATGCATGGTGAATAACCTTTTGTATTCATTCTTTATTAAATTATGGAAATGATCTGTTTACGTGGATTACCGCATGACGGGTGAAAATCCATTTGCAGTTTCGTAAATTCTTTCATACTGTATGGGATATCATTTCTTTTGTACTCGTAAGGAATATTATCTCAAATAATATTTTCTTCCATACTCTGTAGTATGTAAGTAATATTATTTCATTTCATATTCCTAATTCTACACTTATGTTGACAAGTATTACTTCTATACTCCTTGAAATTAGTAGAATATCCTTGGAATTTGTGCTTCATCTAGTATCGTTTCACAAGGATATTTTTCTGAACATTCTTGTTAAAGTTTAATCTTTTCATGTCGGAGTACTATTCACGGGTTACTATTCACGAAGTACTATTCACGGGATACTATTCATGACAAAAACTAATTTCTTTTCTGTCCAAATTATTGTTGATACAATATTATTCTTGAATTTTACTCCACAAAGCAGTATCATGTTGACAATTTGGACATTATTGAATTCTGGATAAATTGAATTATAAATCTTTAAAATTTATCCTTGCTCTCATTTAATTGAATTCTTATATCATTGTCATCATCCTCATGCTTATATTGTGATAAAAGTCATCTTTGGCCCGTAGTGCATAGATGGACTGTTGATTGATATGATTATGACCAGAGATTATTCGGTATAATCATGACCATTAGTGAAAATACGAATATCCTTGGCCCTTAGTGCATGGATAATTCATGGTCGTGATACTAATAAATATCCTTGGCCTGTAGTGTAGGGATGATTCGATGATGTGGTTTATTTATTTAGCTAAGTCTCAGCGATAAAATTGATGATAAACTTTTAAATCATAGAAGATAGTAGATATCATGCTCTACTTGACTCTTCTAATGGATTGATTATTTCGCTGCAGTTAAACTTGATGTTTATTGTATTTTATCAGTTTAACATTGTTGAAGGCTTGCGATAATTCATTATGCATTATCTTAGTCATACTATTTCTTACTGGGCTAGTTGAGCTCACCCCTTTGCTTTCATTGTTCTCTTCAGGAAATGAGAACGTAACCGGGACTAGTCGGGGTATGGATTGACGGTCCGTGATGGTTATTTTAGTAGTCCTAACTATTTAGTGTGATAATAAATGTAATGAGGACTCCTTTTTGAGTTTGAATACTGTCTATTGGACAATATTCGTGTAAAAACTCTCAGATATGCTTTGTCATATTGTATAAATGAAGTTTGTATTTGTATTGTGTACCATGTATTTGGCGACTCAGAATGGGTGATGTATACCTATTTTGGGGGGCGTCACAGTTGGTATCAAAGCTTAGGGATATGATCCCTGGCTGAGATGTGAGACTAGAACTAGGAGGGGAGAGATGGATAATTCCTTTGCTAGTATGACCTACCTAAGTTTAATTATTATTTAATTGGTCGGTTAGAATATATGGATAATATGTGGAATATCAATTAACCCTTGTTTTTTTGCAGTGTTTGAAAATGACATCCGAGAATGTTGAGAATAGCAATGGAGCACAGGAGACCGTTGAGTTACCACAGATCAATACCTAGGATAATGTGCATCAGAAAGGCAATAATCCTCAGGTAAACAAAAACACCGACCAAATGATGAATAACCAAATGTTCAGAGGCTTTCTGAAATTCATGCAACATCAGGCGAGAGAGACTCCTGTCCAAAATGCAGGTGGAAACACTGGAAACTCACGGATGGTCACTGCTAAGCAGTTCAAGGAACTGGGACCACCGAAGTTTTTGGGAGAGCCAAAAGCACTTAGGTGGAGGCGTGGATAAAGTAGATCACCAATATTTGATGTCTTGGGATGCTCTGAGGAGCAAAAGGTTCCCTTTGCCACCTTCATGTTACAAGGAGAGGCAGATTACTGGTTGGAATCTGTAAAGCGTACTCAGCCTGCAACACTGAAGATGACTTGGTAAAAGTTCCAAGAACTGTTTAACGATAAGTACTTTCCCGAAAGTATTCATCACATAAAAGAGGTGGAGTTCATCAAGCTAGAGAAAAATAATATGATCGTGTCACAGTACGAAGATAAGTTTGCCGAGTTATCCCGGTTTATTCCCCACTTGGTTGATAATGAGGAAAGAATGACGCGGATGTTTCTTAGAGATTTGAAACCCTAGATACATCAATACCAAATTTCTTCAAACTGTGTTTGTACTCAGATGTTGTAAATAGGTCTCAGTTATTGGAGCGTGATAATGAGTCAACCCAACCAAGAGAGAGTAGCCAGCAAAATGATAATACCAGTGGTAGTAGTCATCGAAGCGGTGACAACAAACGTGGAGGAAGTCAACATGCCAGAAATGGTAACCACTTCGGTGGTAATCATGGCCAAGGCAATAAAAGTGGAAATTTCAAGAAGAGGAGATTCAATAATGATGGAAGGACGTCATCACCAGCACCCGTTGTTAAAGAAGGAAAACAATCATCGAGCGTATGCTACAAATGCGGAGGGGAGGGACACACCAGTCCAAACTATACGCAGCAGTCCAAAGCATGTTACAATTATGGAAGAGATGGTCACCTAGCTCAATGTTTTTATGCACCAAAGTCAATTCCAGCTGGAATAGAGGCATCAAAGGCCGTCCCAGATAAGATAAAATCGGTAGTTCAAGGGAAAGCGTTTGTCGTAACCTCCCAAAAAGCGAGGAATTTGAACGAGGTGATCACGGGTAAGCTAATCATAAACTCTAGCGAAGTCTATACCTTATTTGATATCGGTTCTACCCATTCTTTTATTTCTCCTACTTGCGCTGAACGTTTAAATTTAACTCCTGAGAAATTAGACTTTGATTTATCTGTTGAAACTCCGTTGGGAGAAACCTTCATTACATCCATTGTTTATAAGTCTTGTTTGATTTAAATCGGTAACCGCACGTTACCTGTCGATCTTATCTCTTTGAAAATACTTGCAGTTGATGTGATTTTAGGGATTGATTGGTTAACTACTCATCATGCTAAAATTGATTATGTTCATAAGGTTGTTAGGTTTCATATTCCTAACCAACCTATTATGCGAATTCAAGCAATCAAACTAGTGAAGTCAATCCCTATCATATCAAGCCATAAAGCCATTCGTTTATTAAAAAATGGATGTCAAGCTTTATTAGCCCATGTCACAGATTTAAACAAAAATACGTCAGATTTGAAAGATATTTCTATTGTTAATAAATTTCCTGACGTATTCCCTGAAGAACTTCCTGGCCTACCCCCAGAGCGTGAAATCGAGTTTTGTATTGATCTTGAACCCGGTACAAAATCCATTTCCAAAGCACCATATCGAATGGCTTCTATTGAACTTTAGGAGTTACAAACCCAACTGCAAGAATTGTTAGACATCGATTTAATTCATCCTAGTATGTCTCCTTGGGGTGCTCCTATTCTATTCGTGAAGAAGAAAGATGGAAGTATGCGATTTTGTATTGATTATTAAGAGTTGAATCATGTCACAATAAAAAATAGGTACCCGTTACCTCGTATTGATGACCTGTTTGACCAGTTGCAAGGTTCTAAATTCTTTTTAAAGATCGATCTTTGTTCCGGATATCATCAGTTAAAAGTTAAAACTGATGAAATTCCAAAGACTACATTTAGAACTCAGTACGGGCATTACGAATTCCTAGTAATGTCTTTTGGATTGACTAATGCTCCTGCGGCCTTCATGGATATGATGAACCGAGTATTCAAGAAATATTTGGATCATTTTTTTGTTGTATTTATTGATGACATCCTCATATACTCCAAAAGCCGTGAAGATCATAAGCAATACTTGAGGCTAATACTCCAAAAGCTTCGTGAAAACAAGTTATATGCCAAGTTGAAGAAATGCGAATTCTGGCTTGAGGAAGTAGCATTCCTTAGGCACATGATATCAAATCATGGAATATTTATTGACCTGACAAAGATTGAAGCAATTCAAAGCTGGGAACAACCTAAGTCAGTTACCGAAGTATGTAGCTTTCTGGGCTTAGTTGGTTATTATCGAAGATTCGTGAAAGGATTTTCTCGAATGGCTACTCCATTAACTCAGCTTACACGAAAAGATACAAGATTCGGTTGGAGCGAGGAATGTGAGAAGAGTTTTCAAGAACTCAAGAGGAGACTCATTTCAGCACCTGCAATACCATCTGGTTCGTAGGGATATGTAATCTACAGTGATGCTTCAGGTAGAGGTTTAGGATATGTTCTCATGCAACATGGGAAAGTCATAGCCTATGCCTCGCGACAACTCAAAGAATATGAGAGGAATTATCCTACTCATGATCTAGAGTTAGTAATTTATCATTTTCGCACTTAAAATCTGGAGGCATTACCTGTATGGGGAGAAAGTGGAGATCTATACAGATCATAAAAGCCTCAAATATTTCTTCACCCAAAAGGAACTCAACATGCGGCAATGAAGTTGGCTTGAATTTTTGAAAGATAATGATCATATTATTCAATACCATCCTGAAAAAGCGAATGTGGTGGCTGACGTATTAAGTAGAAGATCATATGCGAGTTCGAGTGCGATATTGTCAACGCAAAGGCCCATTTTGTATGACTAGGAAAGGATGGAGATAGAGATAAAGACTCCAGGGACCCACGTGATGATGACAAATATACGAGTATAACCGAATTTAATCGATAAAGTTAAAGTTGCTTAAGATATAGACTGGAGCTGATGCGTATGAAGAAGAAAGTGCAAGAAGGTGCTATTCCAGAAGCAAGAATTGATGAAAAAGGAATACTTCGAGTCAACTCCAGACTCTGTGTTCCTAACGACCCTGATTTAAAGTATAAAATCATGATGGAGGCGCACAACACACCGTTTTCAATCCATCCTGGGAATACCAAAATGTATCATGATATTTGTGACGCCCCTAAAATAGGTCCAATCCACACAACCCATTCTGAGTCGCCAAATACATGGTACAGAAAATAACTACAACTTTATTATTACAATTGTCGTGCAAAATACAACAATACATATGCTGTGAGTTTTGATACAAATATATATCAACTATGACTCTCATCCCAACCTTGGATAGCACGTCACAATGGCACCTTACATAAAGGTACAGTCAATAACTGTTTTAGAAATTAAAATCTTTGGAAAATGTTAAGGAAACCTTCGTACATGGGAGGCCATGCATCTAAGTTATAATAAATATCATATGACTGGAGAATTATCCTTCGTTGACCTAATAGACCCCAAAGAAAAACGAGAAGATTACTATCATGTTCTTTCTAATGGTGAGTATTTTCTTGACATATAATTATCTCCATTGTCTTCAATTGAGAATTATATTTCAACCAAACTCCAAGATTATATAGGTAGTTCTCGTAGATATACTCAGCAAGTGGATGTGCACAACCCTGTCTTATGATAACACGAAGTCGTAGGTCATTAGACATCTTGTATGATAGTGGCAAAACACCCTTCCAAAGTTGGGTTCACCTCACCCTATTTGATTCACCAAAATCAACGGTTAAATGACGTATAAAATACGACACACTTATCTCAAATTCTTAATAAAATTATTTTTATACTGTTTAGGGAGAACCTCAATAGCTATAGACCACCGTTCAATTCCCTATTACCCCTGCTTGACCCAGCTACACTCTTATTATCTGAAAGGAATTGTGAAACAAAAGGGTGAGCACAACTAGCCCAGTAAAGAATATCATGACTAAAGATAATTAAATTATCAATAGCCTTCATCAGTAATAAATCAGATATTTAGAACATATGGTAGATGATAAAACTTTTCAACCATAGTTGCAGGGGAATGAGCAATCCATTAGAAGAGTCAAATAGACCATAAGGTCAATTATCTTCTCCATGTTAAAAGTCCACCAACAATGTTTTATCCCTGTAACATCAATCAACAGTTTCTGTCCACAATCACGTGTATAACTCATAATCATAATTGTAGTTCTAAATTCTTCTTCTCATCCAGGATGAAGATAATTTTTATCACCTGTCTTTACCTGAAACATCAAAGATCATGGTTATACCAAATCACAATTCATGTTCATAATCATACTTATAAATTCATCTTTGCACTACGGGCCAAAGATATTCATCAACAGTTCATCTTTGCACTACAGACCAAAGATATTCAACAATAGGACATCTTTGCACTACGAGACAAATATATTCATCAACAGTTCATCTTTGTACTACAGGCTGAAGATATTCAATAATAGGTCATCTTTGCACTACGGGCCAAAGATATTAATATCTCAAAGAAATATATAATCATTTCAGAATTTATATAAACAATAATTATAACTATGTTGATCAATTCACCTTTGCACTTAAGCTAAAGATAATAGTTTATAAATTCAATGGTCATGATCATACCAGTTAACAATTCATCTTTGTACTACTGACCAAAGAGAACACATAGTCACGACCATACCAATAATCTACCCATCTTTACACTCAAGTGAAAGAGAAATTCCATCACCGGGGTTATAAAAATGTTATATATGATAATTAAAATAATATGTTCAAAATATGGATTCAAGAGCAATATTCATAAATCAACGATAATTTGGTCAGAAAAAGAAACCAAGTTTGTCGTGACTAGTACCCCGTGAATAATAACTCGTGAATAGTAACTCGTGAATAGTAATACGTATTCGTACATAGTACCATATACGTAAATAATGTCATATATGTAAATAGTGTCATATACATGAATAGTGTTGTATACGTGAATAGTGTCGTATATGTGAATAGTAACCCCGACACGAAAAGGTAAAAATTTCACAATAAAATTCAAATCAATATTTCGGTATAATGATATCAAAAGAAATAATATCATTTACGAAGAAAATAACATCCCTTACCATCCCTTACCTCAAAAGAACAATACTTCTTGCTGAAATTTCGGATATAGTGCTGAAAGAAACTTGCACTGAATAGCAACTCTCAAAGTATCTAAATACTCACAAAAATACGCTCGATAATATAGAGAGAGAAAACTTATGTTTCTTGTGTGATTTTCAATTCTAACCTAAGAGCCTATTTATAGGAAAATGCTAAAACGCCAAAGCAGACTAAATAATAAAATAATAATATTATTTTTCTTCCTTCTACGCATGCCAGCCATCCAAGACCAGCCATCACATTTGGAAAAAAAATCCAGCACATGTTTTCAAAAAAAAAAAGTGGGTCCCACCCATAATTTTAATAAACATTTAATTTCTAAAACTTCAATAATTCATAATAAATAGTTATTTTATCAAGAAAAATACGAATTTGATGTCCATTCCATATGAAATTAAATTCTCTACAACTTTGTAGCTTTAAGTTTTTCCAAATTCCAAACGAAAAATGACCGTAATCCATATACGGACGATTTTCAACACCTCTTAAAATTCATAACAAATCATACGTTAATTTTTAACGGTTCAAAATTTGTGGACATATACTCAACTTATATATGTATAACATATCCAAAAATTACAACGATCCAACGGTCGGATTAAAATTATAACTCACGCAATAGAGTTTTAAGAACACTGATTTGATTTTCGGACTATAAGTCCCTCGTACCAGCTTCACTCAAACAGTCACCACGAAAAATCCACAAAGAATATTTGGGTGATTCAAATTTTTGCGTTTAGCTTACTTCCAGGGATTTCTTTTGATATATGGCTCATCTCCTAACTCATTATACACAAAGAGTTATGGATTTTACAAAATAAAGTAATAAACTAATTTTTCTAAAAATCCCATATTTTGTTCTTCTTTTGATTTCTAGATTTCTCTCATTTGATTCATGCACCGTGAATTTAGTGTAAAAATATCACCATTATTATATTATTATATAACCACATTATACATTTATAATGTAATATAATAATATATTTGAATAAATTATTTTATCAGAAAAGATAAATATCAATTTTTAATAATTGTCACTTTTCTAAAAATTCCTCCATTTATATCCCCATTAAAATAAATATTTCCTTATCATATAAATTAATAATTAATTATTCACAAATAATATTACAGAATCACACTTATAACAACCAGGTCGTTCCTAGGAAAGAGGGGGCTTTCCGATAAAGATTTTTCTTTACTAGTGCAATTGGATGACCAAACCCCTTTTCTAGACAGAACTTTCTTAGACATTACCAATAATGCTATCTAACAATATTATTCAAATAATATGAATTATTGATCTGATAATGGAAGTGCAATGAATTATTGAAACAACAATAATATAAAATATCAACGTAACAATTATTGAATCAATAAAATAAAATATTGAACAGTAATTACTGTAAAAATTATTGAGTAGTTCCTTCTTACGTAAGAATCAATAATCCATAAATAATGTGCAATACTGTGTGCTACTGTGCAACAACGCATATTACTTTACTTTACCCACCGGGTATTCCAACAGTTTTAACAATAACAACTACGCTGTTATTTATAAAAAAAACTCATACTTGTCATTTTTTTCATCAAATAGTTTTTTCCATTATGAGGCCCTGAATGGTCTGCGTCGTAAGACGAATATTCTCCGACAGCAAGAATATTCCACGACCAAACGAATATTCCTCGATAACAATGAATATTTTATAACCACTTGCCTATTTAAAATATTTATATATATCACCCTTAACTTTAACCTTTTATCAATTTAACCATTTACTGAATAGTAATTATAATAAAAATTGAATACTTTTATTTCATAAAATTCAGGGTCTTACAATATTTGACATATATTTTGGTGGAACAATATGAAGAGAGAGATATAAAGTTTATCTCAAGGTGTTTAACGATGTCGGCGTGTCGGTAGACATCAAGTGCCAAAAGGTCTATTGCAACCACTTGAAATTCCAGAATGAAAGTGGGAGCACATTACCATGGATTTCGTTACTGGTCTTCCCAAGGTTTCTCAAGGCATAGATGCGATTTGGGTCATTGTTGATAGATTGACCAAGTCTGCTCATTTCTTACCTATACGAGAAACTTATTCACTTGAACATCTTGCTCGTATGTACATAAATGAGATTGTAAGTGTGAGACCCCAGATTTTATGAATAAAGATTTAATTTTCTCAAAATAATTTTTTTAAATATTATGGTGTGGATTTGATATAATGTTATAGTTGTGGGTAATATTTATAAATTTTGCAAAGTGCATGAAGTTGTTATATAATATTCGATTGGTCGAGGAATATTCTTTTTATCGGGGAATATAAAATGCGGCAGTACAATCATTGGTGGACCCTAGCGGAAATTATTGTCGGATTGAGAAAACGACAAAAATACTTTATGAAAATAACGGCGGAAGTTTTACCGTTAACTGTTGAAGTACCCGGTAGTAAAAGTATAGTAATACACGTGGTTGCATAGTAGCACACGGTATTGATTATTGATGCTTACGTGAGAAGTCACTCAGTTATACTCAATTATTGCTATAATAATTGTTCCATCATATCTCTCATATTATTGATTCGATTATTGTCATAGTATCATCTACATAATATATTATTTTATTAAATCAATAATTAAGACGACAAAGTTATTCATATTATTAAATTTCAATATTTACAATGTCTAGAAATTCTGTCAAGGAGAGGTTTGGTCACCTAATTGCGGCGCATGATAGGAGAAATCCTTATTGGAAAGCCCCTCTTTCAGGAGAACGACTGGTTGATAAATATTGTGAGTTATAATATTAATGATGAATGTTATTAAAATTGAAGTGTGTTAGGAGTTGAATTTGGAGACGCGGACGTGATATTTGAGTCTGGAACGATGAAATTAGTAAAAATAGTCTATAAACACAAAATTTTCTGGAATTCACTATTTAGTCAAAAAGTCAACAGTTGACTTTTTTGGGAAAACTCAAACATCGAAATTTCAAAATTTATATTTTTGATAAAAATGGTTTCATTGTGTTGGAATTATTTGTGTAAGTTAAAATCGACAATTATTTCGATAATAATTGATGTCTGTGGTTATATTGACCAATCGGGTATTTAACCGGATAAATGAGCAATTGATTGCTATTATTTCAAATGATTATAACTATTTGTTCACATGTGTATACTATTTTTTCACATTCTTGTTACTATTAGGGGAGTTGGTGCAAGATTGATAAATACTTGCATGACTAAGTTAAAAATGGAGGTATAGATGGAGGTACTTTACTGTAATTCGTATTTTCACATGTCTAGAACTATTGATTCACATAATTTACTATTAAATCACATTATTTACTATTAGGGGAGGTGGTGCAAGTTTGATAATACTTCCATGACTAAATTAAAAATAAAGAAAAAGTTGGAGGTATTGTACTGTAATTTTTCGAGCCCCAAAACGTGCAATTATCGAAACTATATTTTTCTATAAATAGAAGCTCATTCTTCCTTCATTTCTCACCAATTCACAAAAGTTTAGAGCGATTATTATAGAGAGAAAGAAGAAGAGAAGTCTGCTACCTCACTATTCCAATATCCAGTTTTTCCAAGGTAGGGAGAATTATTTATTTCTTATCCATGAAGAGAACTTCTGTTATTCCATTCTTTATTATTCTATTGGAATAACCTATATACGTGGGCTACCCTATACTTGGTGAAATTCTTCTGTTGTTCCATTCTTTATCATTACATTTGGAACATCCCGATCATGCGTTCTCTACTTGGGACACGGTTAAAATCTTTATTATTAGTTGGAATATCACATGCATGTCGTTTTCTATTTGGACCTTATTCCGTCTTTATTATTACATTGGAATATCCACATCTCATACGCTTTTCTGTTGGACCTAATTCCGTCTTTTATTATTTTGTTGGAATATCCTATTCACATGCTTTTCTGAGGACTGATTCCGTCTTTATTATTTTGTTGGAATATCACATGCATGCTTTTTCTGCTTGGGACTGATTCCGTTATTTATTATTCTATTGGAATAACCTGCCTGTGCGGTCTATCGCATGCCTGGTGTTTTCTTTTGTTATTTCATTCCTTATTATACTCAGTTGGTTAAAGTTTTGACTTCTATACTCCATGAAATTAGTGGAATATCCTTGATATTTTCTCTTTATCCAGTATCTTTTCATGGAAATATTCTTCTGAGCATTCTTGAATTTTACTCTACAAAGCAGTATCATGTTGACAATTTGGACGTTAATAGTTCTTGGATAAATTAATTCTTGAACTTGTTTTATTGAATTCTTATATCATTGTCATCATCCTCATGTTTATATTTTGTTGAAAGTCATCTATGGCCTATAGTGCATAGATGGACTTGGTATGATTATGACCGAGGATTATTCGATTGTAATCATGGTAGTAATGTTACAAATGATGTGGAAAAAAGTCCTCATTGGTCCGTAATGCATTGATGGACGATTGTTGGCATGATCATAACCATTATTGAATACACAAATATTCTTGCCCCGTAGTGCATGGATAATTGTGGTCGTGATACTAAAGAATATCCTTGGTCGTAGTGCAGGGGTGATTTGATGATGTGGATTATTTATTTAGCTGAGTCCCAGCGATAAAAGTGATGAAAAACCTTCTAAATCATAAAAGATAGTAGATTTTATTCTCTACTTGACTCTTTTAATGGATTGCTTATTCCGCTGCAGTTAAACTTGATGGTTGTTATATGATATCAGTTTAACACTATTAAAGGCTAACGATAATATATTCTGCATTATCTTAGTCATAATATATCCTACTGGGCTAGTTGAGCTAACCCTTTTACTTTCATTGTTCTATTTAGGAAATGAGAACGTAGCAGGGACTAGTCGGGGAACGAAGTGACGGACCAGATGATAGCATTAGTAGTCCTCACTATTCTGTGAAATAGTGTGATAATAATTGTAATGAGGACTCCTTTTGAGTTTGTATACTCTCTAGTAGACAATATTTGTATTCAAACTCATAGTTTATGTTTTGTCGTATTGTACATGACAGTTGTATTATTAAGTTGTATTTGTATTCTATACCATGTATTTGACAACTCAGAATAGGTGATGTATACCTGTTTTGGGGGCGTCACAGTTGGTATCCAAGCTTAGGGATATGATCTCTGGCTAAGATGTGAGACTAGAACTAGGAGGGGAGAGACGGGGAATTCCTTCGCTAGTATGACCTACCTAAGTTTATTTGGTATTTAATTGGTCGGTCAGAGTATAGGGATAATATGTGATGTTAATTAACCCTTATTTTGTGGCAGTATTTGAAAATGGCATCCGAGAATGTTGAGAATAGCAATGGAGCACAGGACACCGTTGAGTCTCCACAGATCAATAATCAGGACAATGTGCAACAGGATGGCGATAATCCTCTTGTAAACACCAACACCGATCAATCGATTGAACGCAATGAGACGTTTATGAGCTTTTAGAATTCCTCGCAACATCGGTGTAATGCCACACCCATTTATAATCTGAGGAGAAACAATGGCAACCACGGTTGGTCACCGCTAAGCAATTCAAGGATTTGGGATCACCGAGTTTTTGGAAAAAGCCAGAATGTAAGACCCCAACTTTTATAAATAAAGATGAATTTTTTATAAATATTATTTTTGAATATTATGGAGTAAATTTGATATAATGTTATAGTTGTGGGTAATATTTATAAATTTTGCAAAGTAAGCAAGTTGTTATAAAATATTCGTTTGGTGGGGAATATTCTTTTTGTCTCGGGGAATATTAAATGCAATGGCACAATCATTAGTGGACCCTTAGCGAAATTATCATCGGATTGAGAAAGCGACAAAAATACTTTATGAAAATAACGACGGAGGTGTTACCGTTAAAGCTGTTGAACTACCCGGTAGTAAAGAAATGCGATGTCTGGCGTGGTTGCATAGTAGCACACGATATTGATTATTGATGCTTACGTGAGAAGTCACTCACTATACTCAATTATTGCTCTGATAATTCTTTGCATCATATCTCTTATATTATTGATTCAATTATTGTCACGGTATCATACATATAATATGTTATATTATTAAATCAATAATTGAGGCGACAAGTTGTAAATGATTAATAATTGTTGAAAGATTAAATATGTGTTGATTAAAAATAAAATGATTTGTGGTAATATTTATTCGATCCTTGATGTATATAAAGAGTCTATTATGAGGCGTTTGTGGTAAGTTTGGTTATTTTATGGGGGGCCCATATGTCATCATCTAAGAGTCTCTTAAATCGATAGTAATTACCTTCATGATAATAGTAATTACCTTCGTAATTTCGTCGATAGTAATTACCTTCATCGATAGTAATTACCTTTCATCAATATAGTAATTACCTTAAATCGATAGTAACTACCTTTACAGGACGTCAAACCACTTGCCGTTTCATATTAAAGCGTCGAACCAATTTTTCGTTTCACATTCTGAGCGCATCAAACCACTTTTTTTTCACATCACCACTCGTTGAGCCACTTGCCTTTTCACATTTCAAGTGCTAAGCTAGAAATCTTCTATAAATAGAGGCCTAGTGCTTCATTATTTTCACGAATTCATTCAAGCTATAGAGCAGAGAAAGTATAGAGAGAATAAGAGAGAAAGAAGAAGAGTATTACATTCTTACACTCTTAAAGATATTCAATCTACTACTAATGTAAGGGGTGTTATTCTTTCTTATTCATGAAGAGAAGCATTATTATTCCATTGCTTATTATTACATTGGAATAACTTTTATATCTGTGGTTTACCCACATGCTTGGTGACATTCTTCTATTATTCTATTTAGAACATCACATGCTGTGTGTTTTACAGGACTGGTTAAAATCTTTTTATTATTATTACATTGGAACATCACATGCGTGTGTTTTACACGGACTGGTTTAAATCTTTATTATTACTGTTGGAACATCCTATCTGTGCAAATTTTGCACGACTTGGTTCGTTATTATTATTACATTGGAATAACTTTTATACATCACAATACCGCATGCATGGTGATTTCTTTTGTTATTCCATTCTTTATTATACTCGGTTGGTTAAAGTTTTGACTTCTATACTCCATGAAATTAGTAGAATATCCTTGATATTTGCGCTTCATCCAAATATCTTTTCATGGAAATATTCTTACGATCATTCTTGAATTTTACTCTACAAAGCGGTATCATGTTGACAATTTGGACATTATTAGTTCTGGATAAATTAATTCTTGAACTTGTTTTATTGAATTCTTATATCATTGTCATCATCCTCGTGTTTATATTATGTTGAAAGTCATCTGTGGCTGTAGTGCATAGATGGACTTGGTATGATTATGACCGAGGATTATTGATTGTAATCATGGTAAGTAATGTTACAAATGACGTGGTAAAAGTTATCATTGGCCCGTAGTGCATTGATGGACAGTTGTTGGCATGATCATGACCATTAATGAATACACGAATGTCCTTGGCTGTAGTGCATGGATAATTTATGGTCGTGATACTAAAGAATATCCTTGGTCGTAAAAGCGAGGGGTGATTCGATGATGTGGATTATTTATTAAGATGAGTCCCAGCGATAAAAGTCATGAAAAACCTTTTAAATCATAAATGATAGTAGATTTTATTCTCTACTTGACTCTTTTAATGGATTGCTTGTTCCGCTGCAGTTAAACTTGATGTTGTTATATTTTATCGGTTTAACAACTTTGTTGAAGGCTAACGATAATTTATTACAATTATCTTAGTCGTAATATTTCTTCTTGGGCTAGTTGAGCTCACCCTTTCTTTCACTATTCTCTTCTTGAAATGAGGACATAGCAGGGACTAGTCGGGGAGCAGTGGCGGTCGAGAGGATAGCATTAGTAGTCCTCACTATTCTGTTAAATAGTGTGTTAATAATTGTAATGAGGACTCCTTTTGAGTTTGTATAATCTCTAGTAGACAATAATTGTATTCAAACTCACAGTTATGTTTTGTCGTATTGTACACTACAGTTGTATTAGTAAGTTATATTTAAATTTTGTACCATGTATGTGACGACCTAAGATGGGTGATGTATACCTATATTTGGGGGTGTCACAATTAGTATCAAAGCTTAGGGATATGATCCCTGGCTAAGATGTGAGAATAGTAATAGGAGGGGAGAGACGGGGAATTCCTTCGCTAGTATGAGCTACCTAAGTTTATGTGGTATTTACTTGGTCGGTCAGAATTTAGGGATAATATGTTATATGTCAATTAACCTTTGTTTTGTGGCAGTATCTGAAAATGACATCCGAGAATGTTGAGAATACCAATAGAGCACAGCCGACCGTTGATTCATCACATATTAATAATCAGGATAATGTGCATCAGGAAGACGACAATCCTCATGCAAACAACAACACTGACCAAATGATGAATGATCAAATGTTCAGGGGCTTTATGCAATTCATGCAACAAAGTAGAGCGGCTCCTGTCAAAAATGCAGGTGGAAACACTGGAAACTCTCGGGCGGCCACTGCTAAACAGTTCAAGGAGCTGGGACCACCGGAGTTTAAGGGAGAGCCAAAACCACTTATGGCGAAAGCATGGATAAAGCAGATCACCAAGATATTTGATGTCTTGGGATGCTCAGGAAAAAGGTTCCTTCTTTGCCTTTATGTTTGGCAAGAGGCGATTACTAGTGGAAATCGGTAAAACGTACTCAACCTGCCGTACTGAAGATGTCTTGGGAGAAGTTCCAAGAGTTGTTCAACGACAAATACTTCCCGAAAGTATTCGTCACATGAAGGAGGTGGAGTTTATCAAGTTGGAACAAAACAATATGACAGGTAGTGTACATGATGCGAGGCTAAATTTGCGGAGTTATCCGGTTTGCATCCAACTTGGTGGATAATGAAAGAGAATGACACGGATGTTTTAAGAGGTTTGAAGTCGGAGATACGTCGACATCTTATTTCTCATAAAGCGTGTTTATATTCGGATGTTGTAAATAGGGCTCGATTAGTGGAGCGCGATAACGAGTCAATATAACTAAAAAGAAGCGGTACGGCAAAATGATAATACCGGCGAGAAGCGATCATCGAAGCGGTGACAACAAGCGTGGAGGAATCAACGGGCGAAATGGTAACCACTTGGTGGTAATCGAGGCCAAAATAATAAGAATGGACATTTCAAGAAGAGGAGATTCAACAATGATGGAAAGACGTAAATACCAGCACCTGTCGTTAAGGAAGGAGAACGACCACCTATCATATGTTTCAAATGCGGAGGGGAGGGGCACATCAGTCCAAACTGCGCGATGCCGTCCAAAGCATGTTATAATTGTGGAAGAGAAGGTCACTTAGCCCTATTTTTTCGTTCACCGAAGACAAATTCAGCAAGGATAGAGGCACCAAAGGCCGTCCCAAAAAAAGTCAAAACCGATAGTGCAAGGGAGAGCGTTTGTTGTGACCTCCCAGAAAGTAAGGAACCCAAATGAGGTCATCACGGGTAAGCTTATCATAAACTCTAACGAAATCTATACTTTATTTGATACCGGTTCTACCCATTCTTTTATTTCTCCTACTTGCACTCATCGATTAAATTTGACTCCGGAGAAATTAGACTTTGACTTATCTGTGGAAACTCCGTTGGGAGAAACCTTCATTACATCCATTGTTTATAAGTCTTGTTTGGTTCAAATCGGTACCCTCACATTACCTGTAGATCTTATTTCATCGAAAATACTTGCATTTGACGTGATTCTAGGGATTGATTGGTTAACTACTCATCATGCAAAAATTGATTGTTTCCGTAAGGTTGTTAGCTTTCATATTCCTAATCAACGTATTATGCAAATTCAAGTGACCAAACCATTAAAATCAATCACGGTCATCTCAAGCCATAAAGCTATTCATTTATTGAAAAATGGATGTCAAGCTTTCTTAGCTCATGTCACAGATTTAAACAAAAATACGTCAGTTTTGAACGATATTTCTATTGTTAATAAATTTCATGACGTATTCCCCGAAGAACTTCCTGGCCTACCCCTTGAGCGTGAAATTGAATTTTGTATCGACCTTGAACCCGGTACAAACCCCATTTCCAAAGCCCCATATCGAATGGCTTCTATTGAACTTCAGGAGTTAAAGACCCAACTGCAGGAATTGTTAGACATTGGATATTCTCGTCCTAGTACTTCTCCTTGGGGTGCTCCTGTTCTATTCGTGAAGAAGAAAGATGGGAGTATGCGACTTTGTATTGATTATCGGGAGTTGAATCATGTCACCATCAAAAATATGTATCCATTGCCACGTATTGATGACCTGTTTGACCAGTTGCAAAGAGCCAAATTATTTTCAAAGATTGATCTTCGTTTTGGATATCACCAATTGAAGATTATAACCGATGACATTCCAAAGACGGCTTTCAGAACTCGGTACGGGAATTATGAATTCCTAGTTATGTCCTTTGGATTGACTAATGCTCTTGCTGCCTTCATGGATATGATGAACCGAGTATTCAAGGAATATTTGAATCACTTTGTGGTCGTCTTTATTGATGACATCCTTATTTATTCCAAAAGCGCGTGAAGATCATGAAAGCAACACTTGAGGTGACACTCCAAAAGCTTCGTGAATACAAGCTTTATGCCAAGTTGAAGATATCTGAATTACGGCTTGAGGAAGTAGCATTCCTTGGGCACGTAGTATCAAGTCATGGAATATCTGTTGACCCAAAGCAAAGATTGAAGCAATTCAAAGTGGGAGCAACCTAAATCGAGAATCAAAGTCGTAGCTTTCTCGGTTTATTTGGTTAGTATCGGAGATTCGTGGAAGGATTTTCTCGAATCGCTACTCCATTGACTCGGTGACTCAAAAAAGATACAAATTTCGGTTGGAGCGAAGAAATGAGAAGAGTTTTCAAGAAATCAAGAGGAGACTCATTTCGCACCGATTCGACAATACCATACCATCGGCTTGGAGGGATTTGTCATCTCTGATGATGCTTGAGCAAAGGGTTGGGATGTGTTCTCATGCAACATGGAAAATTCATAGCCTATGCCTCAAGACAACTCAAAGAATATGAGAGGAATTATCCTACTCATGATCTAGAGTTGGTAGCTGTTGTCTTCGCACTAAAGATTTGGAGGCATTACTTGTATGGGGAGAAGGTGGAGATCTTTACGGATCATAAAAGCCTCAAATATTTCTTTACTCAAAAGGAACTCAACATGCGACAACGGCGTTGGCTTGAAGCTGTTGAAAGATTATGATCATACCATCAATACCATCCTAGAAAAGCGAGCGTGGTAGGTGACAGCATTGAGTAGAAGATCATATGCAAATCTGAGTGCGATATTGTCAACGCAAAGAGCCCATTTTGTGTGACTTGAAAAGGATGGAGATAGAGTTAAAGACTCGAGGACCCATGTGATGATGGCGAATATCTGAGTAGAACCGACTTTAATCGATAAAGTTAACGCGACTCAAGTTCTGGACACGGAGTGATGCGTATGAGGAAGAAAGTGTAAGAAGGTGCTTATCTTAGGAAGCAAGAATCGATGAAGAAGGAATACTTGAGTCAACTCCGGACTTTGTGTTCTAACGACCACGATTTAAAGTATAAAATCATGATGGAGGCGCACAACACACCATTTGTAATCCATCTGGGAGTACCAAAATGTATCATGATATTCGTCATACATTTTGGGGGAGCAATATGAAGAGAGAGATAGCGTTGTTTATCTCAAGGTGTCTAACTTGTCAACGAGTTAAAGCGGAGCATCAAGTACCAAATGGTCCATTGCAACCACTTGAAATTCCAGAATGGAAGTGGGAGCACATTACCATGGATTTCGTTACCGGTCTTTCTAAGGTTTCTCAAGGCATAGATGCGATTTGGGTCATTGTTGATAGATTGACCAAGTCTGCTCATTTCTTACCGATACTAGAAACTTATACACTTGAACGTCTTGCTCGTATGTACATAAACGAGATTGTAAGACTGCATGGTATGTCGGTATCCATAGTTTCTGATCGAGACCCAAGATTCACTTCACGATTTTGGGTTAGTTTGTAAAAAGTTATGGGAACAGACTTACGTTTTAGCTCGGCATATCATCCTCAGATGGACGGATAGTCGGAGAGGACTATTCAAACTCTTGAAGATCTATTAAGACTCTGTGTCCTTGATTTCAAGGGAAGTTGGGACAAGTTCTTACCATTGGTGGAGTTTTCCTACAACAACAGTTATCAAGCAAGTATTGGCATGGTTCCATTCGAAGCGTTGTATGGAAGAAAGTGTCATTCTCCAGTATGTTGGGATGAGGTGGGTGAAGCAACGTTGTTGGGACTGGAGTTGGTACGTATGACTACGGAAAAGATTCAAACGATCCGACAACGTATAAAAACCTCACAAGATCGACAAAAGAGTTATGTTGATCTTCATCGAAAGGACGTGGAATTCGATATAGGAGATCATGTGTTGTTGCGTGTTTCTCCATGGAAAGGAGTTACGAGATTTAGAAAGAGAGGAAAACTCAATCCTCGATTCATCGGCCCATTTTTAATCCTCGACCGAGTACGAACTATGGCCTATAGACTCACTTTACCGCCAAGTATGTCTCGTGTTCATAACGTTTTTCACATATCCATGTTACGTAAATATGTGAAAGACCCGAACCACATTATTGAGTTAGAACCGGACGAAATAGCAGAAAATTTGACGTATGAAGAGGTTCCTGTTCAAATCTTCGATAAGAAGGAACATATTCTACGCTCCAAGGTTATACCTCAAGTCAAAGTTTTGTGGAGAAACCACGATGTTGAGGAAATGACTTGGGAGTTAGAATCTAAAATGAAATCAAGGTATCCTTACCTCTCCGACATACCAGGTACGTACCCTAATTTCGAGGGCGAAATTTCATAAGAAGGGGAGGTTGTAAGACCCCAACTTTTATAAATAAAGATGAATATTCTATAAATATTATTTTTGAATATTATGGAGTAAATTTGATATAATGTTATAGTTGTGGGTAATATTTATAAATTTTGCAAAGTAAGCAAGTTGTTATAAAATATTCGTTTGGTCGGGGAATATTCGTACGACGGCACAATCATTGGTGGACCCCATAACGGAATTATTGTCGGATTGAGAAAACGACAAAAATACTTTATAGAAATAACGGCGGAGAGGTGTTACCATTAAAAAGCTGTTGAACTACGGTAGTAAAAGTACGATGATGGCGTGGTTGCATAGTAGCACCGGTATTGATTATTGATGCTTACGTGAGAAGTCACTCACTATACTCAATTATTACTACGATAATTCTTCGCATCATATCTCTTATATTATTGATTCAATTATTGTCACATTATCATCTGTATAATATGTTATATTATTAAATCAATAATTGAGACGACAAGTTATAAATGATTAATAATTGTTAAAAGATTAAATATGTGTTGATTAAAAATAAAATGATTTGTGGTAATATTTATTCAATCCTTGATGTATATAAAGAGTCTATTATGAGACTTTTGTGGTAAGTTTGGTTATTTTATGGGGGGGGTCTATATGTTATCATCTAAGAGTCTCTTCGTCAATAGTAATTACCTTCGTCAATAGTAATTACCTTCATCAATAGTAATTACCTTCATCAATAGTAACTACCTTTACCAGACGTCAAACCACTTGTCATTTCATATTACAGGCGTCGAACCAATTGTCGTTTCACATTACAGGCGTCAAACCACTTTTCTTTTCACATCACCAGTCATCAAGCCACTTGCCTTTTCACATTTCAAGTGCTAAGCTAGAAATCTTCTATAAATAGAGGCCTAGTGCTTCATTATTTTTCACGAATTCATTCAAGCTATAGAGAGAGAAAAGTATAGAGAGAATAAGAGAGAAAGAAGAAGAGTATTCTGTTACTACACTACTGCAGTATTCAATCTACTACTAATGTAAGGGGTGTTATTCTTTCTTATTCATGAAGAGAAATGTTGTTATTCCATTGCTTATACGCGGTTTACCCTATACTTGGTGACATTCTTCTATTATTCTATTAGAACATCCACATTCATGTGTGTTTTACTGGACCTGGTTCCGTCTTTTATTATTATTTTGTTTAAACATCCATGTCATGTGTTTTTAGGACACAGTTGTATTTATTATTATTACATTGGAACATCACATGCATGTGTGTTTTACCTAGGACTGGTTAAAATCTTTATTATTCTGTTGGAACATCCTGTCGGTGCAATTTTTGCCTGGCCCTCCGTTATTATTATTTTGTTAGAATAACCTGTCTATGCGAAGTACCGCATGTATGGTAATTTCTTTTGTTATTCCATTCTTTATTATACTCAGTTGGTTAAAGTTTTGACTTCTATACTCCATGAAATTAGTAGAATATCCTTGATATTTGCGCTTCATCCAGTATCTTTTCATGGAAATATTCTTTTGATCATTCTAGAATTTTACTCTACAAAGCAGTATCATGTTGACAATTTGGACATTATTAGTTCCTGGATAAATTAATTCTTGAACTTGTTTTATTGAATTCTTATATCATTGTCATCATCCTCATGTTTATATAATGTTGAAAGTCATCGTGTCTGTAGTGCATAGATGGACTTGGTATGATTATGACCGAGGATTATTGATTGTAATCATGGTAGTAATGTTACAAATGATGTGGTAAAAGTTATCATTGGCCGTAGTGCATTGATGGACGAGTTGTTGGCATGATCTTGACCATTAATGAATACACGAATGGCATGAGTCATGAATAATTTGTGGTCGTGATACTAAAGAATATCCTTGGTAGCCGTAGTGAGGGGTGATTCGATGATGTGGATTATTTATTAAGCTGAGTCCCAGTGATAAAAGTCATGAAAAACCTTTTAAATCATAAAAGATAGTAGATTTTATTCTCTACTTGACTCTTTTAATGGATTTCTTGTTCCGCTGCAGTTAAACTTGATGTTGTTATATTTTATCAGTTTAACACTGTTGAAGGCTAACGATAATTTATTCTGAATTATCTTAGTCATAATATTTCTTACTGGGCTAGTTGAGCTCACCCTTTCTTTCATTGTTCTCTTCAGAAAATGAGGACATAGCAAGGACTAGTCGGGGAATAGAGTGACGGTCCAGAGGATAGCATTAGTAGTCCTCACTATTCTGTGAAATAGTGTGTTAATAATTGTAATGAGGACTCCTTTTGAGTTTGTATAATCTCTAGTAGACAACAATTGTATTCAAACTCACAGTTATGTTTTGTCGTATTGTACACGACAGTTGTATTAGTAAGTTATATTTGAATTTTGTACCATGTATCTGACGACCCAAGATGGGTGATGTATTCCTAATTTTGGGGGTGTCACACAGAACCACTTAAGGCAGGGACGTGGTTAAAGCAGATCACCAAGATATTTGATGTCTTGGGATGCTCCGAGGAGCAAAAGGTTCCCTTTTCCACCTTTATGTTGCGTGAAGAGGCAGATCACTGGTGGGAATCTATAAAACGTACCCAGCCTGACGCACTCAAGATGTCTTGGGAGAAGTTCCAAGAGCTATTCAACGATAAAATTATCTCAAGGTGAATACTATTCAATTTAACCATTTACTGAATAGTAATTATAATAAAAATTGAATACTTTTATTTCATAAAATTCAGGGTCTTACAATATTTGACATATATTTTGGTGGAACAATATGAAGAGAGAGATAACAAAGTTTATCTCAAGGTGTTTAACGTGTCAACGTGTCAAGGCGGAGCATCAAGTGCCAAAAGGTCTATTGCAACCACTTAAAATTCCAGAATGAAAGTGGGAGCACATTACCATGGATTTCGTTACTGGTCTTCCCAAGGTTTCTCAAGGCATAGATGCGATTTGGGTCATTGTTGATAGATTGACTAAGTCTGCTCATTTCTTACCTATACGAGAAACTTATTCACTTGAACATCTTGCTCGTATGTACATAAATGAGATTGTAAGTGTGAGACCCCAGATTTTATGAATAAAGATTTAATTTTCTCGAAATAATTTTTTTAAATATTATGGTGTGGATTTGATATAATGTTATAGTTGTTGGTAATATTTATAAATTTTGCAAAGTACGCAAGTTGTTATATAATATTCAATTGGTTGGGGAATATTCTTTTTGTCGGGGAATATCCGTACGACGGTACAATCATTGGTGGACCCCACAATGGAATTATTGTCGGATTGAGAAAACGACAAAAATACTTTATGAAAATAACGGCGGAAGTTTTACCGTTAAGCTTGTTGAAAGTACCGGTAGTAAAAAGTGCGATGTCTGGCGTGGTTAAGTAGTAGCACACGGTATTGATTATTGATGCTTACGTGAGAAGCCACTCGGTTATACTCAATTATTGCTACGAGAATTCCGCATAATATCTCTCATATTATTGATTCGATTATTGTCATAGTATCATCTGCATAATATGTTATTTTATTAAATCAATAATTGAGACGACAAAGTTATTCATATTATTAAATTACAATATTTACAATGTCTAGAAGTTCTTTTAAGGAGAGGTTTAGTCACCTAATTGCGCGCCAATTGGGAGAAATCCTTATTGGAAAACCCCCTCTTTCCTGGGAACGACCTGGTTGATAAATATTATGAGTTATAATACTAATGATGAATGTTATTAAAATTGAAGTGTGTTCGGAGTTGAATTTGGAGATGCGGACGTGATATTTGAGTCTGGAACGATGAAATTAGTAAAAATAGTCTATAAACACAAAATTATCCGGAATTCACTATTTGATCAAAAAGTCAACAGTTGACTTTTTTGGGAAAAGTCAAACTTCGAAATTTTAAAATTTATATTTTTGATAAAAATAGTTTCACTGTGTTGGAATTATTTGTGTTAGTGAAAATCGACAATTATTTCGATAATAATTGATGTCTGGAGGTTATATTGACCAATCGAGTATTTAACCGGATAAATGAGCAATTGATTGCTATTATTTCACATGATTATAACTATTTGTTCACATGTGTATACTATTGTTTCACATTCTTGTTACTATTAGGGGAGTTGGTGCAAGATTAATAATACTTGCATGACTAAGTTAAAAAAGGAGGTATAGATGGAGGTACTATATCTTTGTAATTCAGTATTTTCACATGTTCAGAACTATTGATTCACATAATTTACTATTAAATCACATTATTTACTATTAGGGGAGGTGGTGCAAGTTTGATAATACTTCCATGACTAAATTAAAATAAAGAAAAGTTGGAGGTATTGTCTTGTAATTTTTCGAGCCCCAAAACGTGCAATTATCGAAACTATATTTTTCTGTAAATAGAAGCTCATTCTTCCTTCATTTCTCACCAATTCACAAAAGTTTAGAGCGATTATTATAGAGAGAAAGAAGAAGAGAAGTCTGCTACCTCACTATTCCAATATCCAGTTTTTCCAAGGTAGGGAGAATTATTTATTTCTTATCCATGAAGAGAACTTCTGTTATTCCATTTTTATTATTCTATTGGAATAACCTATATCGTGGGCTACCCTATACTTGGTGAAATTCTTACATTGTTCCATTCTTTATCATTACGTTGGAACATCCCCGATACATGCGTTTCACGGGACTGGTTAAAATCTTTATTATTAGTTGGAATATCCTCCAATGCGTTTTCTTTGGACACGATTCCGTCTTTATTATTACATTGGAATATCCTCGCCTATACGCTTTTCGTTTCTGTTGGACCTAATTCGCGTCTTTATTATTTTGTTGGAATATCCTATTCGTCTGCGTTTTACAGGATTCGATTCCGTCTTTATTATTTTGTTGGAATATCCACATGCATGCGTTTTTGCTGGGACTGATTCCGATTATTTATTATTCTATTGGAATAACTCGCCTGCTGGGATCTATCGCATGCCTGGTGTTTTCTTTTGTTATTTCATTCCTTATTATACTCAGTTGGTTAAAGTTTTGACTTCTATACTCCATGAAATTAGTGGAATATCCTTGATATTTTCTCTTTATCCAGTATCTTTTCATGGAAATATTCTTACGAGCATTCTTGAATTTTACTCTACAACAAGCGATTATCATGTTGACAATTTGGACGTTAATAGTTCTTGGATAAATTAATTCTTGAACTTGTTTTATTGAATTCTTATATCATTGTCATCATCCTCATGTTTATATTTTGTTGAAAGTCATCTATGGCCTATAGTGCATAGATGGACTTGGTATGATTATGACCGTGGATTATTGATTGTAATCATGACCGTAATGTTACAAATGATGTGGAAAAAGTCCTCATTGCCCCGTAATGCATTGATGGACAGTTGTTGGCATGATCATGACCATTATTGAATACACCAATATTCTTGGCCCGTAGTGCATGGATAATTATGGTCGTGATACTAAAGAATATCCTTGGTCGTAGTACAGGGGTGATTCGATGATGTGGATTATTTATTTAGCTGAGTCCCATCGATAAAAGTGATGAAAAACCTTCTAAATCATAAAAGATAGTAGATTTTATTCTCTACTTGACTCTTTTAATGGATTGCTTATTCCGCTGCAGTTAAACTTGATGGTTGTTATATGGTATCAGTTTAACACTATTGAAGGCTAAAGATAATATATTCTGCATTATCTTAGTCATAATATTTCCTACTGGGCTAGTTGAGCTCACCCTTTTACTTTCATTGTTCTCTTCAGGAAATGAGAATGTAGCAGGGACTAGTCGGGGAACGGAGTGACGGACCAGATGATAGCATTAGTAGTCTTCACTATTCTGTGAAATAGTGTGATAATAATTGTAATGAGGACTCCTTTTGAGTTTGTATACTCTCTAGTAGACAATATTTGTATTCAAACTCACAGTTTATGTTTTGTCATATTGTACACGACAGTTGTATTATTAAGTTGTATTTGAATTCTGTACCATGTAAGTGGCGACCCAAGATGGGTGACGTATACCTGTTTTGGGGGCATCACAGTAAGACTGCATGGTATGCCAGTATCCATAATTTCTAATCGACACCCAAGATTCACTTCAAGATTTTGGGTCAGTTTGCAGAAAGCTATGGGCACGAATTTGCGATTCGGTTCGGCATATCATCCTCAGACGGACGGGCAGTCAGAGAGGACTATTCAAGCTCTGGAGGATCTATTAAGACTATGTGTCCTTGACTTCAAAGGAAGTTAGGACAAGTTCTTGCCATTAGTGGAATTCATTTACAATAACAGTTATCAGGCAAATATCGGCATGGCTCCATTCGAGGTGTTGTATGGACGCAAGTGTCGTTCTCCAGTATGCTGGGACGAGGTGGGTGAAGCAACGTTGTTGGGACCGAAATTGGTACGTATTACTACGAAAAAGATTAAAATGATCCGGCAACGTATAAAGACCTCACAAGATCGACAAAAGAGTTATGTCGATCTTCATCGAAAGGATGTGGAATTCAATGTTGGAGAACATGTGTTGTTACGTGTTGCTCCATGGAAGGGAGTTACAAGATTTGGAAAGAGAGGAAAACTCAATCCTCGATTCATTGGCCCACTTGAAATCCTCGATCGAGTAGGAACTGTTGCTTATAGACTAGCCTTACCGCCAAGTATGTCTTGTGTTCATAATGTTTTTCACATATCCATGTTACGCAAATATATGGAAGACCCGAACCACATTATTGAGTTAGAACCGGACGAAATAGCGGAAGATTTAACGTATGAAGAGGTACCTGTTAAAATCTTGGATGTGAAGGAACATATTCTACGCTCCAAGGTTATACCTCAAGTCAAAGTTTTGTGGAGAAACCACGATGTCGAGGAAATGACCTGGGAGTTAGAATCTGAAATGAAATCAAGGTATCCTCATCTCTTCGACATACCAGGTACGTACCCTAATTTCGAGGATGAAATTTCATAAGAAGGGGAGGTTGTAAGACCCCCCAACTTTTAGAAATAAAGATTATTTTTCTCTAAATATCATTTTGAATATTATGGTGTGGATTTAATATAATGTTATAGTTGTGGGTAATATTTATAAATTTTGCAAAGTAAGCAAGTTGTTATAAAATGTTCGTTTGGTCAGGGAATATTCTTTTTGTCGGGGAATATTTGTACAATGGCACAATCATTGGTGGACCCCACAATAGAATTATTGTCGGAGATAGAAAACAACAGATTTATCTTTTAATAAAAATAACGGCGAAAGTTTTACCGTTAACTGTTGAAATACCCGATGATAAAAGTACAGTAATACGCGTGGTTGCATAGTAGCACATGATATTGATTATTGATGCTTACGTGAGAAGTCACTTAGTTATACTTAATTATTGCTACAGTAATTGTTGTATAGTATCTCACGTTATTTATTCAATTATTGTCACGGTATCATCTACATAATATATTGGGAGAGTGCATATTTTGATTTGATGTTTAAATATAAATGCTCACGATTATATGTAAAGTCCTTAGAGAAATACATTACAACGACTTAGTGATAGATCAAACTTGTTAGGTTGATATACATCTTGAAGTGAAATAGATAGATCGTAGTGTATCAAGCTGATCAAGATTACAGAAGCCAAGGCAGAAATGTAGAGCATCGAGGATCGTAGTGTGCCTGCCTTAAAGGACCTCTTCAGAAATCGTAGAGTGGTCCCAACGTTTGCCGAGCCAACTCAAAGATCGTAGTGTACTCACGAAAATGTAGAGCTTGTAAATACAAGCAAGTACAGATCGTAGTGTGCAAGTCTCTTAAGAGAAATCTTAGTGCTCTTGTTGGATAGCATCAGACCAAGCACCAAGGTGACAAGACACCACGATCTAAATCGTAGAGTATCATCTGCCATATGTCAGAAGCATCGAGCCCTACCATTTGTTAGGAGACAAATTTCAACAAATGTGGAATGGGTTTTAAATGTTGAAGTCCTCATCAGTCCCAACGGTACAAAAGATATCCTTAGTATACAACGAAAGAAACGTATTGAAGAAGTTAAGGAAAGGACCATAGGACAGAGGAAAACACTTTTTCAGGTGTTAGGTGAGAAAACAGACTGCTGTGTCAGTGGGCCAGAATGCAAATCAGAAGGTGTGCAGAAAAGTATCCATCAAAGCTCAGAAATGTCAAACGCATTTAATGCTTCAACAAAAGGCTCCAACGGAAAGATTTCAAACAACACATATATGCAGAACATGTGCAGATGAGAGAAGCAAGCAAGCATTGAATAAAAACGCACAAAAACTCTCAACTCTACGATCTGAGAAAAAGAGAAAGCTTGCTCAGCTACTCAGTTCTTTCGAACAAGTGTGTAGACACTCGAAATTTTCTGTACTATTGTTACTAACATTGCAGGAGGACAGATTCGTCTTTTAAGAGAGAACCCTGAAAGACAATCCATGTCGGATACTACCGGAAGCTCAACATCAACCCCGGAGCCCACTCTAGGAGTAACAGTTTCAACCTCGGATGTAACCCGAGGCATGCAGATCCAATACCGGAACACACACCGGAGAAGACCATTTAATCTCGGAGATAACCCTGAGGAATCCAGTCTCAGTCCCAACCATGGGAATAGCCACCAACCTTGGCGATAACCCCAAGGAATGCAGTTTCGGCGATAACCCCGGAAATGCTGGTTTCAAATGCGACCAGCTTCAATCTCGGCGTTCACAACGAGATACACTGTACCAACCCGGCGATAATATCGGGAAGACATGCACAACTCAAAGATGACAATAAAGTCCTTCAACAATTGCAAGCGATCAATCTCGGTGAAGTTCCGAGCAACGTCATTTATCATTTAATCCGCGATAACACCAGTGAGGGGCGACATCGTCATCTAGCCAACGTGATG
This sequence comes from Panax quinquefolius, assembly GCA_020205615.1. NCBI lineage: Eukaryota > Viridiplantae > Streptophyta > Magnoliopsida > Apiales > Araliaceae > Panax > Panax quinquefolius. Next base: position 39,188,385 of record CM035151.1, on the reverse strand, counting down.
CCATGCCAAATTGTCTCAACATCTCTACGCAACGAAGTCCCACAAGACTAATCAATCCCGAGTGACTATTGTGCAGGGTAACAGATAAAAGTTAAAGCTTGAAGACCGAAGGGCATCGTCCCATCTTCAATGACTTCGTACAAGCTCTAATCACAAGCTATCATACAACTCTCGACAACGGCGGTCCGAAATAGGTCCTGTATACCTCAAACGGATGCCCGAATTGCACTTCTAAAAGTTTGAGTGGACATTACAGTGCCCGAGTGCACGTACTTCGAGACAACCCGACCCAAAAAACTCGGGCCCACCCGGGTTGCCTCTGGTACACCTGCGGCTCAGCCGCAGGTACACCTGCGGCTAAATTGCCTCTAAATAGAGGGCTTGCGTAGCCCATTTTGGAAGAGAAAAAAGACGAGGAAGCCCTACCCAATTTGCTCTGCACTCACCCCGTGCAATGTACTTTCCCCTTTTAAACACCTGTGAGCTCATATATATCCCCTTTTGTACCTACAAAAGTCTGTGTGTCGAACTTTGTTCGATGAGCCTAGACTTCGGTCTGGTGCGTTTATTTCTTTAATATATATACCTTTATATATATTAACCGTGTGTCAAACTTTGTTCGATGAGCCTAGACTTCGGTCTGGTGTGTTTATTGCTTTAATATATATATATATACATTTATATAAATTAACCGTGTGTCGAACTTTGTTCGATGAGCCTAGACTTCGGTCTGGTGCGTTTACTGCTTTAATATATATAAATACATTTATATATATTAACTATGTGTTGGACTCTGTTCGATGAGCCAGGATTTTACATCCGGTGCGTTTATTTGCTTTTTATATATATATATATATATATATGAACTGTGGTCGAACTCTGTTCGATGAGCCTAGATTTTACATCCGGTGCGTTTATTGCTTTTTTATATATATATATATATATATATATATTTTGTCCCACCTAGAGTTTACTTCGTGGTGGTTGATCACTTTTACAGCTTTCTTTACGTTTCATCCTACCGAGAGTTTTACCGTGGCGGTTGATCGCTTTGTATGCCTTTTATTTATATTTTGTCCTGCCTGGAGTTTACTTTGTGGCGTTTGACCGTATTTACAGCTTTATTTACGTTTTGTCCCGCCTGGAGTTTCCTCCGTGACGGTTGATAGCTTTTAACAGCTTTATTTACATTTCTGATCCCCCATGGAGGTGCTTCGTGGTTGGTGATCATGTCTGTATATATATATTTATAGCTTTTATATATATACCTGCTTACTGCTTTCATACAAATTGCAGTATTCTGTGCGCTTAGGAATCATGTGATCATAGATTTATCCCATTGAATCTAGATTCGGTTCCCGTGATGGACATTTTCAGCTGTAAGCAGCTTGTAAATTATTCTGCGTTATCTTAATTTCCTCAGATGGTTTCCATACCCACAAGGAAGTTGGCATTTTTTTTGTATATTATTTTCGTACGGATGCCTTGCATCTGTCAAATAAAATCAATCAAACTGAGCACTTAATAAAATGGGAGTGTAAAAGGTCTCAATTACTATTGAGCATCAGGGTTTGAAAAAAACCTCTTTTATAAAACATCACTGCCATATCTTGCTTAAAAGTGAATTTTTATATAAATTCAAACCCTGTGTATATAGGTGCGAACGTGGCCTCGCACTACTTCCAAATAACAGCACATTGACCCACACACACACACATTCAGATAATAGTTTCTTAAAAAGAGGTGGTCATCATGTTAACACGGATGTCGGGAGGTGCCTAACACCTTCCCCCCGCATAACCAAGTCCCCGGACCCTAATGAATCTCGGTTTCAACAAGTATAGCGATGTCACATCATCGGGTCAATGTGCAAACCATTTCTCGGTTGTGTTGGTACAACCATTTAAAAACCAATCGGCAACTCTTATCAGGTCCATCGTCGACATTATACATGTCGGACCTTTTTCATTTGTTTTTTCAAACAAATCTCACCTAAAATGAGAACACCAAAGAACAAGTAACGGAAAGGGGCATCCAAAAATCCCGACGTCGACAGGTGGCGACTCCGCTGGGGACTCCAGTAAGAGGACTTAAGCCGCTATTTCAATCTTTTCAAAACTGTTATCTACTTGTGTGTGGATGTTGCATTTACATTTGATGAATGTGTACGAATGCATTTCCTTATTGCACTTAGTGCTTCGCACCATAACTGCTTGTGATATTAGTGCTTCGCACCATATCTGCTTGTGATATTAGTGCTTCGCACATGTCATCATTTAAATGCATGGAGACGCGCGATATATGTGAATGTATGTTGTGTGGTCCCTCCACTAGGAGGCTATCACGTCGGTTTTTGATTACTGGACTTGTGAGAAGACTAATTCTCCGAGGCTCAGGAAAGGCACCACCCAAATTCGCTCCAGTTGAAAGACCAGAATAACTTCCCGTCCTCACACATTTTGCGTATCTTTCCATATGCTCAAGATAGATTCGGGATACAACTTTCTCTTGGGACGACCATGGATTCATATGGCTGGGGCAGTCCCCTCCGCCCTTCACCAACAGTTGAAATACATTATCAACAATAGCCTGGTCACGGCCAACGTTGAACCAGAGATTCCTCAGCATGGAGACATGCCATTCATCAATGCCAATGCAGATGTGGAACCGATCAATTTTCATGCTTTGGAAATAAGCAATACCCAATACCATGCTATTGGAATGCCATTGCCCGAACCCAAGATTTCTGCCGAGGTAATGTCGGCTACTCAAGAAATGATGTCATTAGGTCATAACGGGACAAGGGTTGGGTAAAGATTGCCAGGGTATCAAATATCCAATTCGACTAACCAAGCAAGCCAGAACAGCCGGGCTAGGCTATTCTGCCAGCTCTAGTCATAGAAATCCTCATAAGCATTAGCAGATTCCTTCAGCTTCAACCATGTGGCGTTTATCTTCGCCTTCAAACTCTAAGTCCGCACAACCTCCTGTAAAGGTGCCAGCCAAAGTAATGACTATGTTATTTCCCAAACCGGTACCGGTAAAGGAGAAAGAAGTCTCTATTCCAGATCCCGCAGTGGAAGAAGAGGAACGAAGAATCAAGCATGACGTCATCTGAATGATGTTGGGCATACGCATCATCGTTCATGATGAACATACCAACAGATACACCCCAGACGATGATTGCCCAGACATAATAGCCATCATTCGGGACAGGGAGGATGATGACAATCCCTCCATCATCTGCGGTCCACCCGGACTTTGCCCTCGCCAATTGGAACAAAGATTCTTGCATTGGTCGACAGGTAAAAGGCGTAACTCTTTTCGCCTGTAGAGATATAATAACCGCTTACTTTTTATGCACAAGATTAGCGGTTTATTTTGCCAAGATATGCTAACACCGTATGTATGATCAACACATATTATATATACTAAGTGAAAGCATATTTTGTTTCAGGACTCTGAATTTAGATGTGCCTGTACTTCCTGATACGGTGCCTCTTCTCCACAAGGATTGTACCTTTAATGTAGAGATGAATTCAGCCTTGATGGATATACAGGATGACATTGAGGTGCCTCCAGAAATTCAAGAATGGGTCAAAGACAAACCCAAACCCAACCTTGCTCAAACCACTTCTTTCAATCTCAGAACCTTAGAAAGCCCTAAGTTAATCCAGATTGGTTCAGACCTTACCCCAAACCAACGGAATGACATGGTTACGCTATTAACCCAATTCCAGGATGTGTTTGCATGGTCTCATGAAGACATGGTGGGTTTGTCCACTGACATTGTCCTTCATCGCCTTCCCATTAAAGAGGGATTGAAGCCAGTCAAGCAAAAGCTCAAGCGATTGAAACCTGAGTGGAGTTTAAAGGTGAAAGAAGAAATTGTGAAACAATTTCAAGCTGGCATTATCATGGTGTCTACATATCCTGAGTGGATATCCAACATTGTTCCCGTACCTAAACTTGGAGGGAAGATGCGAGTTTGTGTGGATTACCGGGACTTGAACAAAGCTTGCTTAAAAGACAGATCTCCCGTGCCATTTATCCACATTCTCATTGGACAATCTGCGTGTCGACATATGTACCTTTTTGTCGATTGTTTTATGGGTACCATCAGATCATGGTTACTGAGGAAGATCATGAGAAAACTGCTTTCATTACGCCTTGGGAAACCTTTTGCTATAGACGGTTGTCATTCGGTCTCATCAATGCCGGAGCCACCTATCAACGAGCTATGATGGCTCTTTTCCACGACTTAATGCACAAAGAGATCGAGATCTACGTGGATGACATCATTGTCAAATCCCGGAAGGAGGATGACCATATAGACCATCTCAAGAAGCTATTCAACAGGTTGCGTAAGTACAACTTGAAGTTGTATCCAGCCAAGTGCGCTTTTGGCGTTAAATCGGGCAAGTTGCTAGGATTTCTAGTCAGCCACAAAGGGATTGAGCTGGATCCTACAAAAATCCAAGCCAACACGAAAATGCTCATTCCTCAGACAGAGAAGGAAATACAGGGATTTTTGGGAAGAATCAACTTCATTAGCAGGTTTTTCTCCCAACTCACAGCAACCTGTGAGCCAATCTTCAAGCAATTAAGGAAGAACTCCTCCATGAAATGGAATGAGGAGTGTCAAAAGGCCTTCCTTATAATCAAGAAACAGCTAGTCAAAGCTCCCGTGTTAGTACCACCTAGGGATGATGATCCCCTATTTATGTACCTGTCCATAAGTGACAATGCCATGGTTTGCGTCTTTGAGATGAAGGATGATAGAGGCCAGAGAACGAGCTATCTATTACCTCAAGAAAAGGTTCAAATTGCAGTGAACACAAGTACACTCGATCTAAAAGACGGTTGTGCTTTTGCATGGGCTTCCATAAGGTTACAAAGATTACCTCCATGGTCACACAACCCATCTCATCCTGCGTGGATCCTCTCAAGCACGTGTTCAACAAACCCATGTTAAATTGTCGGTCGTCCGGATGGCAGTTGATCCTACAACAATTTGACATCGTATATGTGACTCAAAAGTCCATCAAATGTCAAGGAATAGCGGATCAACTGGCCGCCGCACCTTCAGGGGATTTTAAACCCTTGGAAACATATTTCCCCGATGAAGGAGTAATGGTAAAGGCAAAGAACACCATCAGTGCGATACACGCTAATCATGGAAGATGTATTTTGATGGAGTCATTAATATGGAAGGTTACGAGTTGGAGCGATTCTAGTATATCAATGCACGGGGAGAGATCGCGTTGCCGCCAAGTTACAGTTTGGCAGCACCAATAATACGGCTGAGTATGAAGGCTGTCTCATGGAGCTAAAAATTGCTCGTTCAATGGGCATTAGACGATTAACTGTCCTTGGAGATTCAGAGCTGGTAATCAGATAATCCACCGGAATCTATCAAACCAAGGAACTACATTTGCTGCCTTACCATCGACAGGTTTTGAAGATGGCTTTGGAGTTTGAAAAAATCTCCTTTCTACATGTTCCTCATAATAGGAATGACTTTGCTGACGCATTAGCAACTTTGGACTCCCTGATTCGCATATCAGACAAGGAACATTTTCCAAGCTTCACAATTTCCCTGCGCAAGGCCCAACCTATGGGAATTACGTTGGAGAAGTATTGGATGAGCTACCTCCCATCCAACATCCTTGGTATCAGCATATCAAGGAATATCTGCGAGATGGATCTACACCCGCTGAGGCGAGCCCGACTGAGAAAAGGCTAATCCATCGACTTGCTATGAAATTCTACCTGAGTGGAGATGCGCTCTACAAAAGAGATGCAGGATTAGGTCTCCTCAGATGTTTAGACAAAGATCAAGCCCGAAGGCTTATGAATGAAATTCATGGCATAGTCTGTGGCCCCCACATGAGTGGCCCCCTTCCTTGTCAAGAAAGTCCTCAGGACCGGACATTATTGGCTATCGCTCAAAGCTGGTTATAATGACCACGTCAGGAGATGCTATCAGTGCCAGATTCATGGGAATGCTATACACGTCCCTCCAAAGGAACTTCACAATATGAGTTCACATTGGCCCTTCTCAATGTGGAAAATGGATGTTATCGGGCCCATTGATCCTAGAGTCAGTAATGGTCACCGGTTTATCTTCACCATGATCGACTTCTTCACCAAGTGGGTAGAAGCAGCCTCCTTCCCCAGGGTTACCAAAGAAGTCATCATTGCTTTCATCAGAAACAATGTCGTTTGTCGATACGGACAACCCGAGGTGATTGTGTCAGACAATGCCAAGAACCTCAACAACAAAATGATGGAGGAATTATGCAGTAAATTCCATATCAAACATCTCAACTCTGTCATCTATCGTCCAAAGATGAATGGTGCGGTTGAATCGGCTAACAAAAACATCAAGAAGATTATGCAAAAGATGTCCGCCAACCACAAAGATTGGCCTGACCTATTGCCTCTGACTCTGTTAGCCTATAGAACCTCAATGCGTACTTCCATTGGGGCAACCCTCACGATTAACATATGGGATGGAAGCAAAGGTTCTCCCCATAGAAGTTGAAATGGAATCCCTCGAGTGTTGATAGACGCCAATTTGGATGAAGACCAATGGGTACAAAAACGGTATCACCAATTGTCTCTAATAGAGGCGAAAAAGGTAACCGCGGCTATCTTCCATGGTCATTATATCAACAAAGGATCGCCAGATCCTACAACAAAAAGTCCTACTACTGGAAGTTTAAACAACATGACTTGGTTTTGAAGAAGATTCTTGACAACCAAGATCAATCTAAGGGAAAATTTTCTCCTAACTGGGAAGGCCCGTTTGTTGTCAAAGAAGTATTGACAGGGGGCGCTCTCAGATTACAAGAAATGGACGGCGATGAATTTCCATAACTCATTAACTCAGATGCCGTGAAATGGTACTATGTCTGAAGTAATTCCCAAACACCCTGGTGCAGAACCATCAGATCACCAGTCATTCCGGTTCTTTAACCCTTTACCACCTGCAACTTTCCTACACTTTGCCCCTCAAGGAAACATACATTTCAAGCCAACAGCCTGGCTCTCCTTTGCGTTCCTACGACTTAGGTCATCCCACCGCGGATTGAACCTCTCGCACTTGCAGTTTGGCTACCCATACATAGGATCAAACTTCTCATACCTGCAGTTTATCCTGAACCTAGGATTAAACTTTCTCCTCCCTTTTCGACCGCACATGGGATTACGCTTTTCGTCTCGCCCTGAGGGGCGAACTACGTCGACCTGATCTCCTCTTCAATAGGAGTACGTAGGCAACCATGTTACATGGACCAGTCTCAATATAACAAAAATAACAAAAACATTTCTACCCTTACAAAAATAAAAACAACCAAAAACATTCCTACACCATTTCTGCCATATACAGCGTTGAACCTCTTACACCAGGTTCAAACTACGCAGACCTGATCTCCTCTTCAATAGGAGTACGTAGGCAGCCATTCATAGTGCAGTCTCATCCCCTACCAAAACACAAACCCTTATCAGTTGGTACTGGGATCAAACTTCAATCCACTACATTTCATTTGGCTTCAGACTAAAGGGATGGAATTACCTGAACTCCTCCCAAATAGGAGATTCGGCGACAATCTAAGCTGCGGTCATACCTTGAAGAGCAACACCAATCCATAAGAGGTGGAATTTACTAGGCTTCTCCTAAATAGAAGTACTGGCGACCATCTGTGGTGCGGTCAATCTCAGAGAGGAAAGCCATACTTCTCTCCACATTTCCATCCAAAAACCAGTCCTAAGACACCAAAGATGGTAGGGATACACATAGATCGATGATCCATTCTGAACTATCCAAAGATAACTCAATGTTCATCCACCCAGGAGGAATTCAGAATACATCAAGACCACAAGCCTTGAAGCAGCAGGCAAAATATCAAGCAAATAGCAGGGCATATCTAAAAGGGAAGTGATCCAAAAATATATTTCCCTGTCATATATATAATGTTGTTTAATATATATACAATGTAAACTGTACATGACAAAATGGCTAAGCTAGGCTGTGCAGGTAAATGCAAGCTCATCTACAAGTCAGGGTATATGCGAGCTAACAAGCCCAACATGGCGTCCCTCTCAGAAAAAGGAGGTGAAGCTATGGTCTCCTGTACAAGAATATCCACACGACCCAACAGATCTGCAGCCATCTGCATGGTGACCATATGATCATCAATATATGCGCTCATCTATGTGATCATGCCAGTGGTAAGGGACCTCACTGCAGTACTATCTGTGACGGCTACATCCCGGGCAGATATAGCACTATCCCGCTCGACTATAACTACATCTCTGGCTGATCTGGCCTCATCCCGCTCAATAACAGCGGCATCTCTGCGAGCTAATGCCTCGTCTCTCTCTAATAGAGCTGCGTCTCTCCCATCAAGGGCAGTCAACATCATATATCGAGCCTGATCTCTCTCAAAGGTCATCGGATGAAGACTACTACTCTAAATCTTCGTGTCGAGTCTTTGAATCACAACAAGATCGTACAAGGAGAATCTGGAAGAAATGCTGGCAACCCAGCAGCGGGTTCCTCCTCGATGTAGGAATCAATGTCCTGCATGGGCTCTACATCATCTGACTCACTATCTGGTACTGTGGACACTACCGCAGCCGACAAAATCTCTATCTCCATCCATGGGGAATACTCTGCAGAACAACCTGGATGACTGACAGAAAAAGAAGCTATCTCACGCTGATCCCAACAAGCATACACACAGGATCGGTCCTCTGCTGAGAGATATCGAGAAGTTGAACGCTGACCTATCGCCCCCTCAAAAGGATTGAAATCCTGGAACTGGTCGAACTGCGACATCACGACCAGTGGGTGATAAGTAGTCACACCCCTCAAGCCAACCAAAGGGAGGACGTCCATGCCCGGAGCGTGAGTAATGAAGCTGTATGGTGAGCAAATCCCCGAGCACGACAATATGCTAAATGGATCTTTGATATCTGCCAAAAATACGGACCAAGACAGAGCATCTATACACTCCGATGGCTGAAAGGAGTATGACATGGCTACATCATGGGTGAACCAATACCCATGCCGTCTAAGAGTACCAATCGGTCTCAAGTGTGACATAAATAACACATACAGCATGACTGAACTCCCAGTGAACACTCATGTCGGATAAGTGCAGCAGTAGGATGCTGACCGCAAGGTCTCTGCTACAATCATAGGTACAATGGTACAACCCTCTCTAAGAGCTCTCACAGCCATGATGACACCAATGTCTATCTCGTCCATATATTGTGGCATATAGACATACGATAGTATGCACAACAACAGTACATCGACCCTGGCCAAACGCCAATGGTCCTCCGGTGCGGTGAAATCCCCGGAATGTCGTGAATAGTTATCCTCCGAGCCAAATCTATCACACAAAAAACACTGGGATATCACGTGGCTAGATGTCAGCTCGTCTTGCACTACTCTGCGCCGCAATCATGTGAGAGTCATGAACCGTCTACTCATGTCTCCTAAAGCCAGATACACGCAAGGTCTGTCTAAAGGCAACGTCGTCAATCGTGCATACTCCTCCAGAGTAGGAGTCAACTCATGGGTACCGAAGCTGAAGCCAATGCTCTAGCATCTCGTCCACAAACCCTGCGGGAACCTGAAACATCAATAAAGTCATGGTATCTTTGCGACAAGAATCGATCTCTGATCACCACATGCGGTGGTGACATGATATCATACCCACGATCGAGATACCCAATACCACCAGCGACGGTGGGGTATGATCTATCTGACTAGCTCGTCGAAGAAGACATCATGCTGGGCCGTGTCATAAGACCATCCAAGGGTCAATGCCGAATATATCTGGATATACATACATATGCTTAACATGATACATGCATAGCAGATAATAGATGGCAATATGATATAGGGAATGGAAAAACTGTGCATACATTCCTAAGTATATCATCATCTAATACATCATCTCTATACAGCTACAAATACAGGGAAATGGGGCACGGATGCCCTAGTACTATGAGAGGCCTATCAAAAGATATAGCGAGAATGGGGTACAACCACCCAATATCTAACAGAGGCCTATCAAAAGATATAACGAGAATACACATCAGAAGAAGACCAAGGTGTCGATGTCCACATCATCAATCATGTCCACCTGATGTAACTCCTCCTAAGTCACTGGATCTCTATCAATGGGGATGGCAGGCCTATAAAGAGGAGGATTTGCGCCGGCAAAACTGAATGGGTCATCTAAGCGGCTAGCGCCTGAGCTGAACAAATGACTCCGCCTCTGCTGGATCTCTACCCAAATGCCGGATAAATATATGTGCATGGTCCAACTGCCGGGTCAAACTATCAATCTGGGTCATATGAGTGAGATCTCGAACACAAGCTATCTGATCCGTCATCATCAAGGACCCTGGAACCATATCCCCCATAAACTATGTGGCGCGGGACTGGGCTCCAATAGTGCGAGGGGACCACCACCGCTGGAACATCTCCTGAGTACATGGACCCTCTGACAATGCAAAACCGTCAACCCCCAACAATGGGATATCAGTGACGGGTGACTGTGATACGGGCCAATGATGCCTGGCAGGAGGCAAGATCGGTATACGGATCTCCCCTGTGCTGCTCCTAATAGCATGCTCTCCTAAATAGAGCTCCCAGCCTCCATCTGTGAAGAGAGGAACTCTCCTAGTGGAAATCAAGTACTTGACTCCAGTTGGGTGTCCATCCTCAAAGCCGATGGTCAAGTGTTCCCCTAAATAGGGAATCTATGTAATGGTATCAGCTGTCAGCAACTCCTGCTGCATACGACAGTGAGTGAATCCCTCAGCTACAGGGACCTTCGGCAAAATAGAATGGTGCCATCGTCGTCCTCGTGGATAGGTATCTAAACCTAACACACTCACAGGACGCAATCATGGGAGCCTCTCATAGGCCCAAAAATGCTAACACAATGGCAAAACATCTGTTATCAGTAAACACTCTTCACCTATGAATGGGAAAAGACAAGAGAAATACTCACCAGCAGAAATGGGTAAAATCCTAGCCAAGCCTCGGTCAAACCCTATGAGCGCATACGCATGCCCCGGAGGAAATAGGCAAAGGTGTAAGAGCCCCAATCATACTCTCCAATACGGTCCACATCACGTGTGGCGCTGATCAAAGCGAAAGATACCGTAGAAGAGTTATCTGCTATGAAGCAGCCTCGAATGATCATCAGGAACAATCGCCGCAGAACGCGATCCCTGATTCTGACATCACCAGACATGGGCTCACTCAAAAGCCCGCTCATAGCATCTACACTCAAAGGACCTAAACGGACACTCCTGCCCTTGAGCGCCTCCGTCGGAACTCCTAATAAGGATCTGACGGCAGTAGGGGTAATATTTGCCATGCAAGACACTGGCTCCCCTCCAAACTCCATACATGTGATAAATCGTCAATCCATAGACGTCATCATCACCTCGCAATCCAGCAGATGGAGTGACTGTAACAACCCGATATTTTCTGTATAAATAAATCAGAAATTTTGCATATAAATTTTTATTTTTTTTTAAGGATGAGGATTTGTACAAGATAATGTATGTATGTAATTATGTAATAAATAAAAATATATTTATTAAATGAATATTTACAAATAATTTTATTTTAGAATTATGGACTATTATAAAGTTTATTCTTATAATAATTAATTTTATAGTAGAAATGTTTTTATTAATTATTTTCTATGAAAATATGATTATATATTATTTAAATAATATATGAAAAGGTTATTAAATTATTAAGTTAATTATTTTAACTTAATTAATAATGTTATATATGAAAATAAATCGGATATGGAATCCAAACCCTAATTTTGGATTTTTATCAATGGATAAGAATAATAATATAATAATATTATATTTTAATATTTCGGTGCTATGAATATGTATAGTATATCTGTACACTGATAATGATTGGTCAATTATGATACAGTATTACAAAACTATAGTATTATTTTAATAAACCCTAATTCGATAGTCAAATAAGACTGTAAGATTTCAAGTAATTACGTTATGGTATAAATGTCAAGTGTTATGTGGTATATGATATGTATTATTAAAATTTAATATTAATTAGAGAAACCCTAATTAATATCTAGAAATCCTAATTTTGGAAACCTAATTAATTAGAAACCCTAATTACTAAATTTGGAAACCTAATTTCTAAATTTAGAAACCCTAATTAGTTATTATAAACCCTAATTACTAATTATAAACCCTAATCGTGAAATTAGAAAACCTTAATTAAATAATTAAAATCCTAAGTAATAATTAGTAACCCTAATTGTTATATGGGTAATACTAATTGCTAAATATTTGCACTAATTGTTAAATTATTAAGTTTAATTATAATTATTAAATTATTGAACTTAATGTTTAATTTCTAAATATTAGAAAACCTACACTAATTAAGAAAACCCTAATTATATTTTTTTAGAAACTAAATTGTTATTTATTTTTAAATCCTAATTTTGGAAATCCTAGATTTTGTTTGCTTTTAAAACCCAAATTGGTTCAAACCCTAAATCCTAACCCAAACCCTAAAGGTTTTGGCAAATGACAAAATGCCCATTAAAATCACAAGCAAAAAGACTATATTGCCTTTGAATTATTAAAGCTAAAGACTTAGATTTTGACCTAGGAAGAGTTGTTGGCCAACCCTATTCTAATCCATGTGACAAATCTCAGAAAAATCAGCAGCTCAGCCAACTCACCAGCCCCATTCATTGCATCAAGTGAATATATATAGAAATAGAAAGAGAAAATGTCACATTTTAAGCCTCTTTTGCTCACAATACTCCTCGTTGACTCTCTTTCTCTCTACAACCTACGAAATAATGTAGTGTATCAGTCCTAAATAACAGCCCCACGATCAACCATAACAAATCGTAAGATCAGAATCAAGAATTGATGCATAAAGGTATAAAACCCTAATCAAAAATTTTGGACTTTGATCCTCTGTTAAAAATTATGTTTGAGTGTTAAGATATGTTGTATATAGTGTTATTAAGTGATCTGGGTTGATAGATGTTGGATCCATAACATCTATAAGCTCAGATCTAGTGTTTTTCTAAATCTGGAAAAAGTTTATTTTGTGTTCTGACAACCATATGTCAGCGGCCGTATATCGTTGTCGGTAAATGTTTTGTGTTGTTTAAATGTTTATACTTGTAGTATGTTGTAAGGTCTGTGATCTGGAACTTGAATCAAGCCCAGATCATGAGTAGATTGTAAGTTATTAAGGGTCAAAGTGTGACGCCCCCAAAATAGGCCCAATCCACCCAACCTATTCTGAGTCGCCAAATACATGATACAGAAACAACTACAACTTTATTATTACAATTGTCGTGCAAAATACGACAACACTTATGCTGTGAGTTTAAATACAAATATTATCTTCTAGACAATATTCACACTCAAATAAGTCCTCATTACAATTATTGATACACTATTTTACAAAATAGTGAGGACTACTAAAACAACTGTCTTGAACCATCACTCCACCGACTAGTTCCCACTATATTCTCGTCTCCTGAGAAGAAAAATGGAACAAAAAGAAAAAGGGAGAGCTCAACTAGCCCAGTAAATAATATTATGACTAAGATAATGTACAACAAATTATCCTTAGTCTTCAACAGGGAAAAATCTGATAGAATACAATAGACAACAAGGTTTAGATCAACAACTGCAGCGGAAATAACAATTCATTAGAAGAGTTAAGTAGAGAATGAAATCTACTATCATCTATGAATTTAAAAGTCCATCATCGATATTTTATCCCTCAGAACATCAATCAATATACATCATAAATCAAATATTCATCTTTGCACTACTGGTGCCAAAGATATTCATCGACCGGGTCATGTTCATCTAAACACTGTTCATCTTTTGCACTACGGGCCAAAGATATTCATCATAAAATCATTCATCTTTGCACTACGGGCCAAAGATATTCATCATAAAATCATTCATCTTTGCACTACGGGCCAAAGATATTCAGTTATATCATCATTTAGGACTGAGGATGATGAAAAATATTTTAAAGAAAACAAATCCAGTGAAACAAAAGAATAAATATTAAGGATTCGTACTTTAAACAATCCAAGTTCAAAAATACTTCATAAATAACCAGAGTGGAGTAAAATTCAAGAATAATTAAAACATAGATCCAATCAAAGATAGGAATCATAACAGACGATCTTGGACACAGAAAAGAAAATTTAATTTTTCTATGAATAGTGTCGTATTCGTGAATAGTGTCGTATACGTGAATAGTGTCGTATACGTGAATAGTAACTTCGACACTAAAAGATAGAAATTTCACAAAAAACATCATCATGCTTCGTGAATAGTACTCATGAATAGTAACTCGTGAATAGTAACTCATGAATAGTAACTCATGAATAGTAACCCCGACATGAAAAGTTCTAAATTTGATAAAAATTCCAACCAATATTTCGGCATAATGATATTGAAGAAATAATATCATTTTTGAAGAAAATAACACCCCTTACCTCGAAAGACAAGATTTTTAGTCAAAAAACAGGATATAAAGCTATGACTTGAACTTGCACCGTATAGCAATACTCAAAGTATACTCAAAATACTCACAAGAATACACTCGATAATATAGAGAGAGAAATAGAGAGAAAACTTCAATTTCTGGTGTGATTTTTAATTCTAACCTAAGCACCCTATTTATAGGAAATTCCTTAGAACACCAAAGCAGAAAATTTAATAAAATATTAATATTTAAAAAAAAATTTCCTACGCCTACTTTGAAAATCTGATTTCAGCCATTTGCAACACATGGGGGGCCAACCAAAACAATAAAAACGTTTTTCAAACTATAAATATTTTAAACTTCCAAAAATCAATTATTCTGGAACCTCGGAATTTCAATAGTTCATAACAAATAGCCCTTTTATCAGAAAATTCGAATCTCGCGACTTTTTATAGGAAATTCAATTCTCTACAACTTTGCAGAAAAAAGTTTTTCCAAATTCCAAACAAGAATTGACCGAAATCCACATACGGACGATTTTACAAGCTATAATCAAATTTCAGTCAAGAAATGGGGTCCACCGACACACAAAACATGTGTTAATCATTTAATGCAACAAAAATACTCTTCCTTCTCATATACTCATATATCCCACATTCATTGTAAAAATATCATCATTAATATATTATTAAAATAATATATTTAAATAAATTATTTTATCAGAAAAAGATAAATTATTAATTTTTAACAATTGTCACCTTAAAAATTTTCTCCATCTATATCCACATAAAATCAATATTTTCCTCATCATATAAATCAATAATTAATTATTCACAAATAATATTACAAAATCACAAGATCTTGCAACTGTGTAGTTCCTAGAAAGAGGGGCTTTCAATAAGGATCTCCATCTTGGCGCCGCAATTAGGTGACCAAACCTCTCCTTAGATGTAACTTTCTAGACATTGTCAATAATGTTTTCTAATAATATTATTCAGATAATATGAATTATCACTTCGATAATGGAAAAAATCGTGTAGTGACAATTATTGAAACAAGCAGTAATATAAAAAATCAACGCAACAATTATTGAATCAATAAAATAAAATCTTGAACAATATCGTAACAATTATTGAGAGTAGTGCCTTCACGTAAGAATCAATAATTGGTGCAATACTGGTAGCTATCTCTTGTGCAACAACGCGATATTATCGTGTTTTAAATAGGGTATTCCAACAAGATAATTCAGAATAATCGCTACCGTTATTTATAAACAACTTATACTTGTCTTTTCTTCATCCAATCGTTTTTTCGTTATGGGCCCACACAAAAGGTCGCTGGCCGTCATCCACGAATATTTCCGACAAATGAGAATATTCCACGACCAAACGAATATTCTCAAACAACAATGAGTATTTTATAACCACTTGCTTATTTAAAATATTTGCGCATTTTACCCACAACTAACCACATTAATCAAATCAACCCTTACTATTTTAAAATGATAAATAAAGGAAATTAAATTTCATTTATTAATAATTTGGGGTCTTACACTAAGTGCGTTGACCAAGATTGACTAGTTTGTTCGGGTGACCTGTAATTGCCTAGTAACGCTGACGTTGTTTTTTCTGAGTTTAGATCTTGTCGTTGGTTGCTATTTTGTCCATTTGGTTGTTTGAAGGTTGTTGTCTGACATGAGTACTAACGATCCATCGCTCCGAATATTTAGATCCTTCACGTAATCAAAGTAATCATCGTCGAAGTTGTGTTGTGGAATCGCTTTCAAGAACATTTCTGGAAAACCCAAAAATGTTCAAGAACAGTTTCTGGTCACTACTTTGACCGGCCCATATATATTTCTTGTGTTCATGTTATGATGATAGGATGTTATTTTATTGTACTTTGACATCCGGACTACAAGTAAGAACCACTAAAACGCACAAACTAGACACATAATGCAAACTATAAAGCATCAAAGTAGGACCCTTGAGTTTATGGGCAACCCAGAACCTCAATAACACGTCTGACAATATTTTTTGTAGCTTAGCTCTGGCACGTTTGTTATGATTTAGTCATGTTATCAATTTGTGGTTCTAGTATTACATATATACTACAGCATAAATATAAATACTAACCCAAAATATGTATGACTTGAGATTTAAGAGTGGTCAAAGTAGGCAGCTTGTTAATGGGTTTGAAGATCTGGGCTTGCATGAAGAACATGAAGAACACCTATATACATATTACTCATTATATAGTGGTCTTTAGCTTGATGATTAATTAATAAATTAATTATTTTACGAAATAAATAGAAAAATTAGTTTTAATTATTAAAAATACAAAATAAATTATTAAAAATTATTTTAAAATCCGAAAATTATATTTTAATTATTTTGAATATATTTCATAAATATTTAATATTTTTTGAAAATTAAAAGTATTTAATTTATTTAATTATAATATTAAATAAATTATTTAAAAATGATTTTAATTCATAAAAATCATTTAAAATTATATTATGGTATAAGAAAATAATTTAAGTTATTTTTGATAACTTTTAATATTTTGAGATGAATTTCAGTAATTAATTAATATTAATGATAATTACGTTATTTATTGAATATATTAAATAAATGATGAAAATAGAATTAATAATTTAAAAAATTATATAAAGGATTATAAAAATATTTGAAGTTATAAAAGATAACTTTTGATATTTTGTCATGAAAAATATTAATATTTTAATACTAATGATATTAAATTTATTTAATAATTATATTAAATAAATTAGTTTAAAATGATTTTAATATTAGAAAAGTCATTTTAAATGAAAATAAATAGTTTAAAATATTTTAAGTTATAAAATATAACTTTTAATATTTAAAGATAAATTTCATTAATTAATTATTATTAATGATATTAAAGTTATTTAATAATTATATTAAATAAATTAGTTTAAAAATAATTTTAATATTATAATAATCATTTTAAATGAAAATAAAGTGTTTAAAGATATTTTAAGTTATAAAATATAACTTTTAATATTTAAAGGATAATTTTATTAATAATTTAATATTAATGATATTAATTTAATAATAAATGATATTAAGTTTATTTAATAATTATATTAAATAAATAGTTTAAAATGGTTTTATTTATTTAAAATCATTTAATAAGGATATAAATGAATTAAAAATATTTTAAGTTATACTTAATGTTTTTAATATTTGGATAAATAAAACATTAATACTTTAATATTAATGATAATCATTTAAAAATGATTTTAATTCTTTTAAAAATCATTTAAAGGTAATATTAATACTTTAAAAGTATTTTGAGTTATTATAAATAACTTTAACCTTTTGGCAATGGTTTCATTAATAGTTTAATATTAATGATAATAGAATTGTTTAATATTTAAATCATTTAATAATGATTCCAGTGTTTAAAAATTCATGATAAATTATAATAAATGTTTTAAAATTATATTAAGTCATTTAAAAATAATATGACTGATACTTACGGATATTGAACAACAGGATATAGTCTTAGACTCGATAATTATCTGATAAAGCCGTCGGTACACCGACATGTATCAATAATTGATCTGGACTTAGATAATTTAATTAGTTATGTGTTTATTTGTGATTCAATGGTTGTTAAACATATGTGACAATGTGATTAGGTTATGTGCTGACTGCAATAAGCATTGCTATGTGTTATAGTATGTTATTCTAATTGATCAAATGATCTTATTACTGATAGGTGTTATATAAGGATAGAACTAAGTTACGACCTGTGAAGGTAATATGATCAAGCAAGTATCTTACCTTTGCATTTCCTTTATGCAATGGACATGAGTAAGAAGTTTCAGAATTATATTATTATTATGTTATATTATTAACCCTATTGTGATATATTCTATATCCTATCATTGTTTATCAACATGTTAGTATATGATAATTGGATATATATATTACATTAGTTAATTTCTATATATGGTTATACAAGTGTCCCCACTTGGATAATCATTATATTTAATCACATGTTGATATATATATATATATATATATATATATATATATATATATATTAAGCTATTTGATCACTAGACACAAATTTTGAAATATCGTTGAATAAGTTAAAAACCTTTTTGTATCCAATCAAATTATTTTGGTTCGGATTTCAGACTAAGTATGAACACCCTGATCACGAGAAAATTTTTATGCGCTCAGGCGGATAAAGGATGAACGATAATATCGTTCTAGCAATGTAGTATTGATCAATACAGGGCCCATGGGAAGTACAACCTAAAGCCCGTAAGTTATGACGGTTTGCAGATGAAGTTCTACTAAACCTTATCAAAAACGAAAAACAATGTTCATAATATGTCAACTAAACTATATATATAGTTTATACGTAGTTTCAAAAATTTGAGATAGAATTGTTATGTTGTTATTATCGGTTCAGTTTAACTTCACAAATATAAATTCGTTGTAGAAGTGATGTACAAAAAAACATTTATTTCTTTCGGCTACTTATATTTCTAATTGTTATTACTTGTTGGGCACCCAAATGCTCACCCTTGCTTAAATTTAAATGTTTTCAGTTAGGCATGAACAACTCAAAGGTTTAGACAAGAACAAGTGAAAAGAAAAGCAAACAGAACATGTTTAATGGTATCTTTTGTAATAGTTAGACAATATATAGACAATGATATGTGTCGACGTCGGGATTTTTGGGTGTCCCTTTCCGTTACTTGTTCTTTGGTGTTCTCTTTTTAGGTGAGATTTGTTTGCAAAAACAAGTGAAAAAGGTCCGACATGTATAATGTCGACGATGGGACTGTTAAGAGTCGCCAGTTGGTTTTTTAAATGGTTGTACCAACACAATCGGAAAAGGTTTTACAATGACCCGGTGATGTGACATCGATATACTGAATTCGGCAAAAACCGAGATTCATTTAGGGTCCGGGGACTTGGTTATGTGGGGGAAGGTGTTAGGCACCCCCCGACATCCGTGTTACCACGGTGACCGCCTCTTTTCAAGAAACTATTATCTGAGTGTATGTGTGTGTGTGTGTGTATGTGTGGGTCAATGTGCTGTTTATATGAAAGTTGTGTGAGGCCTCGTTCGAACCTATATACAAAGGATTTGAATTAATGTAAAAATTCAGTTTTTAGCAAGATATGGCAATGATGTTTTATAAAAGAGGTTTTTCAAACCCTGATGCTCAATAGGAATTGAGACCTTTTACACTTCCATTTTTATTAAGTGAGCGGCTGAATTGATTTTATTTGACGGATGCGAGGCATCCGTATGAAAAATAATATATACACAAATAATGTCGACTTCCTCGTGGGTATGGAAACCATCTGAGGAAATATAGACATCACAGAATAATTTACAAGCTACTTACAGCTGAAAATGTCCATTACGGGAACCGAATCTAGATCCAATGGGATGAATCTGTGATCACATGATTCCTAGGCGCACAGAATATTGCAATTTGTATAAAAGCAATAAGCAGGTATATATATAAAAGCGGTAAATATATATATACGCATATGATCACCAACCACGAAGCACCTCCATGGGGATCGGAAATATAAATAAAGTCGTTAAAAGTCAGAATACGGCCAATCGCCACGAAGTAAACTCAGGCGGCAGACGAAATGTAAAGAAAGTCGTAAAAGCAATCAAGCGCCACGAAGGGAACTCAGGCGCAGATAAAAATATATATATATATATATATATATATATATAAAAGCAATAAACGCACCAAATTTAAAATCCAGGCTCATCAAACATAGTTCGACCACAGTTCATATATATAAGTATATATATATATATATATATATAAAAGCGAGTAAACGCACCAGACCGAAGTCTAGGCTCATCGAACAAAGTCTGACACATAGTTGATATATATAAGTATATATATATAAAAGCGAATAAACGCACCAGACTGAAGTCTAGGCTCATCGAATAAAGTCCGACACACAGTTGATAAATATAAGTATATATATATATAAAAGCGAATAAACGCACCAGACCAAAGTTTAGACTCATCGAACAAAGTCCGATAGACAGTTAATTTATATAAGTATATATATATATATATATATTAAAGTAGTAAAAGCTCCAGACCGAAGTCTAGGCTCAATCGAGGCATAACTCGATAATGTTAGTTAATATATATATATATATATATATATATATATATATATATATATATATATATATATATATATATATATATATATCTGATGGAATGAAGCCACGGATCAAGTCTAAGGGCAAAAGCAAGCAACACGACTCTCAACTTGTAGAAGGGTGTGTGCAAAGATGAAGAGAAAGACTCTAAAGTGTGTGAGAAGGCTTACAGCTGACTGATAAAAAGGGCTTCTATATCTTTAGAGTGTGTAAACACTTGGGCTTTTTTGGTACAAAAAAGGCTATATATGAGCTCACAGGTGTTTGAAAGTGGGAAAATACACTGTATGGCAAGTGTAGAGCAAATTGTGCAGGGTTTCCCCGTCTTTTTTCTCTTAAAAATCAGCACCCCTAGCCCTTTATTTATAGGCAATATGTGCCGCAGGTGTACCAGAGGTGGTCGGGTCGGCCGGTTACTTTCGGTCGGGTCGTCTCGGCACGTCGCACTCGTGAAATTGTAATGTCTAATCGGATTTTGAGAAGTGCAATCCGGACATCCGTTTTGAGGTATTCAGGACCTATTTCAGACCGCCGTTGTCGAGAGTTGTACGATGGTATGGGATTAGAGTTTGTACGAAGTCATTGAAGATGGGACGATGACCTCCGGTCTTCAAGCTTTAACTTTCATCCGTTACCCCGCACAATAGTCACTCGGGATTGGTTAGCCTTATGGGACATCGTTGCATAGAGACGTGACGTGGCATCGTGTTGGACGAGATGACGATGTTGCCCCTCACCGGTGTTATCGCCGGATTGGGCCGATAAAGCAGACGTTGCTCAGACTTCGCTGAGATTGGACTGCTGCATTTGTTGAAGGTCCTCATTGTCATCTTTGAGGTGTGCCTGTCCTCCCGATGTTATATGCTTGGGTTAGCACAGGTGTATCTCGTTGCCAGAGTGCCGAGATTGAAGGCGATGGCATTTGAAACAAGCATTTCTGGGGTTATCTCTCGAAGCGCATTCTTGGGGTTATCACCAAGGTTGGTGGCTATTCCATGGTTGGGATCGAGACTGGATACCTCGGGGTCATCTCCGAGATTAATCGATCTTCTCGGTGTGTGTTCCAAAGATTGTTTCGCAGTCTCGGGTTAGATCCGAGGTTGAAACCAGCATTACTCTAGATTGCGATCCAGGGGTTGATGTCGCACTTCCTAGGTAGTATCAGGTATGGATTTGGATTGTCTTTCGGGGTTCTCTCTTAAAGGCTTAATCATCCTCCCGCAATGTTAGTAATGAAGTAGTACAGAAAATTTCGAGTGTCTACAGATGCCCCTCTTTATTATACTCATGCATGGCGATGCATGGGTAGGATAAAGAATCCTAGACACTTGAAACACAACAAGATAAACATGGTACTATGGATAGCAACATGATGCAAATGAATGATGCATGTGTACAGGGTTGTAGCCCAACATGTTGGGGATGATTCTTTGGCTCCTGTTGCTTTCCATCGGGATTAGCAATCTCGACCAAATCGATGTGTGTTCGAATTTGTTAGGATGTTGGTGTTGGAGTTATCACCAAATTCCTATGTTATTGATAACGACTCGATCCTGAAGGGGTACCTCTTATGTGTAAGAGATCTATGGGGATAAAACTCGATCTGTTTGAGGATGTGTATAACATATTCCATCATCTATCCTCTTTGATAATGTTGACCTCTCCTGGTTAGTATCGCCAGAATATGTCATGATTCATTTGATTTATCGCCAACAAGAAACGCAATGTCGTGGATGCGACCTTTGTTGACAGGTGAATCAACGGCTGAAACATCCTGTGGGATATACTGTCAAGGTTGCATGACCTTCGCTGACGTGTGAATCAATGGAGCATTGCGTTATGACCCTCGACGGGGATCCGCTGGGGAATATAAGCAGCTGGGTATGAAAACCTCAAACAGCTCCATAGCTCTGACAGGTTTAAACGCTATCGGCTGAAATGACGTCAAGGTTTCTTGACCTTCATTAATGGACATGTCAACGGATGAACGTGTTGTAACCCCCACCGGGGATCTACGTTGTAACCCCCATCGGGGACTCACGTTATAACCCCCATCGGGACTCACGTTGTAACCCCCGTCGAGGACTCACGTTGTAACCCCCGTCAGGGACTCACGTTGTGTAACGACCTGAAGTCGGAGGCATCGGACCTGTATAAGGTATTCCGTATGTGATTTTTGACAACTGAGGTCATCGGCAGAGTATACCTTGTGTTCAGACGACTACCAATGAGTGATGTGCAGATTCAAAGTCTCATCTGAGAAGACCAGGATTGTATGTTGTTTTGCTCAATCGCGTGGCATTTTTATTCCCGATTTGACCTTTCTAGCTTATAAGAACTCCATTTCAACTCGAACTGGACCAAGCTGGAGGGGTGGGACCCATATGGAGGAGCCATAGGTGCACTTCGCCTGCCAGCAGGTGAGCTCGCTGTGCCAGCGTGGATGATAAATCCAATGAAATTGCCTTTGCAGATTCATTTCTTACTCGCTTCGCTTAGGAAAAAATCGTGAGCCATCTTCAGATCTGCTGAGTTTGGGCTGCTTTCTGCAAATTCTGTCATCGTACAAGTGTTCTACACTATCCTGGTAATGTATGCATGTATTTTTTTTCCAGTTTCTGTCCGTTAGATTGTGAGATATTGCACGAAATGCATCTAAACACATAGTAGTGATTATGTATGCACAAATGACTTTATAAAAAATATTCAACATAGTAAATGTTAGTATTAAACCATGCTGAACATAATGATGTGAAAAAATTTGACTTTTTAGACAGTCAAATTGGCACCTTTTTCTGCTATTTCTTGTCCTATTTGAGGTCCAATGAGCAATAGGTAGAAAGGCAAAATACTCCTAGCATTGAGGTTGGCCTTATGCATGATAATTTTTATTTTTAATGCATATATTAGGTATATAACTTTGGGACAGGTGTGCTACTGAATGGCCACCTAGACATGCCTGCGTGCATCTACTCTATTATATGTTTAAAGTAAATGCATGCATGCATATAGTCATATAATGTATTTTAGAAAGCTCCAGGTAAGGAAATACCACACCCTTTCTGAGGTGATTTGGAGATTTGTTGTCCAGATATTATGGATTCGGATCAGCCAAACAGTTCCTATAGGATCGCTTCTGGCGTACGGCGGAGGGCTTCTGAAGTGCCTCGTCCCCGTTCTGTCAGACAGCCTCATCGGTTGGTGGAGGCTGTGATTCGTCCAATCCAGGTAGAGGTTCTAGACGTCGAGGATGAGGAGGTGGATATTGAGGATCCCGCTCCTGCTGCCCATATCCCTCGTAGGGAGCTCCCGAGCATCCAGGTGGTGAACCTAAAGTTGCTAGGTGATTTGGGTAGACACCCATCGATGTACTTTCATGTTAACAAGGTATGAAGTTAGACTTTATCTTCCTTCTTTCCTATTGATGAGGATTAAAAGGGTTCTGATGTTGATCTGCACTTCATGCAGGTTCCAGGTTTTACACAGCCTCGGGGAAACTGGTTTGGCATCCACTCCATGTACCAGGCGCTTCATCCTGATTATAGAGCAGTAGTGCATGATTGCGGATTTGGGGCATTTTTCTCCATCCTTCCCCGTCGTTGTCCCTGGGGTTACCTCAGGGCATTGTCTGAGCGATGGTTTCATCAGACTCAGTCACTCCACCTACTGGATTGTGAGGTGATGATAACGCCTATGGATTGGCGATTTATCACAGGTATGGAGTTTGGAGGGGAGCCAGTGCCTTGCATGGCGAATATCACCCCTACTGTCATCCCGTCCTTGTTAGGAGTTCCGACGGTGCGCCAAAGGGGGATCGTCTGTTCGTGTCCTTTGAGGGCGAGATGTTATGAAAGGGCTATTGAGTGAGCCCATGCCGATGATGTCGAGGATCGGGGATCGCGTTCTGCGGCGATTGTTTCGATAATCATTTGAGGTCGCTTCATAGCAGATAACTCTTCCACAGTATCTTTCGCTCGTCGGCGCCACGCGCGATGTGGACCGTATAGAGAGTACGATTGGGGCTCTTACACCTTTGCCTATTTCCTCCGGGGCATGCGTGCGTACGCTCGCTGTGGTTTGACCGAGGCTTGGCTAGGATTTTACCCGTTTCTGCTGGTGAGTATTTCTCTTGCCTTTTTCCTTTCACAGGTTAAGAGTGTTTACTGATAGCAGATGTTTTGTCATTGTGTTGGCAGTTTTGGGCCTATGAGAGGCTTCCATGTTTGCGTCTTGTGAGTGTGTTAGGCTTAGATACCTATTCACGAGGATGACGATGGCACCATTCTATTTTGCCAGAGGTCCCTATATCTGAGGGCTTCGCTCATTACCGTATGCAGCTGGAGTTGCTGACGGCTGACGCCATCACATGGCTTCCAAACTCAGGGGATCATTTGACCATCGGTTTTGAGGATGGATACCCTACTGGAGTAGAGTATTTGATTTCCACCCGGAGATTTCCTCTCTTCATAGATGGAGGTTGGGAGCTCTATTTAGGAGAGCGTGCTATTAGAAGCACCACAGGGGAGATTCGCATACCGATCTTGCCTCCTGTCAGGCATCATTGGCCTGTATCACAGTCACCCGCCACTGATATTCCATTGTTGGGAGTTAACGGTTTTAATTTATCAGAGGGTCCATGTACTCAGGAGATATTCAAATTTGGTGGCTCCTCAGTATTATTGGGGCCCGATCCGTGCCACACAGTTTATGGGGGACATGGTTCCAGGATCTTTGATGATGACGAATTGGGTAGCTTTTGTCCGAGCTCCGACTCATCTGACCCAGATTGATAGTTTAACCCTACAGTTGGATCAGGCACACATATTTATTCGGAATTTGGGTAGAGATCCAGCAGAAGCGGAGACATTTGTTCCTTCCAACTCAGGTGCTGGCCCCTCAGACGACCCATTTGGTTTTGCCGGCGTAGATCCTCCCCTTTATAGGCCTGATATCCCTATTGATAGAGATCCAGTGACTCAGGAGGAGTTACATCAGTGGACAGGATTGAGGATGTGGACATCGAGACCCTGGTCTTTTTCTGATGTATATTCTCGTTATATCTTTTGATAGGCCTCTGTTAGATTTTGAAATTGTTCCCCATTCTCGCTATATCTTTTAATAGGCCTCTGTTAGTAGTAGGGCGTCTGTGCCCCATTTTTATGTACTTGTAGCTGTATAGAGCTGATGTATTAGATGATGATATATTTAGGAATGTATGCACCGTTTTTCATTCCTTATATCATATTGTCATCCATTATCTGTTATGCATGTATCATGTTATGCATATGTATGTATGTCGAGAGATATTCGGCATTGACCCTGGATGGTCTTATGACACTCGCCACGCAGATGTCTTCTTGACGATTAGCCGTATAGATCATACCCCACCGTCGCTGGTGGCATTGGGTATGCGATCGATCGTGAATACGATTGCATGTCACCGCCGTATTGTGGTGATCAGAGATTTGTTGCCGCAAGACATACCATGACTCTGTTGGTATTTCGTGTTCTGCGCAGGATTCGTGGACGGGATGATAGAGCATCGGCTACCGATAAGGGTGTATTTCGCTTTTGTACCCATGAGTTGACTCCTACTCTGGAGGAGTATGCCCGTTTGACGATGCTGCCCCTAGACCGACCTTGCGTACACATGGCTTTGGGAGACATGAGTAGACGATTCATGACTCTCACAGGATTGAGGCGCAGAGTAGTGCAGGATGAGCTGACATCTGGCCACGTGATCTCTCAGCGTTTTCTGTATGATAGATTTGGTGCGGAGGATAGCTACTCACGACATTCAGGGGATTTCACCGTATCGGAGGATCATTGGCGTTTGGCCAGAGTTGATGTACTGATGCTATGTGTACTGTCATACGTGTATATATCGCGATACATGGATGAGATAGACATAGGAGTTATCATGGCCGTGAGAGCTCTCAGGGAGGGTCGTACCGTTGTACCTATGATCGTAGCAGAGACCCTGCGATCAAGATCTCATCATAAAGATTTAAATCAAGCGTGTTTCTTTGGGAGTTCTATCATCTTTGTATGTGTGGTTTATATCACACTTACGACCGGTTGGTACCCTTAGACGGCACGGGTATTGCTTCTCCCATGAGGTGGCTATGTCGTATTCCTTTCAGCCATCGGAGTGTGTAGATGCTCAGTCCTGGTTCGCATTTTTGGCAGATATCAGAGATCCATTTAGCATATTGCTGTGCTCGGGGTTTTGCTCACCATACAGCTTCATTACTCATGCTACGGGCATGGATTTCCTCCCTTTGGCTGGCTTGAGGGGCGTGACGACTTATCATCCATTGGCCGTGATGTCGCAGTTTGACCAGTTCCAGGATTTTCATCCTTTCGAGGGGGCGGCAGGTCAGCGCTCAGCTTCTCGATACCTCTCAGCCGAGGACCGATCTCGTGTATACGCTTGCTGGGATCAGCGTGAGCTAGCTGCTTTTCCCCGCCCGGTCGTCCGGTTATTCCGCAGAGTACTCGCATGGATGGAGACGGAGGTTTTATCGGCCGCAGCAGTATTTGCAGTACCGGAGATTGAGTTAGATGATGTAGAGCCTATAGAGGACATTGATACCTACATCGAGGAGGATACCGCTGTTGGGTTGCCAGCATTTCTTCCGGATTCTCCTAGTACCAGTACTTTTGTGATCCAGCACTCGGCACAGTATTTAGAGTAGAGTCTTCATCTGATGACCTTTGAGAGAGACCAGATTCGATCTATGATGTCGACTGCTCTTGATGTGAGGGACGCCGCTCTACTAGAGAGAGACGAGGCATTAGCTCGTAGAGATGCCACTGTTGTTGAGCGGGTCGAGGCCATGTTAGACAGAGACGCAGTGATAGTTGAGCGAGATAGTGCTATATCTGCCCGGGATGTGGCTATCATAGATAGTATTGCAGCGAGGTCCCTTACCACTGGTATGATCGCAGAGATGAGCGCTTATATCGATGAGCATATGGTCATTATGCAGATGGCTACAGATCTGTTAGGTTGTGTGGATATTCTTATCCAAGAGACTACAGCTTTACCTCCTTCATCTGAGAGGGATGCCATGTTGGTCTTGCTAGCTCGCATGTACCCTAATTTGTAGATGAGCTTGTATTTACCTGCACAGACTAGCTTAGCCATTTTGTCATGTACAGTTCACATTGTATATATACCAAACAACATTATATATGACAGGGAAATATATTTTTTGGATCACTTCCCTTTTAGATTTGCCTTGCTATTTGCTTGATATTTTGCATGCTGCCTCAGGGCTTGTGATCTTGATGTATTCTGAATTCTTCCTTGGTGGATGGACATTGAGCTGTCTCTGGATAGTTCAGAATGGATCATCGATCTATGTATCCCTGTCATCTTTGGTGTCTTGGAACTTGTTTCTGGATGAAAATGTGGAAAAGAGTGTGGCTTTCCTCTCTGAGATTGACCGCACCACAGATGGTTGCCAGTACTTCTATTTAGGAGAAGCCTAGTTAATACCACCTCTTATGGTTTAGCATTGCTCTTCGAGGTAGGACCGCAGCTTAGATGGTCGCCGAATCTCCTATTTGGGAGGAGTTCAGGTAATTCCATCCCTTTGCTCTGAAGCTGAATGACATGTAATGGATTGAAAGAGTATCCCAATACCCATTGATAATGGTTTGTGTTTTGGTAGGGGGTGAGACCGTACCATGAATGGTTGCCCACGTACTCCTATTGAAGAGGAGATCAGGTCTGCGTAGTTCGAACCTGGGGTAAGAGGTTCAACGTTGTATATGGCTGACATGGTGTAGGAATGTTTTTGGTGGTTTTTATTTTTGTAAGGAGAAGAGGGTAGAAATGTTTTTGTTGTTTTTGTTTTATTGCGACCGGGCCATATGAAATGGTTGCCTACGTACTCCTATTGAAGAGGAGATTAGGTCGACGTATTTCGCCCCTCAGGGCAAGAAGAAAACGTAATCCCATGTGCAGGTCAGAGTGCGGGGAGAGAAAGTTTAATCCTAGGTTGAGGATAAACTGCAGGTACGAGAAGTTTGATCCCATGTATGGGTAGGCAAGCTGCAAACGCAAGAGGTTCAATCCGCGGTGGGATGACCTAAGTTGTATGAGCGCAAAGGAAAAAGTCAGGCTGCTGGCTTGAAGAGTATGTTTCCCTGAGGGGCAAAGTGTAGATAAGTTGTATGCGGTAAAGGGTTAAAGAACCGGAATGACTGGTGACCTGATGATGACACACCAAGGTGTTTGCTGGTTACTTCAGACGTAATACCGTTTCACGGTGTCCGAGTTGATGAGTTGTGGAAATTCATTGCCGTCCATTTCTTGCAATATGAGAGCGGCTCCTGTCAATACTTCTTTGACAATAAACGAGCCTTCCCAGTTAGGAGCAAATTTTCCTTTGGCCTGATCTTGGTTGTCAAGAATCTTCTTCAGAACCAAGTCATGTTGTTTAAATTGCCGTAGCCAAACTTTTTTGTTGTAGGATCTGGCGATCCTTTGCTGATATAGCTGACTATGGAAGATAGCCGCGGTTCGCCTTTCGACTATCAGAGACAATTGGTGATACCTGTCTTGTACCCATTGGTTTTCATCCAGCTGAGCGTCGATCAACACTCTGACAGATTCCATCTCAACTTCTATGGGGAGCACTGCTTCCATCCCATAGGTTAAAGCGTAGGGGGTTGCCCTAGTTGAAGTACGAATTGTGGTCCTGTAGGCTAACAGAGTCAGAGGCAATAGGTCAGGCCAATCTTTGTGGTTGGCTGACATCTTTTGCATAATCTTCTTGATATTTTTGTTAGCCGCCTCAACAGCACCGTTCATCTTCGGACGATAGATGACAGAGTTAAAATGTTTGATGTGGAATTTACTGCATAATTCCTCCATCATTTTGTTGTTGAGGTTTTTTGCATTGTCTGACACAATCACCTCTGGTTGTCTATATCGACAAACGACATTGTTTCTGATGAAAGCAATGATTACTTCTTTAGTAACCCTGGGGAAGGAGGCTGCTTCTACCCACTTGGTGAAGTAGTCGATCATGGTGAAGGTAAATCGGTGGCCATTACTGGCTTTAGGCTTAATGGGCCCGATAACGTCCATTCCCCACATTGAGAAGGGCCAAGGCAAACTCATATTGTGGAGCTCCCGTGGGGGGGCGTGTAAAGCATTTCCATGAATCTGACACTGATAGCATCTTTTAACGTGGTCGTTGCAATTAGCTTTGAGAGATAGCCAGTAATGTCCTATCTTAAGGACCTTCTTGACAAGGAGGGAGCCACTCATGTGGGGGCCACAGACTTCACCATGGATTTCATTCATAAGCCTCTGGGCTTGATCTTTGTCTAAACATCTGAGGAGACCTAATCCTGCATCTCTTTTGTAGAGCACATCTCCACTCAGGTAGAATTTCATAGCAATTCGATGGATCCGCCTTTTCTCAGTCAGGCTCGCCTCAGCAGATGTAGATCCATCTTGCAGATATTACTTGATATGCTGATACCAAGGAGGTTGGAAGGGAGGTAGCTCGTCCGATACTTCTCCAACGTAATTCCCATAGGTTGGGGCCTTGTGCAGGGAAATTGTGACGCTTGGCAAGTGTTCCTTGTCTGATATGTGAATCAAGGAGGCCAAAGTTGCTAATGCATCCACGAAATCATTCCTATTACGAGGAACATGTAGAAAGGAGATTTCTTGAACTCAAAGTTATCTTCAAAACTCCGCCAGATGGTAAGGCAAAGAAATGTAGTTCCTTGGTTTGATAGATTCAGGTGGAATGTCTAATTACCAACTCCGAATCTCCAATGACAGTTAACCGCTTGATGCCCATTGAACGGGCAAGTTTTAGCCCCATGAGACAGCCTTCATACTCAGCCGTATTATTGGTGCTGACAAACTGTAATTTGACTACGACGGATATCGCTCCCCATATCGATACTAGAATCGCGCCCAGCTCCGTAACCTTCCATATTAACAGCTCCATCAAAATACATCTTCCATGATTGGCACGTGTCGTACTGAGGGTGTTGCTGTATTGTCATAACTCCTTCATCGGGGAAATATGTTTCCAAAGGTTTGAAATCCCCTGAAGGTGCGGCGGCTAGTTGATCCGCGATTCCTTGACCTTTAATGGACTTTTGAGTCACATATACGATGTCAAATTGTTATAGGAACAACTGCCATCTAGACAGCCGGCAATTCAACATGTGTTTGTTAAACACGTATTTGAGAGGATCCACGCGGAATATGAGATGGGTTATGTGACCATGTAGGTAATGCTGTAACCTCATGGAAGCCTATGCTAAAGCACAACACGTCTTCTTGATCAGAGTGTACTTGTGTTCACTGCTGCTGAACCTTTTGCTGAGGTAATAGATGGCTCGTTCTTGGCCTCTATCGTCTTTCTGTCCCAGCATGTAGCCCATGGCGTTGTCACTTACAGACAAATACATG
Source organism: Panax quinquefolius (assembly GCA_020205615.1). Classification (NCBI taxonomy): domain Eukaryota; kingdom Viridiplantae; phylum Streptophyta; class Magnoliopsida; order Apiales; family Araliaceae; genus Panax; species Panax quinquefolius. The sequence continues at coordinate 39,157,153 of CM035151.1, read as the reverse complement.
AACAGGGGAACATCATCCCTGGGTGGTACCAAGACGGGAGCTTTGACTAGCTATTTCTTGATCGTAAGGAAGGCATTCTGGCACTCATCATTCCATTTCATGGAGGAGTTCTTCCTTAATAACTTGAAGATTGGCTCACGTGAGTTCTTTGTGAGTTAGAGATAAATCACGATGATGAGTTGATCCTTCCCAAAAATCCCCGTATTTCCTTCTCATCTCGAGGAATGGGCATTTCCGTGATGGCTTGGATTTTGGTAGGATCGATTCAATCCCTTTTGTGGTCGATTAGAAATCCTAGCAACTTGCTTTCGACTTGACGCCAAAGGCGACTTAGTTGGATTCAACTTCAAGTTGTACTTACGCAACCTGTTGAACAACTTTCTGAGATGGTCTAGATGGTCATCTTCCTTCCGGGACTTGACAATGATGTCATCCACGTATATCTCAATCTCTTTATGCATTAAGTCATGGAAAAGAGCCATCATAGCTCGTTGATAGGTAGCTCCGGCATTGATGAGGTCGAATGACAACCGTCTATAGCAAAAAGTTCCCCAAGGAGTGATTAAAGCAGTCTTCTCAAGATCTTCCTCGGCAACCATGATCTGATGGTACCCCGCAAAGCAATCAGCAAAGGAGTACATGTCAAATCATGCAAAGATTTTCAATGAGAATGTGGATAAATGGCACGGGAAAGCTATCTTTTAAACAAGCTTTATTCAAGTCCCGATAATCCACGCAAACTCACACCTTCCCTCCAAGTTTAGGTACGGGCACGATGTTGGATATCCATTCAGGATATGTAGACAACATGATGATGCCGGCTTGAAATTGTTTCACAATTTCTTCTTTCACTTTTAAACTCCACTCAGGTTTCAATCGCCGAGCTTTTTGTGATTGGCTTAAATCCCTCTTTAATGGGAAGGCGATGAAGGACAATGTCAGTGGACAAACCCACCATGTCTTCATGAGACCATGCAAACACATCCTGGAATTGGGTTAATAGTGTAACCATGTCATTCCGTTGGTTTGGGGTAAGGTCTGAACCAATCTGGATTAACTTAGGGCTTTCTAAGGTTCCGAGATTGAAAGAAGTGGTTTGATCAAGGTTGGGTTTGGGTTTGTCATTGACCCATTCTTGAATTTCTGGAGGCACCTCAATGTCATCCTGGATATCCATTAAGGCCGAATTCATCTCTACATCAAAGGTACAATGTGACAACCCCCAAAATAGGTCCATTCCATCCAACCCATTCTGAGTCGCCAAATACATGGTACAGAAAACAACTACAACTTTATTACAACTATTGTCGTGCAAAATATAACAACACATATACTGTGAGTTTGGATACAAATATATACCAAATGTGACACATGTCCCAGTAGTGGACAAAGACACCTCATGATGACACCTTACATAAAGGTATAGTCAAAAACTGTTTTAGAAACTAAAATCTTTAGGAAGTGCTCAAGGAAACCTTTGTACATGGGAGGCCATGCTTCTAGGTTATGATAGATATCATATGGCCACAGAATTATCCTTGGTTGACCCAATAGACCCCAAAGAAAAATGAGAAGATTACTATCATATTCTTCCCAATGGTGAGTCTTCTCTTGATTTATCATTATCTCCACTGTCTCAAATTGAGAATTATACTTCAAACAAACACCAAGATTATATAGGTAGTGCTCATAAATATACTCAGCAAGTGGATGAGCACAACCCTATCTTATGATGACACGAGGTTATATGTCATTAGACATTTTGTATGATAGTGGCAAAACACCCTTCCAACGTTGGGTTCGCCTCACCCTATTTGATTCACCAAATATAACTACTAAATGATGTATACAACACCTTTCTATACTGCTTAGGGAGAACCTCCACAGCTAGAGACCACCGTTCTATTTCCCCGTTACCCTCGCTCGACCCAGCTACACTCTTATTACCTGAAAGGAATTGTGAAGCAAAAGGGTGAGCACAACTAGCCCAATAAAGAATATCATGAATAAAAATAATTAAATTATCAATAGCCTTTATCAGTAATAAATCAGAGATTTAGAACATATGGTAGATGATAAAACTTTTCAACCATAGTTGCAGCGGAACGAGCAATCCATTAGAAGAGTCAAATAGACCATAAAGTCTATTATCTTCTCCATGTTAAAAATCCACCAACAATGTTTTATCCCTGTAACATCAATCAACAGTTTCTTTCCACAATCATATGAATAACTCATAATCATAATTGTGATTCTAAATTCCTTTTCTCATCTAGGACGAAGATAATTTTCATCACCTGTCCTTTCATGAAACATCAAAGATCATGGTTATACCAAATCACAGTTCCTGTTTATAATCATACTAACAATTTCATCTTTGCACTACGTGCTAAAGATATTCATCAACATACCATCTTTGCACTACAGGCCAAAGATATTCATATCTCAAAGAAATATATAATCATTTCAGAATTTATATAAACAATAATTATAACCATGTTAATCAATTCATCTTTACACTTAAGCTAAAGATATTCAATTATAAATTCAATGGTCATGATTATACCAGTTAACAATTCATCTTTGCACTACAGGCCAAAGATATTCCTCAGTCACGATCATACCAATAATTTACCCATCTTTACACTAAAGTGAAAGAGAAATTCAACATCAAGGTTATAAAAATGTTATATATGATAATAAAAACAATATGATCAACAACTGCATTTATTTTCAAGAGCAACAATCATAAATCAACGATAATTTGGTTAGAAAAAGAAACCAATTTTTGTCGTGAATAGTACGCGTGAATAGTAACTCATGAATAGTAACTCGTGAATAGTAACTCGTGAATATTCGATTCGCATACGTAGTACCGTGATACACGTAAATAATGTCATATACATGAATAGTGTCGTATACGTAAATAATGTCGTATACATGAATAGTAACCCCGACTCAAAAAGGTAGAAATTCCACAATAAAATCCATACCAATATTTTAGTATAATGATATTGAAAGAATAACATCATTATGAAGAAAATAACATCCCTTAATATCCCTTACAATCCCTTACTATCCCTTACCTCAAAAGAGCAGCACTTCTGACAGGATATCGAATATGACGCTGAAGGAAACTTGCACTGATGAATAGCAACTCACCAAGTATCTAAATACTCACAAAATACACTCGATAATCTAGAGAGAAAAAGAGAGAAAACTTATGAATTCTGGTGTGATTTTCAATTCTAACTTAGCCCTCTATTTATAGGAAAATGTTAGCAGACTTGACCTGCAACCTGATGGGTTTACCTGCTACTATTCCCACCTACCACATTTGAAATAAAATTCAGCACATTTCTTCACCAACCACAAGTGGGCCCACTCAATTCTAGAATTTTCCACCAAAATCATTTATAACCTAATTTCTGAATCAGTCACCTCTTAAAATTCATAACAAATTATACGCTCATTTTTAACGGTTCAAAATTTGTGGACATATACTCAACTTATATATGTATAACATATCCAAAAATTACAACGATCCAACGGATTAAATATTATAACTCACACAATAAAGCTGTAATAACACCGATTTGATCTTTTAATACCTCCAATTCGACAAAATACTGATAAAACACCTCAACATTAACTCTTTCATTTATAACCACATAAATAAACCCATCATTTATATCCACATCAAATAAATATTTCCTTATCATATAAATCAATAATTAATTATTCACAAATAATATTAGAGAATCACAATTATGACAACCAGGCCGTTCCCAAGAAAGAGGGGGCTTTCCGATAAGGATTTCTCCTTACTGGCGCGCAATTAGGTGACCAAACCTCTCCTTGACAGAACTTTCTAGACATTTCCAATAATGCTATCTAATAATATTATTCAAATAATATGAATTATTGATCTGATAATGGGAAATATCGTGCGTTGATAATTATTCAAACAATAATAATATAAAATATCAACGCAAACAATTATTGAATCAAAAAAAAATATTGAATAAAGAACTACTATAACAATTATTGAGTAGTGCCTTTCACGTAAGGATCAATAATTCATCAATCTGCGTGCTACTATGCAACCACGCCAGACATCAGTATTTTAACCAACCGGGTATTCCAACAGTGTTAATTCAGAATAACTACGCCGTTATTCAATTTTTGTCGTTTTTTCTTCCGGCGGTTATCCATTATGGGGCCCCACAAATATCGCTGCCGTCGCATTTAATATTCTCCGTACGTAAAGAATATTCCACGACCAAACGAATATTCCCGACAATAATGAATACTTTATAACCACTCAAGTATTTTGAAAAAAAAATCCATATATCACCCTTAACTTTAAATTTTATCAATTTAACCATTTACTGAATAGAAAAATTGAATACTTTTATTTCATAAAATTCGGGGTCTTACATACAATCCTTGTGTAGGAGGAGGCAACGTATCCGCAAGTACAGGCACATCTAAATTTAGAGTCCCAAACAAAATATGCTTTCACTTAGTATATATGAAATACGTTGATCATACACAATGTTAGTATACACTGGCAAAATCAACTTCTAATATTGTACAGAAAAGTAAGCAGGTTATCAGATCTACAGTAAGGTGAAAGAATTTACCGCTTTACCCTCGTCGACCAAAGCAAGGAATGTTGTCCCAATTGGTAAGTGGTAAAGTCCGGTGGACCGCAGATGATGGAGGGATTGTCATCATCCTCTCGTCTCCGAATGATGGCCATTACGTCGTGGCAATCATCGTTTGGGTGTATATCTGTTGGTATGTTCATCATGGACGATGATGCGATGCCCGACATTATTCGGACAATGTTTTCTTGATTCGCCGCCCTCTTCTTCGATTCATGGATCGGAATAACGATTTTCTTTTCCTCCTTGAGCCAAATTTTAGGAAATAACATGGCCATGACATCGGGTGGTACCTTTTACCGGAGGTTGTGAAGACTCGAGTTTGAAGGCGGCCGTTTAACGCCACATGGTTGAAGTCAAGGAATCATTGGTGCTTATGAGGATTCCTATGACTAGAGTGGCGTAATAACCTAGTCCAATTTGTTCTAACTTGCTTGGTTAATCAAATGGGGTATCGGATACCTCGCCGCCTTTACCCAACCCTTGTCTCCGGCTTATGACCCAACGACATCATTTCTTGAGTGGTCGACATCACCTCAAAGAGAAATGTGGGTTCGGCAATGGTGCTCCAATAGCGTGGTATTGGGTGTTGCTTATTTCAAAGCATGAAAACCGATCGGTTCTACGCCCCGCATTGGCATTGATGAACGGAATGTCCTCAGATCGGGAATCTCTCGTTCAAAGATTGACCGTGACAAAGCTATTGTTCATAATGTACTTTAATTGTTGGTGAAGGGTGGAGGGAACTGCCCCTGTCATGTAGATCCATAGTCGTCCTAAGAGCAGGTTGTATCATGAATCTATCTTGAGCACATGGAAGGATACCCAGAATGTATGAGGGCCAATTTTGATTGGCAGCTCAATTACTCCAACTGAGTTACAGCGGGCTCCATCAAAAGCTTTGATGATAGTATGGCTACTCCGAATTCGGTTGAGATTGATATTCATCTTCACCAAGGTGGCATATGGGAAGATATTCAGAGAGGAACCTCCATCTATTAATACTCCAGCCACCATATATCCGGAGGATAAGACCGCAATGTGCAACGGTTTGCAATGATCGGTCCCTTCGGATGGTATGTCATCATCAGTGAAGGATATCACATTGTTGTTGAAAATGTGATCAACCATGTGTTGAACCTTTTCCGTATCCACTGATGTCGGGAGATAGGCTTCTTCTAGAACCTTTAACAAGACCTTCCGGTGATTCTCAGAGGTTAGGACCAAGTCCAAAATTGATATTTATGGTGGAGCTTCCTTCAAGCTTAAAACCACCGAGGCTTCATTATGACCCACAGCGTGGAGGAATTTTTCAATCTTCTCCATGGGTATTTTCCCCTTTGATTTGGTGGTGGGGTTCATCACCCGATGGAGAATATACAGTGGGTTTTCCTTTGACACTACAGCAGTGGTATGTGAGGTGGATCATTCACCTTCTCCATAATTCCACAAAACCTTGCGCAAGCTAACAATAGTATATTGTGCTCTGCATGGCAAGTTGATTGGCTCGGGAGAGCCACTTTCAAAGGATTATTTCCTCCTTTGAGCTGAATTATCGGTGTTGTGAGCAAAGTATTAATCCCTTCAACTTCAGTGGATATAACTGCTACCACACTTTTCCACTTCGTAGGGCCTATATTCTCACTTGCACGTAACACAGTGTCGTTATCTGCCAACTGCAATACACCACTGTCGATTAGATTTTGAATAAGGTGGCGGAGTGCCCAGCATTCTTCGGTGCTGTGACCGCGGGAATGGGAGTGGTATTGACATACTCCATCAGAGTTGTACCGTCCCGATCGGGGGTTGATTGGAGATAGAAGGGAACTGATCCTTCCTTCATTGATTAACATGCGAAGGATTTCCTCCATGGGTTGGCCCAGATAGGTGAATTCCCGTTTGTTGGCAAAATCCCGACGGGCTTTGGCATTTGCTCTCTTCAACACTTTGTCTTCCAGTATTTCATTTTCTGAAAGTGATGGGGGAATATTCATGACGATAGGTAGGAGACTGGCATGTTCCTGGCTAATTAATTGTCGAGTCACTTAATGCTGATAAGTCACCAGTTCCGCCAATTGCTCAATTTGTTTACCAAGAGCTTTGATCTTTTATTCCATTGTGAATTGGAACTTGGCATAATCCCATCTGTCATCACCGTCTTTGAGGGTCTGGGAGGAATCACAGCTAAAGTGGGATTTCTGTCCACTGCTCTAATTAATCATGTTGACCTCTTCTTCTTTGTGTTGAGGAAGAGGGTTGTCTTGTGCATGAGGCTGATCGGATTTGGTGACTACGATCTCCCCGTTGTCTATCAGGTCCTGGATCTTGTGTTTCAATGCCCAATAATCCTGAGTATCATGTCCATGTGCCCCAAGATGATAAGCACATTTCTAGCAAAGACATTGAAACCCCGTCCATTAGGGTCGGGTTGGTGGAAGAAGATGCGTAATTTTTTTCTCGTGTTGTCGGAAGATTAAGAATGTTCTCGAGGTATCCCCTAAGGTGTAAACACTCGATGCCGTTTGACTTCTCCACCTTTTGTAATCGGAGGGTTTGCAATCATCTGCTAGAAAGGAGTGTAGTTTCTCCTTTGAATGGGTATATTTTGATTTCCTTTTTGCCCTTGCGAGATCGTGGAAACATCTTCCTCTTTCTTTTATGGACCTTCTGGGTTGTTCCCATAATTTCCAGATTGGATGTGATCAGCAACAGCTTTGAGTGCGGCTAGGTCTTGAATCTTTCCTGACTTCAATCCTATTTCAGCCATCTCCCCATGTTTAACCATTTCAAAAAATGGTTTGCCGAGGCCTGCTAAAACTCTCTCATAGAAGGGAGCTTCTTGTATGTCTATGAATGTCATGACCATTTCTGATTCTGACATGGCAGGACTAACTTGGGCAGTCATGCGTCTCCACCTTTGAACATACTCTCTGAAAGACTCGTTGGACTGTTTCTTGATCTTGATAATGTGATACTGATCAGGAGCCATCTGAGTTTGAAAACTATATTGAGTGAGGAAGGCATGTGCCAGCTATTCCCAGCTGTGGATTTTGGAGTTGTCTAATCTTGTGTACCACGAACGGGCTTCTCCAGTTAGACTATTTTGGAATAATTGCATTATGAGTTTTTCATCCCTCAGATAGGATCCCAGTTCTCCAATAAAGACTTTTAAAGGTGTATAAGGATCCCTAAACCGTCATATTTTTCAAAGTCGAGTTTTAAATTTCTCTGGATAGTGAACACCGTGAAAAATACATAGATCGAAGATATGAAACACTCCCGTGTGTTCCAATTCCTTTGATATACAAGGGTCTCTTCCATTTGGAGGACTTTCTTTTGATGTCACCATTGTCTCGGATCTCCAATGGGATGGGCAGCATCATGAGTTTTGTTGGTCGTATCCAATTGTGGTTCTGGTATGGTAATGACCGGAATTCCTCCTTGTGTGGAGGGCTCAGTATGTACGGGTATTTTCTGACCCTGTGTAGACTGGTGTAATTCTTTTAATAGAACAACCAAATCTGTAATTTATTTGCTTAACCCGTCAAATTCTTTGCGAGAAACTGGATTAAGCTCAGTCTGGTCGGATGACGACATGATTGACTGTAGGCCTGTTGCCTTTTTGGACTTTGACCGGGTAGTAGGTCCGATTGATTCCCTGCGAAAGACTGGCATAGTTTAGTCTTTAGGGAAGGTATATAATAACATGCTACGAGATGTGTCCATTTTAGGAATTTTATCCTATAAAAATGGGGGTCAGCAGTTTGTAGCATATATGTGGACACATTGCTGCATCTTTCTCATTACATGGAGATATATATGGAATGAAATTACAAGTAACTGTGTTTACAAGTAATTAAAATGAGAGCATGAAGAGACTTTCCTTCGTTTGGGTTTATCTGAGGCTGACCTATCTTAGGTTACTCTCGCGGCTTTTTGGCATGAAGGTTCCCAAATCATCGCAATCTACTAGACGGGAAGTTAATCCGGTCTTTCAACTGGAGGGAATTTGGGTGGTACCTTTCCTGAGCCTCGGAGAATTAGTCTTCTCATGAGTCCAGTAATCAAACACCAATGGGATAGCCTCCTGGTGGAGGGACCACACAACATACATTCACATACATCGCGTCTCACCGTATGAAATGATGACATGTGCGAAGCACTAATATCACAAGCAGTTTATAGGGCGAAGCACTAACATCACACGCAGATATGATGCGAAGCACTAAGCTCAAACAAGACATGCATTCGTACACATTCATCCAATGTAAATGCAACATCCACACACAAGCATATAATAGTTTTAAAAAGATTGTAGTAGCGACTTAAGTCTGCTTACTGGAGTCCCCAGCAGAGTCGCCACCTGTCAACGTCGAGATTTTTGGGTGTCCCTTTCCGTTACTTGTTCTTTGGTGTTCTCATTTTACGTGAGATTTGTTTGAAAAAACAAGTGAAAAAGGTCCGACATGTATGATGTCGACGATGGGACTGTTAAGAGTCGCCAATTGGTTTTTTAAATAGTTGTACCAACATAACTGGGAAAAGGTTTGCACATTGACCCAGTGGTGTGACACTGATATAAGGGTTGGCAAAACCGAGATTCGTTTAGGGTCCGGGGACTTGATTATGCAGGGGGAAGGTGTTAGGCACCCCCCGACATACGTGTTACCACGGTGACCGCCTCTTTTCAAGAAACTATTATCTGAGTGTGTGTGCGTGTGTGTGTGTGGGTCAATGTGCTGTTATATGAAAGTTGTACGAGGCCTCTTTCGAACCTATATACACAGGATTTGAATTTATGTAAAAATTCAGTTTTTAGCAAGATATGGCAATGATGTTTTATAAAAGAGGTTTTTCAGACCCTGATGCTCAATAGGAATTGAGACCTTTTACACTTCCATTTTTATTAAGTGAGCGGCTGAATTGATTTTATTTGACGGATGCGAGGCATCCGTATGAAAAATAATATATACACAAATAATGCCGACTTCCTCGTGGGTATGGAAACCATCTGAGGAAATATAGACATCGCAAAATAATTTACAAGCTGCTTAAAGCTAAAATGTCCATTACGGGAACCGAATCTAGATCCAATGGGATGAATCTGTGATCACATGATTCCTAGGCGCACAGAATATTGCAATTTGTATAAAAGCAATAAGCAGGTATATATATATAAAAGCGGTAAATATATATATATAGACAAGATCACCAACCACGAAGCACCTCCATGGGGGATCGGAAATATAAATAAAGTTGTTAAAAGTCAGAATACGGCCAATCGCCACTTAAGTAAACTTTAGCAGATTTAAATATAAAGAAAGTCAGTAAAAGTATCAACTCGCCATTTAAGGAACTCAGCAGGACAAAATATATATATATATATATATATATATATATATATATATAAAAGCAATAAACGCACCAGATGTAAAATCCAGGCTCATCAAACATAGTTCGACCACAGTTCATATATATAAGTATATATATATAAAAGCGAGTAAAAGCACCAGACCGAAGTCTAGGCTCATCGAACAAAGTTCGACACACAGTTGATATATATAAGTATATATATATATAAAAGCGAATAAATGCACCAGACCGAAGTCTACGCTTATCGAACAAAGTCCGACACACAGTTGATATATATATATATATATATATATATAAGTGAATAAACGCACCAGACCAAAGTCTAGGCTCATCGAACAAAGTCTGACAGACAGTTAATATATATAAGTATATATATATATATTAAAGCAGTAAACGCTCCAGACCGAAGTCTAGGCTCAATCGAGGCATAACTCAATAATGTTAGTCAATATATATATATATATATATATATATATATATATATATATATATATATATAATATATATATATACAGACTGGAATGAAGCCATGGACCGAAGTCCGGGCAAAAGCAAGCAACACGACTCTCAACCTGTAGAAGGGTGTGTGCAAAGATGAAGAGAAAGAATCTAAAGTGTGTGAGAAGGCTTACAGCTGACTGATAAAAAGGGCTTCTATATCTTTAGAGTGGGTAAACTTTGGGCTTTTGTGGGTACAAAGAGGCTATATATGAGCTCACAGGTGTTTGAAAGTGTGAAAATACACTGTATGGCAAGTGCAGAGCAAATTGTGCAGGGTTTCCCCGTCTTTTTTCTCTTAAAAATCAGCACCCCAAGCCCTCTATTTATAGGCATATGTGTCAGATAGGTGTACTGCTATTTGAGCCGCAGTGTACCAGAGGCAGGTCGGGTCTACTGGTTCGCCGGGCCCGGTAAATCTCGAAGCACGCGTGCACTCGAGCAATCGTAATGTCCAATCGGATTTTGAGAGCGCGCACCGCATCCGTTTGAGGTATTCAGGACCTATTTCATACCGCTGTTGTCGAGAGTTGTACGATGGCATGGGATTAGAGTTTATACGAAGTCATTGAAGATGGGACGATGCCCTCCGGTCTTCAAGCTTCAACTTTCATCCGTTACCCCGCACAATAGTCACTCGGGATTGGTTAGCCTTGTGGGACATCGTTGCATAGAGACGTGACGTGGCATCGTGTTGGACGAGATGACGATGTTGCCCCTCACCGGTTTTATCGCCGGATTGGGCCGATAAAGCAGACGTTGCTCAGACTTCGCTGAGATTGGACTGCTGCATTTGTTGAAGGTCATCAATATCATCTTTGAGGTGTGCCTGTCCTCCCGATGTTATTGCCGGGTTGGCACAATGTATCTCATTGTGAGTGCCAAGATTGAAGCTGATGGCATTTGAAACAAGCATTTCTGGGGTTATCTCCGAAACTGCATTCCTTGGGGTTATCACCAAGGTTGGTGGCTATTCCCATGGTTGGGACCGAGGACCGATACCTCGGGGTCATCTTGAGATTAATCCGTCTTCTCGGTGTGTGTTAAGATTGTTTCTCGCAGTCTCGGGGTTAGATCCGAGGTTGAAACCGTTACTCCCAGATTGCAATCCGGGGTTGATGTTGCACTTCCGGTAGTATCCGGTATGGATTTGGATTGTCTTTCAGGGCTCACTCTTAAAAGACTTAATCATCCTCCCGCAATGTTAATAATGATGAATACGTAAAATTTTGAGTGTCTACAATATGTATTATATATCATGTAAAGAATATAGTAAAGGTTACGTACTTGGGATAAGACTCCGATAAATGTAAGTTAAGTTTGATATTTATATTATTGTTATTATTATTAGTATTATTTCGCTCATAGAAATGGTATCGTGAAGAACCGAGTTCGGGTTTCAAGTACCCGAGTTTGGGGTCTTTACAGTTTGGGGTCTTTACAGTTCGGGTTTCCGGTCATAGAAATGGTATTCTTGAAGACTTCTTAGCCTACCCTAGAGCGTGAAATCAAATTTTGTATTGACCCCAGTACAAAACCCATTTCTTAAACCCTCAAATATTTTCTTCACCTAAAACGAATGTAACATGTGCCAAAGACGTTGGCTCGAGCTGTTGAAGATTACGATCATATCATTCAATACCATTGTGGAAAAGTGAACGTAGTAGCTGACGCGTTGAGTAGAAGATCGTATTCGTTTACAAGTGCAAATATATGAACCCCAATGAAGATAACGAATATACGAGTAGAATCGACTTTAATCGATAAAGTTAAAGCCGCTCAAGCTATACACCTGGAGCTGATGAATGTGAAGAATTAAGAAGGTTCAAGAGGGCGTTATTCTAGAAGCAAGAATTGACGAAGAGAAGAAATCTCAACCCTCGATTTAATTGGCCCATTTGAAATCCTCGATAAAGTAGGAACTGTGGCTTATAGACTCGTTGCACCGCCAAGTATGTCGTGTGTTCATAACGTTTTTAACGTATCGACGTTACGTAAATATGGGGATGACTCAAACCACATTATTAATTTAGAACCGGACGATATAGTGGATGATTTAACGTATGAGGAGATACGTGTTAAAATCTTGGATAAGAAGGATTATATTCGACACTCAAAGGTTATACCTCAAGGGTTAGAATTTGAAGTGAGGTCAAGGTATCCTCACCTGTTCGGTATACCAGGTACGTACGTAAATTTTGAGGGAGAAATTTCATAAGGAGGGGAGATTGTGAGACCCCAGATTTTATGAATAAAGATTTAATTTTCTCGAAATAATTTTTTTAAATATTATGGTGTGGATTTGATATAATGTTATAGTTGTGGGTAATATTTATAAATTTTACAAAGTACGCAAGTTATTATATAATATTCGATTGGTAGGGCAATATTCTTTTTGTCGGGGAATATCCGTATGACGGTACAATCATTGGTGGACCCCACAACGGAATTATTGTCGGATTGAGAAAACGACAAAAATACTTTATGAAAATAACGGCGGAGTTTTTACCGTTAATCGTTAAACTACCCTAGTAGTAAAAGTACAAGAATGTCTGGCGTGGATGTATAGTAGCACACAGTATTGATTATAGATGCTTACGTGAGAAGTCACTCGCTTATACTCAATTATTGCTAAAGAATTGCCGTGATCATATCTCTCATATTATTGATTGGATTATTGTCATAGTATCATCTGCATAATATGTTATTTTATTAAATTAATAATTGAGACGACAAAGTTATTCATATTATTAAATTGCAATATTTACAATGTCTAGAAGTTCTGTCAAGGAGAGGTTTGGTCACCAAATTGGGCGCCAATAGGGAGAAATCCTTATTGAAAAGCCCCCTCTTTCCTGGGAACGACCTGGTTGATAAATATTGTGAGTTATAATATTAATGATGAATGTTATTAAAATTGAAGAGTGTTCGGAGTTGAATTTGGAGACGCGGACATGATATTTGAGTCCGGAACGATAAAATTAGTAAAAATAGTCTATAAACACAAAATTTTCTGGAATTCACTATTTGGTCAAAAAGTCAACAGTTGACTTTTTCGGGAAAAGTCAAACATTGAAATTTTGAAATTTATATTTTTGATAAAAATGGTTTCATTGTGTTGGAATTATTTGTGTTAGAGAAAATCGACAATTATTTCGATAATAATTGATGTCTGGAGGTTATATTGACCAATCGGGTATTTAACCGGATAAATGAGTAATTGATTGCTATTATTTCACATGATTATAAATTTTTGTTCACATGTGTATACTATTGTTTCACATTCTTGTTACTATTAGGGGAGTTGGTGCAAAATTGATAATACTTGCATGACTAAGTTAAAAATAGAGGTATAGATGGAGGTACTATACTGTAATTCGTATTTTCACATGTCTAGAACTATTAATTCACATAATTTACCATTGAATCACATTATTTACAGTTAGGGGAGGTGGTGCAAGTTTGATAATACTTCCATGACTAAATTAAAAATAAAGGAAAAGTTGGAGGTATTGTACTGTAATTTTTTGAGCCCCAAAACGTGCAATTATCGAAACTATATTTTTCTATAAATAGAAGCTCATTCTTCCTTCATTTCTCACCAATTCACAAAAGCTTTAGAGCAATTATTATAGAGAGAAATTATAGAGAGAAAGAAGAAGAGAAGCATGCTACCTCACTATTCCAGTATCCAGTTTTTCCAAGGTAGGGAGTATTATTTCTTTCTTATCCATGAAGAGAACTTCTGTTATTCCATTCATTATTATTCTGTTGGAATAACTTGTATACGCGGGCTACCCTATACTTGGTGAAATTCTTCTGTTGTTCCATTCTTTATCATTCTGTTGGAACATCTTGTTCATGCGTTTCTCACGGACTGATTCGAAATTCTTTATTATTATCTCATTGGAATATCCCGCTCATGCTTTTTACTTGGGATTCGATTAAAATCTTTATTATTTACATTGGAATATCTCAGATGTATGCTTTTACTGTAGGACGATTCCGCTCTCTTTATTATTTTGTTGGAATATCACGTCTGCATGCGTTTTACAATCGAACCCGATTCCGTTATTTATTATTCATTGGAATAACTCGCTGCAATCTGCCTCATCGACGCCTCGGTGATTTCCTTTGTTATTCCATTCCTTATTATACTCGGTTGGTTAAAGTTTTGACTTCTATACTCCATGAAATTAGTGGAATATTCTTGATATTTGCGCTTCATCCAAAGATCTTTTCATGGAAATATTCTTCCGAGCATTCTTGAATTTTACCGCACAAAGCAAAGATCATGTCGACAATTTGGACGTTATTAGTTCCCTGAATAAATTAATTCTTGAACTTGTTTTATTGAATTCTTATATCATTGTCATCATCCTCATGTTTATATTTTGTTGAAAGTCATCGTATTCAGTAGTGCATAGATGGACTTGGTATGATTATGACCGAGGATTATTCGATTGTAATCATGACCGTAATGTTACAAATGATGTGGTAAAAGTCCTCATTGCCCCAGTAGTGCATTGATGGACGATTGTTGGCATGATCATGACCATTATTGAATACACAAATATTCTTGGCCCGTAGTGCATGGATAATTGTGGTCGTGATACTAAAGAATATCCTTGGCCATAGTGCATGGGGGTGATTCGATGATGTGGATTATTTATTTAGTCGTGTCCCAAATGATAAAAGTGATGAAAAACCTTCTAAATCATAAAAGATAGTAGATTTTATTCTCTACTTGACTCTTTTAATGGATTGCTTGTTCACCGCAGATTAAACTTGATGGTTGTTATATTGTATCGCTTAAACATTGTTGAAGGCTAACGATAATATATTCTACATTATCTTAGTCATAATATTTCCTCTTGGGCTAGTTGAGCTCACCCTTTTACTTTCATTGTTCTCTTCACGAAATGAGAACGTAGCGAGGGGACTAGTCGGGAAGCGGAGTGAGTTTAATCAAAATGATAGCATTAGTAGTCCTCACTATTACGTGAAATAGTGTGATAATAATTGTAATGAGGACTCTTTTTGAGTTTGTATACTCTCTAGTAGACAATATTTGTATTCAAACTCACAGTTTATGTTTTGTCGTATTGTACACGACAGTTGTATTATTAAGTTGTATTTGAATTCTGTACCATGTAAGTGGTGACCCAAGATGGGTGACGTATACCTATTTTGGGGGCGTCACAAATGCCATACCTCGTTAGCATGCAAATACATCGAGGGATGTCTGCTCAAATCACCCAACAGCTCTGGGTTTGCCACCTGAATACTCGGGAACTCCCTACGAGGAACATGTATAGCAGGAGCAGGATCCTCAATCGGAATATCTGCCTCCTCGTCCTCAACGTTTGGCACATCTACCCTGACAGGATGAATCACGGCCTCCACTAACCGACAAGGCTGTCTGACAGAATGAGGACGAGGCACTTCGGAAGCCCTCCGCCGTATGCCAGAAGTGGTCCTGTGAGAACTGCTTAGCTGATCCGGATCCATAATATCCGGACAACAAGTCTCCAAATCACCTCAGAAAGGGTGTGGTATTTCCTTACTTGGAGATTTCTAAAATGCATTTATGACTATATGCATGCATGCATTTACTTTAACATATAATAGAGTAAAAATGCATGACTACCCAATGCCTACATTTGGAAAATTTTTGTCATAGTCCCCTTTGAAAATAGGACTATCCACATGCACATACGCATGTCTAGGTTGCCATTCAGTAGCACACCTGCCCCAAAGTCATATACATAATATATGCATTCAAAATCAAAATCATCATGCATAAGGTCAACCTCAATACTAGGAGTACTTTGTTATGATACCTTTTGCTCATTGGACCTCAAATAGGACAAAAAATAGCAGAAAAAGGTGCCAATTTGACTGTCTCAAAAGTTAAATTTTTTCACAACACTATGTTCAGCATGGTTTAATACTAACATTTACTATGTTGAATATTTTTTATCAAGTCATTTGTACATACATAATCAATACTATGTGTTTAGATGCATTTCATGCGCTAACTCACAATCCAACGGATAAAAACTAGAAAAAATACATGCATACATTACCAGGATAGTGTAAAACACTTGTACGGTGACAGAATTTATAGAAAATAGCCCGAACTCAGCAGATCTGAAAGAGGCTCACGGATTTTCCTTCGCGCGACAAGTTGAAAATGACTTGTGAGACCAACCTGCTGGAATTTATCATCCGTGATTCGTCAGCAGCTCACTGCTGCTACAAAGAAAAGCACCTCGCGGAACCCCCCATGGGTCCCACCCCTTCGGCTCGGTCCAGTTCGAGTTGCAAAGGAGTTCTTGCGGACTAGAAAAGTCAAATCCGGAATAAAAATGCCACACGATTGAGCAAAACAGCATACAATCCTAGTCTTCTCAAATGAAATTTTGAGTCAGTACATCGCTCATTGGTAGTCACCCGAACAAGAGGTATACCATGCAGATGATCTCAGTTGTCATAAATCACATACGGCAATACCTTGTACAGGTCCGATGCCGCCAACTCCGTGTCGTTACCCTAAGTGAATCCCCGACAAGGGTTACAACGTATATCCCCGACGAGGGTTACAACGCATGCTCATCCGTTGACACACAAATCAGCGAAGGTCAAGTAGCCTTGACATCATGATAACCGGGGGAAGCAAACCCAACAAGGCATTGGAAGCCATCCGATGACCAGCCGCTGCTACACACATTAGCGATGGTTACAATGTATATCCCCGACAGGGGTTACAACGTGAAGCCCTGGCAGGGGATTACAAAGTACATTTAAGCCGTTGACACACATATCAACGAAGGTCAAGCAACCTTGACGTTATTTCAGCCGATATCGATTAAACCTATCAGAGCTCTAGAGCTATTCGAGGATTTCATGCTCGATTGCTCTTATACCCCGGTGGTACCCCAATGGGGGTTACAACGCATGCTCAGTCGTTGATTCACACGTCAGCGAAGGTCAAGCAACCTTGACAGTATATCCCACAGGATTTATTTTTTTTTCAGCCGTTGATTCACATGTCAGTGAAGGTCAAGCAGCCTTGACAGTATATCCTACAGGATTTTTCAGCCGTTGACTCACATGACGGTGAAATACAAGTCAACAAAGGTCAAGCATCCCTGACAGCATTTACTGTTGGCAGTAAATCCAACAGAATCTTCACATGTCCTGACAATACCAACCATGAAAGGTCAATGTTATCAAAGAGGATAGATGATGGAATATGTTATACACATCCTCAAACAGACCAAGCTTTATCCCCACAGATGTCTTGCACATAAGAGGTACCTCTTCAGGATCAAGTCATTATCAAGAACACGGGAATTTGGTTATAACTCCAATATCAACATCCAAACAGATTCGGCTTATACATCAAATCTGGTCAGCATTGCCAATCCCCAGTTGAAGCAACAGGGATCCAGCAATCATCCCCAGCATGTTGGGCTATAACCCCATACACATGCATCATACATTTGCCTCATGTTGCTACATATAGTACCATGTTTGTCTTATTTCGTTTCAAGTGTCTAGGATTCTTTATCCTACCCATGCATTGCCATGCATGAGTACGATAAAGAGGGGCATCTGTAGACACTCAAAATTTTCTGTACTATTGTTACTAACATTGCAGGAGGACAGATTCGTCTTTTAAGAGAGAACCCTGAAAGACAATCCATACCGAATACTACCGAAAGCTCAGCATCAACCCCGGAGCCCACTCTGGGAGTAACAGTTCCAACCTCGGATGTAACCCCGAGGCATGCAGATCCAATACCGGAACACACACCGGAGAAGATCGATTAATCTCAGAGATAACCCCGAGGTATCCAGTCTCAGTCCCAACCATGGGAATAGCCACCAACCTTGGTGATAACCCCAAGGAATGTAGTTTCGGTAATAACCCTGGAAATGCTTGGTTCAAATGCGACTAGCTTCAATCTCAGCGCTCACAACGAGATACATTGTACCAACCCGGCGATAACATCGGGAAGACAGGAACAACTCAAAGATGACAATAAAGACCTTCAACAATTGCAGCAGTCCAATCTCAGCGAAGTCTGAGCAACGTCTGCTTTATCAGCCCAATCCGATGATAACACCGGTGAGGGGCGACATCGTCATCTATCCAACGCGATGCCATGCCACGTCGTCTCAACATCTCTATGCAACGATGTCCCACAAGACTAATCAATCCCGAGTAACTATTGTGCGGGGTAACGGATGAAAGTTGAAGCTTGAAGACCAAAGGGCATCGTCCCATCTTCAATGACTTTGTACAAGCTCTAATCCCATGCTATCGTACAACTCTCGACAACGATGGTTCGAAATAGGTCCTGTATACCTCAAACGGATGCCCGGATTGCACTTCTGAAAGTTTGAGTGGACATTACAAAGGTTCGAGTGCACGCATTTTGAGACGACCGACCAAAAAAAGAAAAATCCTCACCACCCGGGTTGCCTCTGGTACACCTGCGGCTAAATTGCCTATAAATAGAGGGCTTGGGCAGCCCATTTTGGAAGAGAAAAAAGGCGAGGAAGCCCTGCCCAATTAGCTCTGCACTCACCCCATGTAGTGTACTTTCCCCTTTTAAACACCTGTGAGTTCATATATAGCCCCTTTTGTACCTACAAAAGTTAGTGTTTACCCACTCTAAAGATATAGAAGTCTTCTTTGGCAATCAGTTGTAAGCCTTCTCACACACTTTAGAGTCTTTCTTCATCTCTCAAGACACACCCTTCTACACGCTGAGAGTCGTGTTGCTTGCTTTTGCCTCGACTTCTATTCGTGGTTTCATTTCATCAGTATATATATATATATATATATATATATATATATATATATATATTGACTAACATTATCGAAGTTATGCCTCGATTGAGCCTGCATTTTGCCTCGAGCGTTTATTTGCTTTAATATATATATATATACATTTATATATATATTAAGCGTGGTCAAACTTTGTTCGATAAGCCTGAGACTTGATGCAGTGCGCTTATTGCTTTTTTATATATATATATATATATATATATATATATATATATATACACCTTGATATATATTAATTGTGTGTCGAACTTTGTTTGATGAGCCTAGACTTTTGCCCTGGTGCGTTATCGCTTTAATATATATAAATGTATATATATATATATATATATATATATATATATATATATATATATATACATTTATATATATTAACTGCAAGGCTTGGACTCTATTCGATGAGCTCGGATTTTACATCCTACAAGTTTATTCACTTATATATATATATATATATATATATATATATATATATATATATTTCATTCCCCACTCGAGTTTACTTCGTGGTTGTTGATCGCTTTTATGACTTTCTTTACGTTTCATCTCGCTTGAGTTTACATCGTGGCGCTTGATCGCTTTGTACAACTTTATTTACATTTTGTCTTTACCGCAGCTTTTACTTTTGTGGCGGTTGACCAGATTTATGACTTTATTTACTTTTTTTGTCCTACCGAGTTTCCTCTGTGGCGGTTGATAGCTTTTAATGACTTTATTTACATTTTCGATCCCCATGGAGGTGCTTCGTGGTTGGTGATCATGTCTCAGATATATATATATTTACGACTTTTTATATATATACCGCCATCGCTTTCATACAAATTGCAGTATTCTGTGCGCCTAGGAATCATGTGATCATAGAGTCATCCCATTGAATCTAGATTCGGTTCCCGTGATGGACATTTTCAGCTGTAAGCAGGTTGTAAATTATTCTGCGTTGTCTAAATTTCCTCAAATGGTTTCCATACCCACGAGGAAGTCGGCATTTTTTTGTATATTATTTTCGTACGGATGCCTCGCATCTGTCAAATAAAATCAATCAAGCCGAGCACTTAATAAAATGGGAGTGTAAAAGGTCTTAATTACTATTGAGCATCAGGGTTTGGAAAAAACCTCTTTTATAAAACATCACTGCCTTATCTTGCTTAAAAGTGAATTTGTATATAAATTCAAACCCTGTGTATATAGGTGTGAACGAGACCTTGCACTACTTCTAAATAACAGCACTTTGACCCACACACACACACATTCAGATAATAGTTTCTTGAAAAGAGGCGGTCACCGTGGTAACACGGATGTCGGGGGGTGCCTAACACCTTCCCCCCGCATAACCAAGTCCCCGGACCCTAATGAATCTCAATTTCACCGACCCGTATAGCAGTGTCACATCACTGGGTCAATGTGCAAACCTTTTCTCGGTTGTGTTGGTACAACCATTTAAAAAACCAACTGGCGACTCTTAACAGTCCATCATCGACATTATACATGTCAGACCTTTTTCACTTGTTTTTTCAAATAAATCTCACCTAAAATGAGAACACCAAAGAACAAGTAACGGAAAGGGACATCCAAAAATCCCGACGTCAACAAAGTTCTTAACAGCAACTGAGTAGCAACAATCAAGAACTCAACAACTACTAATCAACTGAAGGAAGTTCCAAGTCAGAAGGACTTGAAGAGTTCTAAGTGAACTATGAAGAGCCAAGTCTGCTGGACTTGAAGAGTTCAAGAGTGAACTAAGAAGTTCCTAAACTACTAGTCTAGAAGGAATATGTGTGATTCAGAAAGTGTAAAAAAACATCCTTAGTGGATTTCCTACTCGAGGAGTAGAAGAGTGGACTAGGAGCTTTAAGTGCTCTGAACCACTTAAAATGACTATGTCTATTACATTCTTGCTATAACTGTCATATCTATCATAACTGCTATAACTGCCTCACTCTCATTAACTCACTATCTTAAGGGAGATTAAAACAAATATTAACTCCGCTGAGTTTTAATCATTATCAACTAACAAGTTAAAACAAAAAGATTTTTAAAATATCTATTCAACCCCCCCCCTTCTAGATAACTATTGTGCCTCTAGAACTAATAATTGGTATCAAAGCAGGTTTTATTATATAGCCTACAAAGCTTAAGTAGATCCAATGGCACACTTACCAAGCGAATCAAGGACTGGAAGAGGCAGCAAGCCACCAATGTGCAATAAAGATAAATTCGCAAATTGGAAAGTCAGGATGCAAGCATACATGGACTCAATAGATGAAGATCTATTTGAGACTATTCAGAATGGGCCCTATGTTCCAACAAAGCTTGCACCAACTACAGACAATCCAAACAGAATACAAATCAAAGTCAAAGAGGAGTGGACAAACAATGAGAAGAAATATGTTAAACTCGATAAGAAAGCCAAGAACATTTTGTTTCAATCCTTAGAAGACGATCTGTTCGAAAATGTGGTCAACAGTAAAATAGCAAAGGAGGTTTGGGAAGCACTACTCATCATGCATGAAGGAACGAAAGAAGTAAGAGAAAATAAATAATCTCTCCTGACACAGCAGTATGAAATGTTCGCTAATGTTCAAGGAGAAAACGTCACTGCCACCTACGAGAGATTTAACGTTCTGCTCAACTCTCTACGAGCTTATGGAAAGATCTATCAAAACAAAGATCTAATCATAAAGTTCATGAGGGCCTTACCAAGTAAGTGGGATGCCAAAACCACTGCTATTAGAGAGTCAAAGAATCTCCACGAGATGACTGTTCAACAGCTATACGGTAACCTTTTCACATATGAACTGGAGCTGACTCAACGAGCAGAAACTCTGTCAGAAGGCAGAAAGAAGGATAAGGGTGTTACTCTCAAAGCAAATGAAAGTACCTCCAAGGTCAACACTAAATTGACTCGGACTATGATGAAGACCTTGCAATGCTGGTAAAAAGACTAAGAAGGTTTATGTGTCAAGGCAAAACCAGCAAACAAAAGAAGGTCAACAACTACAACAGCCATGAGCAAATGAATGATCTATGCTACAACTACAAGAAGCCTGGCCACTTCATTTCCAATTGCAACAAACCTCTCAGAGAAGAGCTAAAGAAGAAATCACATCCAAAGAAGGAATACAAAGGTAACAAAAGGCCTCAGAAGAGAGACAAAGGCCTTGTAGCTGGAGGATTGTGGAGTGACTCAGACAATGACTCAACTCCTGAATCTGAAGATGATGAAGATCCCCAAATGGCTAATCTATGCCTAATGGCCAAACATACAAAGGATAAACTAAACTCCAACATACAAGAAGTAATTATCGATGAGGTATTTGACTTCAACTCTCCTGATGTAGACATTAATGATTTGAGAACTGCACTGCATGGCATAACAACTGATCTGCATCAATACATAAAGTGGTTCGTAGTTACGTCAAGGATTATTCACTTCTTCAAGAGGAGAAAAAGAAAGTTCAAGAAGAACTGGAAACAACCCTTCTAAGTACTAACTTTCTCTCCAAGCTTGAGGCTGAGAATGAAATCTTAAAACATACCAATGAACTCAATGCACAAAGAGAGTCCAATCTAACCTCTAAAATTGAGGAACTAGAAAAGACTATCTCTACATGGAATAAATCCTCATGATCCATGGACTCCCTACTCTCTAGTCAGAGAAGTGCATCCATGTAATGTGCCTAGACTTTGGGGGATCCACCTCAGGGCCATGTGTGGAAAAGATAAAGGAAACTAGCACTAGTAATGCTTCAAGTTTTAGTAGAGGCATTACATTTGTGAAATCCTCACATGAGGAAGAACCAGCCCAGCCATGTTCTACTAATTCAATCCATACTCCAAGGAGTAAAGGATCCCATGCTGGCCTGGGCTTCATAAAAGAAAAGAGTAACACATCCACTACTCACCAACCTCGAAGGATCGTAGAGTCAAGTAAGACCAACTCTACGAATCAACTGGGAAGGTACAGTAGAGGTAAGGTACACTCCTCACAATTCATAAAACTTAAGGACACGTGGAAGAATAAAAATCAGTTTAACATAAGGATGACTAAAGAACCACAAAAGTTCAAATGGAGAATGAATTCTCACACACACACACAAGCATGCATCATATTAAATGTTTTATGTGCTACAAAATTGGTCACAAGGCTGCAAAGTGCTATTATAATTCCATGCATGTGAGACCCAAGATCAAACAGATTTGGGTCCCCAAGGGAACTAACAAATTTATTTTGCATTATTTTAGTCATAATATTTCTTACCGGGCTAGTTGAGCTCACCATTTTGCTTTAATTGTTCTCTTCAGGAAATGAGAACGTAGCCGGGACTAGTCGGGGTATGGAGTGACGGTCCGTGATGGTTGTTTTAGTAGTCCTAACTATTTAGTGTGATAATAAATGTAATGAGGTCTCCTTTTATAGTTTGAATACTGTCTATTGTATTCTGTACCATGTATTTGGTGACTTAGAATGGGTGATGTATACCTATTTTGGGGGCGTTACAATTACAAACAAATTTTGTTATGTACAAATTATTTTTGATTTTTGTTTAACAAATTGGATAACCAATTTAATAAATATTGTCGTAGTATTTTGTTTTGATTTTTTGTACTATAGAATGTTATTAATATTTTTAGTGTTTTATTTCAAAAATTATTATTTTAATAGTTTAAGACCCCAAATTTTATGAATAAAGATTTAATTTTTTGTATTTTTTTTAATATTAAGATGTGGATTTGATATAATGTTATAGTTGTGGGTAATATTTATAAATTTTTTAAAGTAAGCAAGTTGTTATAAAATATTCATTTGGCCGAGGAATGTTCGTTTTATCAGGAAATATTAGTACGACGGCACAATTATTGGTGGACCCCACAACGGAATTATTGTCGGAGTTAGAAAACGTCAAAAATATCTTTTTATAAAAATAACGACGAAAGTTTTACCGTTAACTATTGAAATACTCGGTGATAAAAGTACAGTATTACGCGTGATTAAATAGTAGCAAACAATATTGATTATTGATGCTTACGTGAGAAGTCACTCAGTTTATTTCAATTATTGCCACAGTAATTGTTGCATAGTATCTCACGTTATTTGATTCAATTATTGTCACAATATTTTATATTATTAAATCAATAATTGAGAAGATAAAGTTATTCATATTATTATTTGCATTATTGACAATGTCTAGAAAATTCTGTCGAAGAAAGGGGTTTTGGTCACCTAATTGCGCGCCAATAGGGATAAATCCTTATTAAAACCCCCCTCTTTCCTGGGAATGATCTGGTTGTTAATATTACAAGTTATAAATGATGAATAATTGTTGTTCAAAAATGTGTTTTGAGAAGCCAAGTGAATTGAGATAAATAGAGGAGATTTTTATGAAGTATTTGTTATAAATTTGGCTTATTGCATAGACCCCCACTTACTATATATATATATATATATATATATATATATATACACACACACACACACACACACACACAAACATCACTTTCACTTTCACTTTCACTTTCCACCACACAGACACACACACACACACCCTCACATACACGCACGAACACACTCTTTATATATATATATATATATATATATATTATAATTTTTGTTTTATTTGATTATTATATTATTAGTTTGAAAGTTGGGCGACTGAAGAATTACAGAATTGGCCCGTGAATTCTTTCAACTGTTGGTCCGTGATATTTTTCTGAAATAGTTCCATTCCATTCTCCTATAAATAGGATGCTCAGTTTAGAAATTAAAATCACACCAGAATCTGAGAATTCTTCTTCTATAATATTGAGCATATTTCTTTTGAGTTTAAGGAAGCTTTGAGCTTGGCATATAGCTTGTTATCACGAAGCCTTTGAAGTACCAGCTTCAAATGGCGCTCATGATGTAAGACCCCAACTTTTATAAATAAAGATAAATTTTCTATAAATATCATTTTTGAATATTATGGAGTAAATTTGATATAATGTTATAGTTGTGAGTAATATTTATAAAAGTACGCAAGTTGTTATATAATATTCGATTGGTCGGGGAATATTCGTTTTAACAGGAATATTCGTACAACAAGACAATCATTGGTGGACCCCACAACGGAATTATTATTTCTTGATTGAGAAAATGACAAAAATACTTTTATATGAAAATAACGGCGGAAGTTTTACTGCGTTAACTATTGAAACACCTGGTGTTAAAAGTATAGTAATACGCCAGAGTTGCATAAAGAGCACACCAGATTGATTATTGATGCTTACGTGAGAAGTCACCGCTTTTGTTCAATTATTGTTACAGTAATTGTTGCATAGTATCTCACGTTATTTGATTCAATTAGTGTCGATATTTTATATATTATTAAATCAATAATTGAGATGACAAAGTTATTAATATTATTATTTGTAATATTAACGATGTCTAGAAGTTCTGTCAAGGAGAGGTTTGGTCACCTAATTGCGCGCCAATAGGGAGAAATCCTTATTGGAAAGCCCCCTCTTTCCTGGGAACGACCTGGTCGATTAATATTGTGAATTATAATAATGATGATAAATGTTGTTAAAAATATGGAGGATATTTTTATGAAGTATGTGGTGTATTTATGGACCCCCCCCCCCCCCCCATTTATCTATTTTTTCAAAATAATTGGTAGAAATTTTTTTTGTATAATAAAGGTGGACCCACATATATATATATATATGTGATATGGATGTCTAAAATTGCTGTGGAATGGGGAAAAAGGTATGTCACAGATTATGAAGGTAATGTTATATTTATATATTTTTTAAGTATTATATATATATATATATATATCTTTTAAAAAGTTGGATTCATCAGTTAGTTTCAGGATGAAATAAAGTGACTTTATAAAAAAAAAATATGTATATATTTTTATATATATATATATATATATATATATATTATATTTTATTTAAAAGTTTTGTTTTATTAGAATAATTTATGGACCGTCCAATTAAAAGTAAATCAATCTGGACCGTTCAAGAATTAGTTACTATGAAGTCGATTCTTCTATAAATAGAAGTTTATTCCTTCATTATTTCTTACGAATTCACTGAAACTCTAGAGAGAAAATTATAGAAAGAAAGAAGAAAAGTATTTTGCTACTTCCCTACTCTTATATCCAGTTTCTTTTACGATAAGGGGTATTATTTCTTTTGTATTCATGAAGAGAACTTCTGTTATTCCATTATTTATTATTCATTGAATAACTCAGATACGCAGGATACCCTATACTTGGTGAAATTCTTCGTTATTCCATTCGTTATTATTCTCGTTGAATATCCCGCTCTCAAGGCTTTTACTCGCCCTTTTATTAACTGAATTCCGATTCCGCTTTTTTATTATTCTCGTTGAATATCATGCTTTTCGACCGATTCCTTTTTTTATTTCTCGTTGAATATCCGTCGGACGACCGGATTCGTTAATTATTATTCTCGTTGAATAACTCGCTCGTAAGCTGGGTCTATCGCATGCCCGGTGATTTCTTTTGTTATTCCATTCCTTATTATACTCAAATTGGTTAAAGTTTTGACTTCTATACTCCATGAAATTAGTGGAATATTCTTGATATTTGCGCTTCATCCAAAGATCTTTTCATGAAAATATTCTTCCGAGCATTCTTGAATTTTTATCGCACAAAGCAAGATCATGTCGACAACTTGGACGTTATTAGTTCCCTAATAAATTAATTTTGAACTTGTTTTATTAAATTCTTATATCATTGTCATCATCCTCATGTTTATATTTTTTGAAAGTCATATGTGGCCTATAGTGCATAGATGGACTTGGTATGATTACGACTGTGGATTATTCTAAGATAATCACGACCGTAATGTTACAAATGATGTGGTAAAAGTCCTCATTGGCCCGTAGTGCATTGATGGACAGTTGTTGGCATGATCATGACCATCGATGAATACACGAATGTCCTCGCCCGTAGTGCATGGATAATTTGTGGTCGTGATACTAAAGAATATCCTCGCCAGAGTGCAGGGGTGATTGGTGATGTGAATTATTTATTGTCGAGTCCCAACGATAAAAGTGATGAAAACCTTTAAATCATAAAAGATAGTAGATTTTATTCTCTACTTGACTCTTTTAATGGATTGCTTGTTCACCGCAGCTTAAACTTGATGTTGTTATATTTTATCGCTTTAACACATTGTCAAGGCTAATGATAATTTATTTTTGCATTATCTTAGTCATAATATTTTTATCGGGCTAGTTGAGCTCACCTTTTCTTTCACTCGTTCTCTTCGTGAAAAATGAGAACGTAGTCGGGACTAGCCTGGGGAATGGAGTGATGGTCCCGATGATAGTATTAGCTAGTAGTCCTCACTATATTCGTTAAATAGTGTGATAATAAATATAATGAGGACTTATTCGAGAGTGGATATTATCTCTAGAAGACATGATTTATATTTAAACTCACATCTCTCTTGTTGTATAATTAAGATTGTATTTATATTCTCGTACTATGTATTTGGCGACTACTCGTAATAGGTGATGTATACCTATTTTGGGGGCGCTATAGTTGGTATCAAAGCTTAGGATATGATCCCCGGCTAAGATGTGAGACTAGAACTAGAGGGAGAGAGACGGGAATTCTTCGCTAGTATGACCTACCTAAGTTTATTTGGTATTTAATTGGTTGGTCAAAGTATAGGATAATATGTTATATGTTAATTAACCTTTGTTTTGTGGCAAGATTCAAAATGACATCCGAGAATGTTGAGAATAGCAATGGAGCACAGAGACCGCTGAGTCTCCACATATCAATAATCGTGAGAAATGTGCATCGTGAAGGCGACAATCCTCATGCAAACAACAACACCTAACCAAATGATGAATGATGGATTGTTTAGAGGCTTTATGCAATTCATGCAACATCAAAGCAGAGAGTGGGCCTCATCCAAAATGTAGGTGGAAACATTCGAAACTCTCTTGACGGCCACCGCTAAACAGCTTCAAGGAGCCGGGACCACCCGAGTTTATGGAGAGCCAAAACCACTTAAAAGAATGAAGCATGGATAAAGCAGATCACCAAGATATTTGATGTCTTGGGATGCTCCGAGGAGCAAAAGGTTCCCTTCGCCACCTTCATGTCAAGCGTGAAGAGGCAGACATCGGTGGGAATCATAAAACGCACTCAAACCGACGCACTCAAGATGTCTTGGGAGAAGTTCCAAGAGCTATTCAACGACAAGTACTTTCCCGAGAGTATTCGCTCACATGAAAGAGGTGGAGTTTATCAAGTTCGAATAAAATAATACGACCGTGTCGCAATACGAGGCTAAATTTTATGAGTTATCCCGGCCAGATCCCATTTGGTCGATAATGAGGAGCCGAATGACGCTAATGTTTTTAAGAGGTTTGAAAACCGAGATACGCCAATATCTTATTTCTCATAAACCGTGTTTGTACTCGATGTTGTAAATAGGGCTCAGTTATTGGAGAGCAGTAACGAAGTCAACGCAACCAAGAGAAAGTAAAATGACAAGATGAAAATACCAAAGGGTATCACCATCGGCTGGTGACAACAAACGGAGGGAATCAACATGCCGTAAATGGTAACCACTTTGGTGGTAATCATGGCCAAGACAAGAAAAATGGACATTTCAAGAAAAAGAGATTCAACAATGATGAAAAGACGCCAAGACCAAAGAACCGTGGTTAAGGAAGGAGAACGACCACCCATCATATGCTTCAAATGCGAGGGGAGGGACATATCACCCAAACCGCTGATGCCATCCAAAGCGTGTTATAATTGTGGAAGAGAAGGTCACCTAGCCCGATTTTATCGCTCACCAAGACAAGTTCACTAGGATGGAGGCACCAAAGGTCATTCCCGTAAAAGTCAAAAAGTGGTGGTAAGGGAGAGCATTTGTCGTGACCTCCCGTAAAGCAAGGAACCCAACGAGGTCATCATGGGTAAGCTTATCATAAACTCTAAATAAGTTTATACCTTATTTGATACCTGTTCTACCCATTCTTTTATTTCTCCTACTACATGCGCCAACGATTAAATTTGACGGAGAAATTAGATTTCGACTTATCTCGTTGAAACTCCGCTGGGAGAAACCTTCATTACATCCATCGCTTATAAGTCTTGTTTAGTTCAAATCGGCACCTCACATTAATACCGTCGATCTTATTTCTTTGAAAATACTTGCATTTGATGTGATTCTAGGATTGATTGGTTAACTACACATCATGCAAAAATTGATTATTTTCGTAAGGTTGTTAGCTTTCATATTCCTAACCAACCTATTATGCTAATTCAAGCAACCAAACCATTAAAATCAATCACCGCATCTCAAGCCATAAAGCTATTCATTTATTGAAAAACGGATGTCAAGCTTTCTTAGCTCATGTCACGGATCTAAACAAAAATACGCCAATTTTGAATGATATTTCTATTGTTAATGAATTTCCGACGATTCCCCTCAAGAACTCCCGCCTACCCCCAGAGCGTGAAATTGAATTTTGTATCGACTTTTGAACCCCAGACAAAACCCATTTCCAAAGCCCCATATCGAATGGCTCCTATTGAACTTCGTGAATTAAAGACCCAACCGCAGGAATTGTTAGACATTAGCTTTATTCGCCCTAGTACTTCTCCTCGGGGTGCTCTCGTTTCTATTCGTGAAAAAGAAAGATGGAGTATGCGATTTTGTATTGATTATCTGGAGTCAATCATGTCACCATCAAAAATAGGTACCCATTGCCACGTATTGATGACCGCTTTGACCAGCTTGCAAGGAGCCAAATTCTTTTCAAAATCGATCTTCGCTCCGGATATCACCAATTAAAGATTAGAACCGATGACATTCCAAAGACGGCTTTCGTAACTCCCAGACGGCATTATGAATTCCTAGTCATGTCCTTTGATTGACTAATGCCCCGCCGCCTTTCATGGATATGATGAACCGAGTATTCAAAGAATATTTGGATCACTTTGTGGTCGCTCTTTATTGATGACATCCTTATTTATTCCAAAAGCCGTGAAGATCATGAGCAACACTTGAGGTCGATACTCCAAAAGCTTCGTGAATATAAGCTTTATGCCAAGTTCAAGAAATGCGAAGTTCGCTTCGAGGAGGTAGCATTCCTTGGGCACGTGGTATCAAGTCATGGAATATCTGCTGACCCAAAGAAAGATTGAAGCTATTCAAAGTCGGGAGCAACCTAAATCAAATGATCAAGCACGTAGCTTTTTTGCTTAGCCGGGTTATTATCTGAGATTCGTGGAAGGATTTTTCTAATCGCTACTCCACTAACTCAAATTGACTCAAAAGATACAAAATTGGTTGAGCGAGGAATATGAGAAGAGTTTTCAAGAACTCAAGAGGAGACTCATTTCAAAGACTGCTCGACAATACCATCCGCCTTGAGGGATTTGTCATCTACAAATGATGCTTCGCAAAGGGTTGGGATGTGTTCTCATGCAACATGGGAAAGTCATAGCCTATGCCTCACGACAACTCAAAGAATATGAGAGGAATTATCCCACTCATGATCTAGAGTTGGCAGCAGTCGTTTTTGCACTAAAGATTTGGAGGCATTACTTGTATGGGGAGAAAGTGGAGATCTTTACGGATCATAAAAGCCTCAAATATTTCTTCACTCAAAAGGAACTCAACATGCGACAACGACGTTGGCTTGAACTGTTGAAAGATTATGATCATACCATCCAATACCATCCCGAAAAGCGAACGTGGTAGCCGATTTACGATTGGGTAGTAAGATCATATGAGGGTACGAAAGCAATATTGACAACGCAAAGGCCCATTTTTGTGTGACTTGCAAAGGATGGAGATAGAGTTAAAGACTCCAGGACCCATGTGATGATGGCGTAATATACGAAAGTAGAACCGACTTTTAATTGATAAAGTTAAAGTCGCCAAGCTACTGCACTGGAGCCGATGCGTATGAGGAAGAAAGTGCAAGAAGGTGCTACGCCGAAAGCAAGAATCGATGAAGAAGGAATACTTCGAAGTCAACTCCAGACTTTTGTGTTCCTAACGACCTCGATTTAAAGTATAAAATCATGATGGAGGCGCACAACACACCGCTTGTAATCCATCTCGGAGAGTACCAAATGTATCATGATCTTCGACATACATTTTGGTGGAGCAATATGAAGAGAGAGATAGCGTTATTTATCTCAAGGTGTCTAACTTGTCAACGAAGTCAAGGCGAGCATCAAGTACCAAAAGGTCCATCGCAACCACTTGAAATTCCGTAATGGAAGTGGGAGCACATTACCATGGATTTCAAGCTATCGGTCTTCCTAAGGTTTCTCAGGTATAGATGTGATTTGGGTCATTGTTGATAGATCGACCAAGTTCCGCTTCATTTCTTACCGATACGAGAAACTATATACACTTGAACGCTTTTTCTCAGATGTACATAAACGAGGTTGTAAGATTGCATGGTATGCCAAGATCCATAGTTTTCGATCGAGACCCAAGATTCACTTCAAGATTTTGGGTTAGTTGCAAAAAAGATGGGGGCACGGATTTACGATTTAGCTTCTAAGATATCATCCTCGACATGACGGCAATGGAGAGGACTATTCAAACTCTTAAAGATCTATTAAGACTCGTGGTCCTCGACTTCAAGGAAGTTGGGACAAGTTCTTACCATTGGTGGAGTTTTCCTACAACAACAGCTTATCAAGCAAGTATGGCATGGCTCCATTCGAGGCGCCAGATGGAAGAAAGTGTCGCTTCTCAAAGATGTTGGGATGAGGTGGGTGAAGCAACGTTGTTGGGACCGAGAGTTGGTACGTATGACTACTAAAAGATTCAAACAATCCGACAACGTATAAAAACCTCACAAGATCGACAAAAGAGTTATGCCGATCTTCATCGAAAAGGACGTGGAATTCGATATGGAGATCATGTGTTGTTACGTGTTGCTCCATGGAAAGGAGTTACTTAGATTTGGAAAGAGAGGAAAGCTCAATCCTCGATTCATTGGCCCATTTTTAATCCTCGATCGAGTAGGAACCGTGGCCTATATAGACTCGCTTTTACCGCCAAGTATGTCTCGTGTTCATAACATTTTTCACATATCCATGTTATGTAAATATGTGGAAGACCCAAACCACATTATTGAAGTTAGAACCGATTTAAATAGCGGAAGATTTAACGTATGAAGAGGTTCCTATTCAAATCTTGATAAGAAGGAACATATTCTACGCTCCAAGGTTATACCTCAAGTCAAAGTTTTGTGGAGAAACCACGATGTTGAGGAAATGACCGGGAGTTAGAATCAAATGAAATCAAGGTATCCTTACCTCTTCGACATACCGTGTAACGCACCCTAATTTCGAGGGCAAAATTTCATAAGAAGGGAGGTTGTAAGACCCCAACTTTTATAAATAAAGATGAATTTTCTATAAATATCATTTTGAATATTATGGAGTAAATTTGATATAATGTTATAGTTGTGGGTAATATTTATAAATTTTGCAAAGTACGCAAGTTGTTATATAATATTCGATTGGCTGGGGAATATTCGCTTTTAACAGGAATATTCGTACAACAAGACAATCATTGGTGGACCCCACAACGGAATTATTGTTTGATCGAGAAAACGATACAAAAATACTTTTTATATGAAAATAACGGAAGTTTTACTGTTAAATGTTGAAACACCCTGTTAGTTAAAAGTAAAGAATACGCGTAGTTGCATAAAGTAGCACACCAGATTGATTATCGATGCTTACGTGAGAAGTCACTCAGCTTTTGTTCAATTATTGTTACAAAGAATTGTTGCATAAATATCTCACGTTATTTGATTCAATTATTGTCGATATTTTATATATTATTAAATCAATAATTGAGATGACAAAGTTATTAATATTATTATTTGCAATATTAACGATGTCTAGAAGTTTACAAGGAGGAGAGATTTGGTCACCTAATTGCGCGCCAATAGGGAGAAATCCTTATTGGAAAACCCCCACTTTCCTCGGAACGACCTGGTCGATTAATATTGTGAATTATAATAATGATGATAAATGTTGTTAAAAATATGGAGGATATTTTTATGAAGTATTTGTGTGTTTTTGGACCCCCCCCATTTATCTATTTTTTCAAAATAATTGGTAGAATTTTTTTTTATATAATAAAGGTGGACCCATGTATATATATATATATATATATTGGATGTCTAAATATGTAAGCTGGGGAAAGGTATTTTATGTATTATGAAGGTAATGTTATATTTATATATTTTTTAAGTATTATATATATATATATATATCTTTTAAAAAGTTGGATTCATCAGTTGGTTTCACGGGATGATCCTGATTTTTTTAAAAAACAAACATTTTATATTTTATATATATATATATATATATATATATATATATTTTTTTTATTTAAAAGTTTTGTTTTATTTGAATAATTTATGGACCGTCCGATTAAAAGTAAATCAATCTGACTGCTCAAGAATTAGTTACTATTATTAATCCATTCTTTCATAAATAGAAGTTCATTCCTTCATTATTTTCATTTAATTCATTGAAACTCTAGAGAGAAAATTATAGAAAGAAATAAGAAAAGTATTTTGCTACTTTCCTACTCTTATATCCATTTTCTTTTACGGTAAGGGGTATTATTTCTTTTGTTTTCATGAAGAGAACTTCTATTATTCCATTATTTATTATTCTGTTGGAATAACCTGTATACGCGGGCTACCCTATACTTGGTGAAATTCTTATGTTATTCATTCGTTATTATTCTCGCTTGAATATCGTGGTTCAAGGCATTTTACGCGGACCGATTAATTCTTTATTATTTTATTGGAATATCCATGTTGAATATATCCCGCCTTTTATTATCGCTTTACGCATTTTACGCCGATTCGATTCCGCTTTTTTATTATTCGGTTAGAATATCCTGTTTGTGCATTTTACGCGGACCGGGTCCGTTAATTATTATTCTCGTTGGAATAACCCGCTTGTTGGGTCTATCCCATGCCTCGGTGATTTCTTTTGTTATTCCATTCCTTATTATACTCAAATTGGTTAAAGTTTTGACTTCTATACTCCATGAAATTAGTGGAATATTCTTGATATTTGCGCTTCATCCAAAGATATTTTCATGGAAATATTCTTCTGAGCATTCTTGAATTTTACTGCACAAAGCAGTATCATGTTGACAACTTGGACGTTATTAGTTCCTGAATAAATTAATTCTTGAACTTGTTTTTATTAAATTTTTATATCATTGTCATCATCCTCATGTTTATATTTTTTTTGAAAGTCATATGTGGCCTCAGAGTGCATAGATGGACTTGGTATGATTATGACTCAGGATTATTCAAGATAATAATTATGACCGTAATGTTACAAATAATGTGATAAAACTCCTCATTGGCCCGTAGTTCATTGATGGACAGTTGTTGGCTTGATCATGACCATTGATGAATACACGAATGTCCTTGGCCCGTAGTGCATGGATAATTTGTGGTATTGATACTAAAGAATATCCTCGGGCCGTAGTAGTGTAGGGTGATTTGGTGATATAAATTATTTATTGTCGAGTCCCAAATGATAAAAGTGATGAAAATCTTTTAAATCATAAAAGATAGTAGATTTTATTCTCTACTTGACTCTTTTAATGGATTGCTTGTTCCACCGCAGCTTAAACTTGATGTTGTTATATTTTATCGGGTTTAACATCATTGTCAAGGCTAATGATAATTTATTTTGCATTATCTTAGTCATAATATTTTTATCGGGCTAGTTGAGCTCACCCTTTCTTTCACCGTTCTCTTCGTGAAATGAGAACGTAGTCGGGACGAGCCTGGGAACCGGAGTGATGGTTAGGATGATAGTATTATTAGTAGTCCTCACTATTACATTAATAGTGTGATAATAAATGTAATGAGGACTTATTCGAGAGTGGATAATATCTAGAAGACAAGATTTGTATTTAAACTCACGCCTCTCTTGTCAGATAATTAAGATTGTATTTATATTCTGTACCATGTATTTGGCGACTCAGAATAGGTGATGTATACCTATTTTGGGGGCGTCACACATGATCTTCACGACTTTTGGAATAGATGAGGATGTCATCAATAAAGACGACAACGAACTGATCCAAATATTCTTTGAACACACGGTTCATCATATCCATGAAAGTAGCAGGAGCATTAGTCAATCCAAAAGACATAACTAAGAATTCATAATGCCCGTACCGAATTCTGAAGGCAGTCTTCGGAATATCATCAGTTTTAATCTTCAACTGATGATATCCAGAACAAAGATCGATCTTTAAAAAGAATTATGCTCCTTGCAATTGGTCGAACATGTCATCAATGCGAGGTAGCGGATACTTATTCTTGATGGTGACATGGTTCAATTCCCGGTAGTCAATACAAAGTCGCATACTTCTGTCTTTCTTCTTTACGAATAAAACTGGAGCACCCTAAGGAGATGTATTAGGACGAATGAAACCGATGTCTAACAACTCCTGTAGTTGGACCTTTAACTCCTGAAGTTCAATAGGTGCCATTCAATATGGGGTTTAGAAATGGGTTTTGTACCGGGTTCAAGGTCAATAAAGAATTCAACTTCACGTTTTGGGGGTAGACCGGGAAGTTCTGTGACGAACGAGATTTTAT
Organism: Panax quinquefolius; assembly: GCA_020205615.1. Lineage (NCBI taxonomy): Eukaryota > Viridiplantae > Streptophyta > Magnoliopsida > Apiales > Araliaceae > Panax > Panax quinquefolius. The sequence continues at coordinate 39,121,089 of CM035151.1, read as the reverse complement.
AATTTAATTTGAATATTTATTGAATTAAATAAATATTTTTCGATGATTTAATTATTGGATTAAATAATTAATTATGGAATTTGTGGTAGATTAATTTAATTATATGTGTTATATTTATTAAATTAATGTGGAAAATTTTATTATTCAAGGTATGTATTTAATTAAGCTTATTTAATTAAATGAATTATTTAATAAGCATAATGTTATTTTTTATTAATTTTATAATTAATTAGAGATTTATTGATTTAACATAATTAATAAATGAGAAATTTAATTAATTGACTATGTGAATTAATGAGAAATTATTATATTTTATTTAAATTAAATTAAATAAGATATTTGATTTATTGTTTAATTGGGTGTGACATTATTAAACTATATTATAAAAGATTAATTAAATTAAAGGGAAAAAGCCTTTTAAGGCTAGCCAAACAAGGCCCTAATGGGAGTTGGGCAGTTAACCCACGGATAGGATTAACTGACCACAACGTTGCAGTTAGTATCCGCGTCAGTCTTATTTTTTTTATGTATGTGATTTTCTAAAATAAAATTTTGAGAGCTCAGAGAGAATTCAGAGAAAAGTTAGAGAGAAATTTGAGGGAAATTGTGAGATTGAAGAGTCAGAGAAGTTGATATAGGGTAAATTCTTCAACCAAAAACTTATTTACGTTCTTATGTTTTATAAAAGAAAAAGTTATCTCTAAGTCTTCTTTGATTGAAGAAATTTACTATTTAAGATATATGATGTGATGTATATGTTAGTTTATGTTTATAATATGTGTATATCATATATTTATGTGTTTAAAGTAATTGGTTTCATGAAATCATACTAAAATCAGAGTTTTCCATTAATAAGTATTTTAAGTTCTCTATAAAACAAAAATTTAGTGATCAATGCATGAATCGTCGTTTAACTTGAAATTTAACGGTAGATTATGTTATCACATGTCAAAACGAAGAAAATAAATTTTGCACGGGTAGATTCAGAGTATAACGAATTGTAATATCAAATTTTTCATGTTTTATTTTCAAAACTTTCAAAAACACCAAGAATAGTGAAATTTTATGGTTTGATTCAAGTAATTGTATGTTTTAACTTGTTAAATTATGCTAGAAAGGATGGGTAGGGATCATGTACGAATTCTAGTGTCTGGGTATACTTAAATTCATGTGTGAATAATGTAATTGAATGTAATTGGTAAAGATATGTGTTCCTCGCGAAACTAAAAATCGAATCGGTATATGTTAGAAAATAGCCATAACCCATGCCTTAAGGTTCAAGGCCACAAGACAAGATGTTGGCGCTAGTCATACCAAGAACGCCAAGTATAGTTTATAGGGTGGAAATATAAATACCACTATGCTGAGGTATCCAAGAATGAGAATTTTAATTATTTTATTTCAGGGAATGTAATAGTAACATAACCTAATGATCATAAAAATGTGTTAGACATATAGTGAGATGTTAAAGTAGATTCTTAACATGTCAAAAAGTAATTACATGTTTAATTAAATTGTTGAACGAGTAGTTAGCTTGTCGTTCGTGAAGTGTAATATTATGTGAAAACAAGTGTTGTGATTTGATTAGTATAATCATAATAAAAGTTTAGACGAAAGATAATGAACTTGTGATGCTAGTTATGTTATAATTGACTGGTATTGTGAATGTAAATGGTATGTAGGATTAAATCGAGGAACGTGTATAATTAACGTATAACCTACGAACGAGGCAAGTTTCCTAACCCTACTTTTTATCGTTATGCAAGTTTCTAAACCTTACCTCTTTATTTGAGCAAGTTCTAGACTTATATTCTATATCCAAGTAGTTCTTGTTGTTTATTGATCAAGTTCAATATGATATATTAAAGGTTATCAATCTTTTAAAGTATGATTCCTATTATACAATATTTATTCCATTGTATACCTCTTGAGTTATTATTCAATTTGAATATCGTTTATTGTTGAACCTTGTAAAACTAGCGAACCCTTATTGATTCGACTAGTCCATAGTTGATGAACGTTCTAAAATTCAGAACCCTTGTTGAGTATATCCAAACTAAACTTCCTTTGGTGCGGAATGTAATGTCAAACTGAGATGAACAACCCTGTTGTAGGGGATTACTTATGCTTTATTGTTAAGATATTGTGCACAGTATGGTACTAAGGGCTGATCCCCCTAAGTACGAGTAGAAAAGTCCATAGTCTTATGACTATTAAAGGTTTCAAGTATACCCCTTGACAACCTGGGACATAGCTCAAGGTCTTATGACCCTCAGAAGTTCTTTTGATTCTTGTTATTCATTCTTGATTCAAAAGTTAAATTTCTTATTTCAGAAGTCTTTGATTCACTTGCATGTTATTATATTGTTGTTACATTATTATACTAGTGGGCAATCGTGCTCATTCTTGCGTAATAATAACATTGCAGTTAAGAACGAAAGGTCCGACGAGCCTTCCACTAACAAAGGCAAGGGCACGATTAATAAGTGATGAAGACTTGTTGTTTATTTGGTATGTTATGTTTCAGACTTATGTTTAATTGTTGTCGACGTCGGGATTTTTGGATGTCCCTTTCCGTTACTTGTTCTTTGGTGTTCTCATTTTAGGTGAGATTTGTTTGAAAAAATAAGTGAAAAAGGTCCGACATGTATAATGTCGATGATGGACTGTTAAGAGTCGCCAGTTGGTTTTTTAAATGGTTGTACTAACACAACCGAGAAAAGGTTTGCACATTGACCCAGTGATGTGACACTGCTATACGGGTCGGTGAAACCGAGATTCGTTTAGGGTCCGGGGACTTGCTTATGTGGGGGGAAGGTGTTAGGCACCCCCCGACATCCGTGTTACCATGGTGACCGCCTCTTCTCAAGAAACTGTTATCTAAATGTGTGTGTGTGTGTGTCAATGTGCTGTTATTTGGAAGTAGTGCGAGGCCTCGTTCGAACCTATATACACAGGGTTTAAATTTATGTGAAAATTCAGTTTTTAGCAAGATATAGCAATGATTTTTATAAAAGAGGTTTTTCAAACCCTGATGCTCAATAAGAATTGAGACCTTTTACACTCCCATTTTATTAAGTGATCGGCTTGATTGATTTTATTTGACGGATGCGAGGCATCCGTATAAAAATAATGTACAAAGATAATGCCAACTTCTTCGTGGGTATGGAAACCATCTAAGGAAATTCAGACACCGCAGAATAATTTACAAGCTGCTTATAGCTGAAAAAGTCTATAACGGGAACCGAATCTAGATTCAATGGGATGAATCTGTGATCACATTATTCCTAGGCTCACAAAATACTGCATTTTTATATGAAAGCAGTAAGCATGTATATATATAAAAGCTGTAAATATATATATACAGACAGGATCACCAACCATGAAGAACCTCCATGGGGGATCAGAAATGTAAATAAAGTCAGAGATACGGCCAACCTCCACGAAGGAAACTCCAAAGTGACAGAATGTAAATAAAGTCAGAATGCGATCAACTTCCACTTAAGTAAACTCAGGCAGGATTTAAATGTAAAGAAAGTCAGTAAAAGCGATCAACCACCGTAAGTAAACTCAGGTGGGACAAAGTATATATATATATATATATATATATATATATAAGTAATAAACGCACTCTGGATGTGAAATTAAGGCTCATCGAACCGAGTTCGACCACATTCATATATATATATATATATATATATATATATATAAAAGCGAATAAACGAACCAGGATATAAAATTGTGCTCATCGAACAAAGTCCCACCACAGTTATATATATATAAATATATATATATATATATATATATATATATATAAAAGCTAGTAAACGCACTGCATAGAACTCTAGGCTCATCGAACAAAGTCGACCACACATTATATATATATATATATATATATATATATATATATATATATAAAGTTTAGTAAACGCACTGCATCAAGTTCAGGCTCAATCGAGGCATAACTCGATAATGTTAGTCAATATATATGTAAATATATATATATATATAATATATATATATATATATACAGGCTGAAATGAAACCACGGACCGAAGTCCGGGCAAAAGCAAGTAACACGACTCTCAACGTGTAGAAGGGTGTGTGCAAAGATGAAGAGAAAGACTCTATAGTGTGTAAGAAGGCTTACAGTTGACTGATAAAGAAAGCTTCTATATCTTTAGAGTGGGTAAACACAGGCTTTTTTAGGTAAAAAAGAGGCTATATATGAGCTCACAGGTGTTTAAAAGTGGGAAAATACACTGTATGGGTGAGTGCAAAGCAAATTGTGCAGGGTTTCTCCGTCTTTTTTTCTTAAAAAATTAGCACCCCAACCCCATATTTATAGAGGGGAGAGCCGCAGGTCTACCTACGACACCTAGTAGCAGGTGTACCTGCGGCTACCCGGGGTGCCCCAGGCAGTGTGGGTCCCGCCGTGTCGAAGTACGTACGTGCTGTTCGCTCGGTCACTCATAACTTTCAATCCGGGAGTCCGATGGAAGCGTGCCATACCATTTCGGAAAGCTCTTTCCGAGAGCTACACAATGATATATGATTTGACCTTTTGATTCCAGGAAGATGGGTCCATGACCGAAATGGCATTCCCGGGTTTCCGTCAGGCAATCCGATGAGCCGTTTTGTGTAGTTTGCGCTCAAGAGTTAAGATATCGCTCTTGTGGGACTTCCTTTGAAGTATTTTGATTGTATTTGATTTGAAGTGAAGTTGAGTTGGCAAAATGACCATTTTGCCCCTTCCGGGGTTATCTCCGATTTTCGCACAGTTGTAGCAGTCGTTTCTCAGGGTTATCTCTGAGATTGGCTTGTTGTTGACTTTGACTATCCTTAGGGTCATCTTTGAGTTTGGCTTGACCTATTCCCATGGTTGGGACTGAGACTGGATACCTCGGGGTCATCTCCGAGATTAATCGGTCTTCTCTGGTGTGTGGTCCGATATTGTATCTGTAGGCCTCGGGGTTATCTTCGAGGTTAGATTTGGTTACTCCCTGATTGCGATCCCGGTTTGATGATGAACTTCCGATAGTATCCCAGATGGATTTGGATTGTCTTTCGTGGTTCCTCTTAAAAGACAAATCATCCTCCCGCAATGATGTTAATAAGATATAAGAAAATTTCAAGTGTTCATAGATGCCCCTCTTTATCATGTTCATGCAATGCAATGGAATGGACATGATAAAGATTAGAGACACTTGAAACATGACAAGGTATTTTCAATGATGTAAATCGTGAATGTAGTGAATGTTTATGATGAATGTGACAATGTTTTCGCAAAAATCGCAGATTCAGAATCGCGACATCGCACGAAGCACATCGCACATCACTTTTTGCATTTGGCCAAATCGCACTTCGCAACTCGCACATCGCATTTCGCATATCGTATTTCGCATATTGCATCGCAAATCGCATATCGCAAACCGTATATCACATATCGCAAATCGTAATGTAATGAATATTTATGATGAATGTTAAAATGTATTCGCGAATCGCTTTACCTTTTACCGATTATTGCTGCTGCAGATGCTGGTGTTGACTCCAATGGTTTGGCATTTTAATCGCTGATGCTTGTTTGATGAAGATAAGTTGAGATGTTTTCCATATCTCTGATGGGGATGACGTTCTGAAATCACCATACTATCCCGATGTATTCGCTGGTAGTTGCAACGGTGACTATCCTGCTGATCGCCAAACTTTTCCAGTTCCCACTCGAACAGTGGTATACGAAGCTTTCATCGTTGAACTGTGTTGATGTCGCGTTGTATTGATGGCAATGGTTTAGAATACCAGATCTTCCGATATCTTCGCTGAAGTAATATTCCACGGATTACTTCACTAGACTTCGCCTGATGTTACGTTAGATTGATGACAACCACCAGATGTCTCATCCTTTTTGAGGTGATTTGGAGTCTCATTTCGCTATTGGGTACTTGTGCCCCATTTCCTTAAGTGTTTGATTCGCAACCCGGCTGAACTGATGGCCTGAATGCCGCTAATATCCCTGGAGGGTGTAATTCATTCTTTCGCTGCCCATATTTGAACATCGGTGTAAAGGCTTCAACTTGTGAGGACTTAACGCATGTTGATGGTGTAGATTTCATTCGCTAGTGTGAGACCCCGAATTTTATGAAATAAAAGTATTCAATTTTTCTATTTTGGTAAATAGTTAAATTGATAAAAGTTTAAAGTTAAGGGTGATATGTGAAAATTTTTCAAAGTAGACAAGTTGTCATAAAATACCCGGTTACTATTTACTCTAGTATTGTTCACTCGAGTATTTGGGGCACTTCTTGTGTCAGAGTACTATTCACGAGTTACTATTCACGAGTTACTATTCACAGGTTACTATTCACCTAAATTACTATTCACCCGAATATTATTCACTCGGGTATTTAGGGTATTTTTCGTGTCGAAGTACTATTCACGAATTACTATTCACCCAATTACTATTCACTCTAGTATTGTTCACTCGGGTATTTAGGATACTTTTGTGTCTGGGGTACTATTCATGTGGTACTATTCATTTAGGTACTATTCATTAGAAAAATATATTTCTTTTGGTCAAATCATTTTTGAGTACAATATTATTCCATGAGGAGATGTGCTAATTTTTCGAATCAGTTGGTTGAAATTATAATAGTAAATCAATATGGATCGTTGGTTTAAAGTTTTAATAGTAAAATCTTTTTATATAAAAATGTAATACTTTTATAAAGTTATTCTATAAATAGAATATATTATATTCTATTATGCATAGTATTTTGTATAGTAAAATCTTTTATATAAAATAGAATACTTTTATAAAGTTATTCTATAAATAGAATATATTATATTTTATTATGCATAGTGTTGCATAGTGTATCAGATAGTGTTTTTGCATAATAAAATCTTTTTATATAAAAATGTAATACTTTTATAAAGTTATTCGTTTTATTAGATTATAAATAGAATATATTATATTTTATTTAAAAGATTTTGCTTTAAATATGGACCATCCGATTAAAAATAAATCAATATGGACCGTTCATGAATTAATTACTATGCAGTCCATTCTCCTATAAATATAAGCTCATTCCTTCATTCTTTCTTACGAATTCACTGAAACTCTAGAGAGAGAAACTATAGATAGAGGTCTTCTTCTATAATCTTGAGCGTATTTCTTTAGAGTTTAAGAAAGCTTTGAGCGTAGTACAAGTTTCTTCGAGTATATCATCGCCCTACCAGTCGGAATACTCTTCTTTCAAAAGTAAGGGATATTATTTGTTGTACTCGTAAGGGGTATTACTTCTTTTGTATTCATGAAGAGAAATTTTGTTATTCCATTCTTTACTATTATGTTTGAATAACCTGTCTATGCGAAGTACCGCATACTTGGTGAAATTCTTCTGTTATTTCATTCTTTATTATTATGTTGGAATAACCTGTTTATGCGAAGTACCGCATACATAGTGAAATTCTTCTATTATTCCATTCTTTATTATTCGTCGTAATATATCATGCATGCGTTTAATGCATGACTGGTTCCATTATTTATTATTCTGTTGGAATAACCTGTATGTGCGATCTATCGCATACATGGTGAATTTTGTTGTTATTCCATTCTTATTTATTCTGTTGGAATATCATGTCTATGCGATTATGCATGACCTGGTTCCATTATTTATTATTCTGGTTGAATAACCTGTCTGTGCGGATTACGCACGCATGGTGAAATTCTTCTGTTATTCCATTCTTTATTATTATATTGGAATAACCTGTCTATGAAAAGTACTGCATACATGGTGAAATTCTTTTATTATTCCATTCTTTATTATTATGTTGGAATAACTTTGCATACATCAAGTAATCTGCATACATGGTGAAATTCTTTTATTATTCCATTCTTTATTATACTGTTGGTTATTGGTTTTACAGTTGTATTTCTTTGCCCTGTAGTTAAAAGATGATATGTTGTTGAATATCTTTGGCCTGTAGTGTGAGACCCCAAATATTATGAATAAAGATTTAAATTTCTCGAAATATTTTTTAAATATTATGGTGTGGATTTGATATAATGTTATAGTTGTGGGTAATATTTAAAAATTTTGCAAAGTATGTAAGTTGTTATAAAATATTCGTTTAATTGGGGAATATTCTTTTTTGGGGGAATATCCTGACGACAAGCACAATCATCAAAGTGGACCCTATTAACGAAAGTATTGTCGTAGTTAGAAAACGACATAATTATCTTTTATAAAAATAACGACGGAAGTTTTACCGTTAAAACCGTTGAACTACTTTCAGTAGTAAAAAGTAAGAATACTGCTGTGGTTGCATAGTAATAGCACACGGTATTGGTTATTGATGCTTACGTGATAAGTCGCTTCGCTTATACTCAATTATGGCTACACAGAATTGCCGCGATCATATCTCTCATATTATTGATTCAATTATTGTCACAAAGATTATCATCGTGATAATTATTATTATTATTAAATTAATAATTGAGACGACAAAGTTATTCATATTATTATTTTTAATATTGACAATGTCTAGAAGTTCTGTCAAGGAGAGGTTTGGTCACCTAATTGCGCGCCAATAAGGAGAAATCCTTATCGAAAAGCCCCTTCTTTCCTTGGAACGACCTGGTTGTTAAATATTGTGAGTTATAATATTAATGATGAATAAGTTGTGTTGATTAAAGATGAAATTGATTGTTCCATTGTATTGGAATTATTAGTGTTAGTGGAAATTGACATTTATTTCGATGATAATTGATGTTTGGAGGTTATATTGTTCACTCGGGTATTCAAAGCACTTTTCATGTCAGAGTACTATTCACGTGTTACTATTCATGAGTTACTATTCACGAGTTACTATTCACGGGGTACTATTGATTTACATTCTTATACTATTAGGGGTGGTGGTGCAAGATTGATAATACTTGAATGACTAAGTTAAAATGGAGGTATAGATGGAGGTACTATACTGTAATTGTTTTTATCACATGATTAAAACTATTGAGTCACATGATTTACAATTGATTCACATTATTTACTATTAGGGGAGGTGGTAAAAGTTTGATAATACTTGCAGGACTAAATTAAAAATGAAGAAAAAGAGGAAGGTAATATACTGTAATATTTCGAGCCCCAAAACGTGCAATTATCGAAACTATATTTTCCTATAAATAGAAGCTCATTCTTCCTTCATTTCTCACCAATTCACAAAAGTTTTAGAGCGATTATTATAAAGAGAAATTATAGAGAGAAATAAGAAGAGAAGTCTGCTACCTCACTATTCCAGTATCCAGTTTTTCCAAGGTAAGGAGTATTATTTCTTTCTTATTCATGAAGAGAACTTCTGTTATTCCATTCTTTATTATTCTATTGGAATAACTCAGATACGCTGAGCTACCCTATACTTGGTGAAATTCTTACGTTATTCCATTCTTTATCATTCTCGTTGGAACATCCCGCCTGCATGCGCTTACTATGGGACTCGGTTCTATTATTTATCATTCATTGGAACATCACGCTCATGCGTTCACGCCGGACTGGTTCTCGTCTTTATTATTCATGCTGAATATCTCGTCTCGTGCATTTTACACCGGACCTGATTCCGTCTTTATTATTCTGTTGGAATATCCTGTCTGTGCATTTTACGCCGGACCTGATTCAGTTATTTATTATTCTGTTGGAATAACCTGCATGTGCGGTCTATCGTATGCCTGGTGATTTCTTTTGTTATTTCATTCCTTATTATACTCAGTTGGTTAAAGTTTTGACTTCTATACTCCATGAAATTAGTGGAACATCCTTGATATTTGCGCTTCATCCAGTATCTTTTCATGGAAATATTCTTATGAGCATTCTTAAATTTTACTCTACAAAGCAGTATCATGTTGACAATTTGGACGTTATTGGTTCCTGGATAAATTAATTCTTGAACTTGTTTTATTGAATTCTTATATCATTGTCATCATCCTCATGTTTATATTTTGTTGAAAATCATCTGTGGCCTGTAGTGCATAGATGGACTTGGTGTAATCATGACCGTAATGTTACAAATGATGTGGTAAAAGTCCTCATTGGCCCGTAGTGCATTGATGGACAGTTGTTGGCATGATCATGACCATTAATGAATACACAAATATTCTTGGCCCGTAGTGCATGGATAATTGTGGTCGTGATACTAAAGAATATCCTCGGTCAGTAAAAGGGGGTGATTTGATGATGTGGATTATTTATTAAAGGTGAGTCTCAGCGATAAAAGTGATGAAAAACCTTTTTAAATCATAAAAGATAGTAGATTTTATTCTCTACTTTTAATGGATTGTGTGACGCCCCCAAAATAGCTCCATTCCATCCAACCCATTCTGAGTCGCCAAATACATGGTATAGAAATAACTACAACTTTATTAATACATTTATCGTGCAAAGTACGACAACATATATACTGTGTGTTTAAATACAATTATTGTCTTCTAGACAATATCCACACGCAAATAAATCCCCATCACAATTATTAATACATTATTTTACAAAAATGGTGAGGACTACTAAACAACTCTCTCTAGAACCTTCATTCCATACCCCGACTAGTACTCGCTACATTCTCGCCTCCTGAGAAGAAAAATGGAACAAAAAGGAAAAGGGTGAGCTCAACTAGCCCAGTAAAGAATATTATGACTAAGATAATATACAACAAATTATCGTTAGTCTTCAACAAGGAAAAATCTAATAGAATACAATAGACAACCAGTTTTAAATCAATCTTCGCAGCAGAAAATAATAATTCATTAGAAGAGTTAAGTAGAGAATGCAAACTACTATCTTCTATATATGAATTTAAAAGTTCATCGTCGATATTTTATCCTCGTAACATCAATCAATATATATCGAATCAAATATTCATCTTTTTGCACTTGTGCCAAAGATATTCATCGATGGGTCATGTTCATCTAAACACTGCTCATCTTTGCACTACGGCCAAAGATATTAATCATTGGTCATGTTCATCTCAACACTTGTTCATCTTTGCACTACGGGCCAAAGATATTCATCAAGAAATCATTCATTTGCACCTAACAGCCAAAGATATTCAAGAATATCATCATTTAGGACCGAGGATGATGAAAAATATTTTAAAGGAAACGAATCCAGTGAAACAAAAGAACAAATATTAAGGATTCGTATTTTAAACAATCCAAGTTCAAAAATACTTCATAAGTAATCAGAGTGTAGTAAAATTCAAGAATGATCAAAACATGGATACAATCAAAGCTAGTATCCAGAATAGATATTTTGGACAAAAAGAAGAAATTTTATTTTTCGATGAATAGTGCCGTATTCGTGAATAGTGTCGTATACGTGAATAGTAACTCCGACACCAAAAGATAGAAATTTCACAAAAAAACATCTTCACGCTTCGTGAATAGTACTCGTGAATAGTAACTCATGAATAGTAACTCGTGAATAGTAACTCATGAATAGTAACTCATGAATAGTAACCCCGTCATGAAAAAATTCTAAATTTGATAAAAAATTTCAACCAATATTTCGGCATAATGATATTGAAGAAATAATATCATTACGAAAAAAAATAATATCCCTTACCTCGAAAGACAGTACTTCTAGTTGAAACACCGGATATAGGCTATGACTTGAACTTGCACCGTATAGCAATACTCACAAGAATACACTCCATAATATAGAGAGAAAACTTCAGTTTCTAGTGTGATTTTCAATTCTAACCTAAGCACCCTATTTATAGGAAAATGCTTAGAACACCAAAGCAGAAAATTTTATAAAATATTAATATATATAATTTTTATTCCAACACACACTTATTTTGCTTCAAAACCTCAGCCACCAAACAGCCCACCTCACAAGACTTGCACAAAAACGTTTTTCTTATTTAAATTATTTTAAACTTCCAAAAATCAATTATTTCGGAGCTTCGGAACTTCAATAATTCATAATAAATAGCCCTTTTATCATAAAATTCTAATCACGCGTGATTTTATAGGAAATTCAATTTTCTACAACTTTGCAGAAGAAAGTTTTTCCAAATTCCAAATAGAAATTGACCGAAATCCATAAACCAAGCGATTTTTAAAGCTATAATCAAATTTCGATCAATAATTGTGTCCACCAACACACAAAATATGTGTTAAACATTTAATGCCACAAAAATACTCTTCCTCCTCATATACTCATATATCCCACATTCATTATAAAATATCACCGCTAGTTATATATTATTAAAATAATATATTTAAATGAATTATTTTATCGAAAAAGATAAAATATTAATTTTCAACAATTGTCATTTTAAAAATTTCTCCATCTATATCCACATAAAATCAATATTTTCTCATCATATAAATCAATAATTAATTATTCACAAATAATATTATAGAATCACAAGATCTTGCAACGTGTAGTTCTCAGAAAGAGGGGCTTTCAATAAGAATTTCTCTCTTCTGGGGCAAGCAATTAGGTGACCAAACCTCTCCTTAGATGTAACTTTCTAGACATTGCCAATAATGTTATCTAATAATATTATTCAGATAATATGAATTATTGCTTCGATTATAGAAAATATTGTGTAATGACAATTTATTGAAACAACAAGAATATAAAATATCAATGCAGCAATTATTGAATCAATAAAATAAAATCTTGAATAATAATTATTGTAATAATTATCGAGTAGTGCTTTTCACGTAAGAATCAATAATTGGTGCAATATATCGTGCTATCGCTCAACAACGCCAGATTAGTGTGTTTTAACCACCGGTATTCCAACAAGATATTCAGTAATAACTACGCCGTTATTTATAAACAACTTATATTTGTCGTTTTCTTCATCCAATCGCTTTCATTATGGGGCCCACAAAAGATGGCACAGGTCCGCATTTAATATTCCCCGATAAAGATTTAATATTCCACGACCAAACGAATATTCCCCTAACAATAATGAATATTTTATAACCACTTGCTTATTCGAAATATTTGCGTATTTTACCCATAACTATCCACATTAATCAAATCAACCCTTACTATTTCAAAATAATAAATAGAGGAAAATAAATTTCATTTATTAATAATTTGGGGTCTTACAACCTCCCTCCTTATGAAATTTCGTCCTCGAAATTGGACGACGACGCACTGGTGTTTGAAAAGATGAGAATACCTCGCTTTCATTTCCCTTTCTAACTCCTGTGTCATTTTCTCAATAGCATTGTTTCTCCACAAAACTTTAACTTGTGGTATAACCTCCAGACATAGGACATGTTCTTTCCTATCCAAGATCTTGACAGTACCTCCTCGACGTTAAGTCTTTGGCTATCTCGTCCGGGTTCTAACTCAATGACGTGGTTCGGTCGTCCACATATTTACGTAACATCGATACGTGAAAAACGTTATGAACACGCGCGTCATACTTGGCGGCAGAAATGAGTCTATAGGCCATAGTTCCTATTCGATCGAGAATTTCAAATGGATTAATAAATCGAAGGTTTGAGCTTTTCTCACCTCACCGATTCTCGCTTTTGAAATAACAACTTCTTGCACCTCCTTCTTCAAATTCATCACCGTGTGTAGCTTAAATGACTTTAACTTTATCGATTAAAGTCGATTATACTCAGATATCATCACGTGGGTACCTAGAGTTTTCATCTCAATCTCTATTATTAGTAAATTATACTGAAATGAGTCTTTGACAATATCGTACTCAGACTTGTATAACGATCTTCTACTCAACACGCCGCCTACCACGCTCGCTTTTCCAGGATGGCATGGTCGTAACATGTCTTTGAAATGAGTCTCTCTTAAGTTCTTCAAGCTCTTCCCACATTCCTTGCTCCATTCAAATTTTGTATCTCTACGAAGTCACCGTTAATGGAATAGCGATTCGAGAATATCCTTCAACGAATCTCTCCGATAATAACCAACTAAATCTAGAAAGCTACGTATTTCGATTCCGATTTAGGTTGTTCTCAATCGTGACTTATATCCCAACCTTGATATAGACGTCACAATGACACCTATCGCTTTACTATCGCACTAATAATATGGCGCCCCCACGAAGAGTCTCGGCTTTGTGCATTCCACAAAGGAAGTCACCAGATAAAGGCTCAGGTACCAAATTCTATAGTTGAACTTTTTAACTACTGAAGTTCAATAGGAGCCATTCGATATAAGATTTTAGAAATGAGTTTTGTACCGGGTTCAAAGTCGATACAAAATTTAATATCAGGCTTTGGGAGTAAGCCAAGAAATTCTTCAGGAAATACGTCAAGAAAAATCAATAACAACAGGAATATTATTCAAATCTGACGTGTCTTTATTCAAATTCATAACATGGACTAAGAAAACTTGACATCTGTAATAAACGAATGACCTCATGGCTTGATATGAAAATGTTTGACTACAATGGTTTGATTGCTTGAATTGAATAACAAAAGTTGCTTAGGAATATGAAAACTAACTACCTTATTTAAAGCAATCAATTTTGGCATGATGGGTAGTTAACCTTAAAATCACATCAAAAGCAAATATCTTTATAGAAATAAGGTTAATGGTGTAATGTGATAGTGCCAACCCTGAATCAAGCAAGATTTTTAAACAACGGATGTAATGAAAGTTTCTCCCTAACTGAGTCTCCATAAATAGGTCAAAGTCTAATTTCTCCAGAGTCAAGTTCAAACGTTGAGCGCAAGCAAGAGAGATAAAAGAATGGGTAGAACCCAGATTCTAGTAAGGTATAAACTTCGCAAGAATTTATAATTAACTAACCCGTGCTAACTTCGTCGGGTTCCTCGCATTTTGACCGGCCACGACAAACGCTCTTCCAGAACCGTTGACTTTGACTTTTTTCGGGACATCCTTTTGAGTCACCATTCCCGCTTGACTGGTTTTGATACCGCATAATCTCGAGCGATATGTCCTTCTTTTCCACAATTATAGCATACCATAAACCGTTGTTGTAGGCGGTTTCAATGATATATGTCCTCTTTCTGCATTTGTAACATACTGACCGATGGTCTTTCTCCTCCCTTGGAACCCGGTTACTCTTTGGCGCCGACGTCTTCACATGGTCGTTGTTGAATCTCCTCTTTTAAAATCTCCTCCCGACTCGCTTCTTCTATTTTCATGGCCACGATTACCACCAGAGTGGTTACCGCTTTGTCCGTATTCTTCTTTCTCCGCTTGTTATCGTTATTCGATGGATCGCTATCTTCAGATGATCCTCGCTTATGGTCCCTCGATTGAACGTACTTGTTATCTCGCTCTAACAATTGAGCCCTGTTGACAACATCTGAATAGAGAGAAAATTTATGAGAAATGAGATACTGATGTATGCCGGGTTTCAAACCTCTCAGAAACATCCGCGTCATACGTTCCTCAATCTCCACCAAATGAGGTGCAAACCTGGATAACTCCGCGAACTTCGCCTCATACTAGGACACCGTCATGTTATTCTGCTCTAGTCTAATAAACTCCACTTCCTTCATATAACGAATACTTTCAGGGAAGTACTTGTCATTGAACTATTTCTGAAATGTCTCCCATGACATGCTGAGTACAACTGGATGGGTACGCTTCACAGATTCCCACCAGTAATCTGCCTCGTTACGGAACATAAAAGTAGCGAATGGAACTTTCTGTTCTCCGTGCATCCCAAGACATGGAATATCTTGGTAATTTGTTTGACCCACGTCTCGCCTTTAATCGGATCCGCTTTCCTGCACTCGTGGTCCCAACTCTTTGAATGCTCGCTTTTGTGACCACTTACCGTGAATTGCTATCATTTTCTCCTCGTATTTTGAACACGATTCTCCTAAATCGTCGATTTTGCATGAATCGCAAAAACTTCTAAACATCCCTCGCTCATCATTTATTCAGGTGGTGTTGTTTCATGGGAGGTACATTGCCACTGCTGCACGTTCTCCTCGTTGGTAAAGACAGCATCTCCACGGTCTCATTTACTCCATCGTTAATATTCTCAATCGACATTCTCAAACATCGTCATAAAACAAGGGTTAATTAAGGAAATCAATATATCACATAATATCCCTATATACTGACCAACTAACAAATAAGCTTAGGTAGGACACACAAGCGAAGGATTTACTCGTCTCTCCCCTCTTAGTTCTATTCCCTGATCTCCGCCAGAGATCATATCCCTAAGCTCTGATACCAACTGTGATGCCCCCAAAATAGGTCCATTCCATCCAACCCATTCTGAGTCACCAAATACATGGTACAGAAATAACTACAACTTTATTAATACATTTGTCGTGCAAAGTAAGACAACATATATACTGTGAGTTTAAATACAATTATTGTCTTCTAGACAATATCCACACGCAAATAAATCCCCATCACAATTATTAATACATTATTTTACAAAAATGGTGAGGACTACTAAACAACTCTCTCTAGAACCTTCATTCCATACCCCGACTAGTACTCGCTACATTCTCGCCTCCTGAGAAAAAAAATGGAACAAAAAGAAAAAGGGTGAGCTCAACTAGCCCATTAAAGAATATTATGACTAAGATAATATACAACAAATTATCGTTAGTCTTCAACAGGGAAAAATCTAATAGAATACAATAGACAACCAGTTTTAAATCAATCTTCGCAGCGGAAAATAATAATTCATTAGAAGAGTTAAGTAGAGAATGCAAACTACTATCTTCTATATATGAATTTAAAAGTTCATCGTCGATATTTTATCCCCGTAACATCAATCAATATATATCCGAATCAAATATTCATCTTTTTGCACTACAAAAGCCAAAGATATTCATCGATTGGTCATGTTCATCTAAATACTGCTCATCTTTGCACTACACGGCCAAATATATTAATCATTGGTCATGTTCATCTCAACACTGTTCATCTTTGCACTACGGACAAAGATATTCATCAAGAAATCATTCATCTTTGCACTCTGGGCCAAAGATATTCAATAATATCATCATTTAGGACCGAGGATGATGAAAAATATTTTAAAGGAAACGAATCCAATTGAAACAAAAGAACAAATATTAAGGATTCAGTATTTTAAACAATCCAAGTTCAAAAATACTTCATAAGTAATCGAGTGTAGTAAAATTCAAGAATGATCAAAATATGGATACAATCAAAGCTAGTATCCGTAATAGATATTTTGGACAAAAAGAAGAAATTTCATTTTTCTATTGAATAGTGTCGATTCGTGAATAGTGTCAGATACGTGAATAGGTCAGTATACGTGAATAGTGCCAGTATACGTGAATAGTAACTCTCGACACCAAAAGATAAAAATTTCACAAAAAAATATCTTCACGCTCGCGTGAATAGTACTAAATGAATAGTAACTCATGAATAGTAACTCGTGAATAGTAACTCATGAATAGTAACTCATGAATAGTAACCCCGTCTTGAAAAAGTTCCAAATTTGATAAAAATTTTAAACCAATATTTTGGCATAATGATATTGAAGAAATAATATCATTACGAAAAAAAATAATATCCCTTACCTCGAAAGACAGTACTTCTAGTTGAAACACCGGATATAGGCTATGACTTGAACTTGCACCGTATAGCAATACTCAAAGTATACTCAAAATACTCACAAGAATATGCTCGATAATATAGAGAGAGAAAACTTTAGTTTCTGGTGTGATTTTCAATTCTAACCTAAACACCCTATTTATAGGAAAATGCTTAGAACACCAAAGCAGAAAATTTAATAAAATATTAATATATATAATTTTTATTCCAACGAACACTTATTTTGCTTCAAAACCTCAGCCACCAAATAGCCCACCACACAAGACTTGCACAAAAACGTTTTTCTTATTTAAATTATTTTAAACTTTCAAAAATCAATTATTTCGGAGCTTCGGAACTTCAATAATTCATAATAAATAGCCCTTTTATCAGAAAATTCGAATCTCACGTCTTTTTATAGGAAATTCAATTCTCTACAACTTTACAGAAGAAAGGTTTTCCAAATTGCAAATGCGAAATTGATAGAAATCCATAAACAGACGATTTTACAAAGTTATAATCAAATTTCGATTCAATAATTGTGTCCACCAACACACAAAATATGTGTTAAACATTTAATGCCACAAAAATACTCTTCCTCCTCATATACTCATATATCCCACATTCATTATAAAAATATCATAGTTAATATATTATTAAAATAATATATTTAAATGAATTATTTTATCGAAAAAGATAAAATATTAATTTTCAACAATTGTCATTTTAAAATTTTCTCCATCTATATTCACATAAAATCAATATTTTCCTCATCATATAAATCAATAATTAATTATTCACAAATAATATTACAGAATCACAAGATCGCAAACTGTGCCGCTCCTCAGAAAGAGGGGCTTTCCAATAAGAATTTCTCCTTCATGGCGCCATGCAATTAGGTGACCAAACCTCTCCTTAGAAAGAACTTTCTAGACATTGCCAATAATGTTATCTAATAATATTATTCAGATAATATGAATTATTGCTTTGATAATAGAAAATCTTGTGTAATGACAATTTATTGAAACAATGTAATATAAAATATCAACGCAAAGAATTATTGAATCAATAAAATAAAATAATTGAATAGTAATTATTGTAACAATTATTGAAAGTGTCTTCACGTAAGAATCAATAATTGGTGCAATACCGCAGCTTCTTGTTCAACAACGCGTATTAGTGTGTTTTTAACCACGGGTATTCCAACAAGATATTAATTCAGAATAACTACTACCTGTTATTTATAAACAACTTATATTTGTCGTTTTCTTCATCCAATCGCTTTCCGTTATGGGGCCCACAAAAGACTGCGCCGTCGTACGAATATTCCATGACAGTATGAATATTCCACGACCAAACGAATATTCCCCGACAATAATGAATATTTTATAACCACTTGCGTATTCGAAATATTTGCGTATTTTACCCATAACTATCCACATTAATCAAATCAACCCTTACTATTTCAAAATAATAAATAGAGGAAAATAAATTTCATTTATTAATAATTTGGGGTCTTACAGATTGCTTGTTCCGCTGCAGTTAAACTTGATGTTTGTTATATTTTATCGGTTTTAACTTTGTTAAAGGCTAATGATAATTTATTACGCATTATCTTAATCATAATATTTCTCATTGGGCTAGTTGAGCTCACCCTTTCTTTCTTTATTCTCTTGAGTGAAATGAGAACGTAGTTGGGACTAGTCGAGGAACAGAGTGATGGTCCTAGATGGCGCATTAATAGTCCTCACTATTCTGTGAAATAGTGTGATAATAAATGTAATGAGGACTCCTTTTGAGTTTTTATACTCTCTAGTAGACAATGTTTGTATTCAAACTCACAGCTCATGCTTTGTCGAATTTTACCGACGGTATTGTATTATTAAGTCAGATTTGAATTTATGTACCATGTAAGTGGCGACCCAAGATGGGTGACGTATACCTAATTTTGGGGGCGTCACAGTTGGTATCAAAGCTTAGGGATATGATCAATGGCTAAGATGTGAGACAAGAACTAGGAGGGGAGAGACGGGGAATTCCTTCGCTAGTATGACCTACCTAAGTTTATTTGGTATTTAATTGGTCGGTCAGAGTATAGGGATAATATGTGATATGTCAATTAACCCTTGTTGTCTGACAGTGTTTGAGAATGGCATCTGAAAATGTTGAGATAAGCAATGGAGCACAGGAGACCGTTGAGTCTCCACAGATTAATAATCAGGACAATGTGCAACAACACTGATCAAATGACGAACGACGGTACTTTTAGGAGCTTTTTAGAATTCATGCAACATCGGGCGAAGGCGGCTCCTGTTCATAATGCAGGAGGAAACAATGGCAACCCATGGTTGGTCACCGCTAAGCAATTCAAGGAGTTGGGACCACCAGAGTTTTTGGGAAAGCCAGAACCACTTAAGGCAGAGACGTGGTTAAAGCAGATCACCAAGATATTTGATGTCTTGGGATGCTCCGAGAAGCAAAAGGTTTCCTTTGCCACCTTTATGTTGCGTGAAGAGTCAGATCACTGGTGGGAATCTATAAAACGTACCGAACTTGACGCACTCAAGATGTCTTGGGAGAAGTTCCAAGAGCTGTTCAATGACAAGTACTTTCCCGAAAGCATTCTTCACATGAAGGAGGTGGAATTTATCAAGTTGGAGCAAAACAACATGACCGTGTCGCAGTACGAAGCCAAGTTTGTCGAGTTGTCCAGATTTGTGTCCCATTTGGTTGATAATGAAGAGAGAATGACGCGAATATTTCTAAGAGGTTTGAAACCTGAGATACGTCAATATCTTATCTCTCATAAACTGTGTTTGTATTCAGATGTTGTAAATAGGGCTCAGTTAGTGGAGCGCGATAACGAGTCAACGCAACCAAAAGAGAAGCAAAAGGAAAAGTGATAATACCTGGGGTGATACTTGATCATCAAAGCGATGACAATAAGCATGGAGGGAATCAACATGCGAAATGGTAACCACTTGGTGGTAATCATGGTCAAAATAATAAGAATGGACATTTCAAGAAGAGAAGGTTCAACAATGGCGTGAAGACGTCGACACCAGCACCCGTTTCAAATGAAGAAGAACGACCACCGGTCGTATGTTTAAATCTTGAGACGGGAGGGACACATCCGTCTAAACTATCTGCTAAAGAATCCAAAGCGTGTTTTAATTGCAGAAGAGAAGGTCACCTAGCTAGATTTTGTCGTATGGTGAAGTCAATTCCAGCTGGGATAGTGATGCCAAAGGATGTCCCAGACAAGCCAAAGCCGGTAGTTTAAGAGAGCGTTTTTTTTTGTGACGAGGAACCTGAATAAAATTATCATGGGTATGATAGTCATAAACTCTTGCGAAGTCTATACCGTGTTAGATACCGGTTCTACTCACTCTTTTATTTCACCTAGTTGTGTTCAATGTTTGAATTTAACTCCGGAGAAGTTAGATTTTGATTTATCTATTGAAACTCAGTTAGGAAAAACCTTCATTGCATGTGTTATCCAAGTCTTGGATGAGAGTCACAGTTTTGAATGATATTTCTATCGTTAATAAATTCTTGACGTATTCTTGAAGACTTCTTAGCCTACCCCTAGAACGTGAAATCGAATTTTGTATTGACCCCAGTACAAAACCCATTTCTAAAATCCTCAAGTATTTATTCAACCAAAACAAACGTATCATGCGCCAAAGACGTTGGCTCGAGCTGTTGAAGATTACAATAATACCATTAAATATCATCGTGGAAGAGTGAACGTGGTAGCTGATGTGTTGAGTAGAAGATCGTATGCATTTATGAGTGTGATGTTGTTAACACAAAAAGCTATTTTGTATAACTTAGAAATGATGAAGATAGAGTTAAAGACTCTAGGAACCCACGTGAAGATAACGAATATACGATTAGAATCGACTTTAATCGATAAAGTTAAAGCCGCTCAAGCTACATACTCAGAGCTGATGAATGTGAAGAAGAAGGTTCAAGAAGGCGTTATTCTAGAAACAAGAATCGACGAATAGAGGAAATCTCAACCCTCGATTTAATTAGCCCATTTGAAATCCTCGATTGAGTAGGAACTGTGGCCTATAGACTCATTTTACCACCAAGGATGTCGCGTGTTCATAACATTTTTCACGTATCGATGTTACGTAATTGTGTGGACGACCCGAACCACATTATGGAATTAGAACTAGATGAGATAGAAGAAGATTTAATGTATGATGAGATACGTGTTAAAATCTTAGATAAGAAGGATCGTATTTAACACTCAAAGGTTATACCTCAAGAATTAGAATCTGAAATGAAGTCAAGGTATCCTCATCTCTTCGGCATTCTAGGTACGCACGTAAATTTCGAGCGCGAAATTTCATAAGGAGGGGAGATTGTGAGACCCCAAATTTTATGAATAAAGATTTAAATTTCTCGAAATATTTTTTAAATATTATGGTGTGGATTTGATATAATGTTATAGTTGTGGGTAATATTTATAAATTTTGCAAAGTATGCAAGTTGTTATAAAATATTCGTTTGGTCAGGGAATATTCTTTTGTTAGGGAATATCAAATGACGACAGCACAATCATTGGTGGACCCCCCACAACGAAAGTATTATCGTAGTTAGAAAACAATGTAATTATCTTTTATAAAAATAACGGCGGAAGTTTTACCGTTAAAAGCTGTTGAACTACTTTCGGTAGTAAAAAAGTACGATGAATGTGAGGTTGCATAAGTAGCACTACCGGTATTGGTTATTGATGCTTACGTGATAAGTCACTCAGTTATACTCAATTATTGCTACAGTAATTGTTGCATTATATCTCTCATATTATTGATTCAATTATTGTCACAGTATCATCTGCATAATTATTATTATTATTATTAAATCAATAATTGAGACGAGTTATTCATATTATTATTTTCAATATTGACAATGTCTAGAAGTTCTGTCAAGGAGAGGTTTGGTCACCTAATTGCGCGCCAATAAGGAGAAATCCTTATCGGAAAGCCCCCTCTTTCCTGGGAACGACCTGGTTGTTAAATATTGTGAGTTATAATATTAATGATGAATAAGTTGTGTTAATTAAAGATGAAATTGATTGTTCCATTGTATTGGGATTATTAGTGTTAGTGGAAATTGACATTTATTTCGATGATAATTGATGTTTAGAGGTTATATTGTTCACTCGGGTATTCAAAGCACTTTTCATGTCAGAGTACTATTCACGAGTTACTATTCACGAGTTACTATTCATGGGGTATTATTGATTCATATTCTTATACTATTAGGGGTGGTGGTGCAAGATTGATAATACTTGAATGACTAAGTTAAAATGGAGGTATAGATGGAGGTACTATACTATAATTGTTTTTATCACATGATTAGAACTATTGAGTCACATGATTTACAATTGATTCACATTATTTACTATTAGGGGAGGTGGTGCAAGTTTGATAATACTTGCAGGACTAAATTAAAAATGAAGAAAAAGAGGAAGGTATTATACTGTAATATTTTGAGCCCCAAAACGTGCAATTATCGAAACTATATTTTCCTATAAATAGAAGCTCATTCTTCCTTCATTTCTCACCAATTCACAAAAGCTTTAGAGCGATTATTATAGAGAGAAATAAGAAGAGAAGTCTGCTACCTCACTATTCCAGTATCCAGTTTTTCCAAGGTAGGGAGTATTATTTCTTTCTTATCCATGAAGAGAACTTCTGTTATTCCATTCTTTATTATTCTATTGGAATAACTCAGATATACACAAGCTACCCTATACTTGGTGAAATTCTTACATTATTCCATTCTTTATCATTCTGTTGAACATCCACATGTATGCGTTTTCTTGGGACTGTTCTATTATTTATCATTACATTGGAACATCCATGCATGCATTCTACTGATGGGACTGGTTACATCTTTATTATTACGTTGGAATATCACATGCATGCATTTTACGGCGGACGATTCCGTCTTTATTATTCTATTGGAATATCACATGCATGCGTTTTCTGTGGGACTGATTCGATTATTTATTATTACATTGGAATAACTTTGCTGCATGCGGTCTATCGCATGCCTGGTGATTTCTTTTGTTATTCCATTCCTTATTATACTCAGTTGGTTAAAGTTTTGACTTCTATACTCCATGAAATTAGTGGAACATCCTTGATATTTGCGCTTCATCCAGTATCTTTTCATGGAAATATTCTTCTGAGAATTCTTAAATTTTACTCTACAAAGCAGTATCATGTTGACAATTTGGACGTTATTGGTTCCTGGATAAATTAATTCTTGAACTTGTTTTATTGAATTCTTATATCATTGTCATCATCCTCATGTTTATATTTTGTTGAAAATCATATGTGGCCTGTAGTGCATAGATGGACTTGGTATGATTATGACTGGGATTATTCGGTGTAATCATGAAGTAATGTTACAAATGATGTGGTAAAAGTCCTCATTGGCCCGTAGTGCATTGATGGACAGTTGTTGGCATGATCATGACCATTAATGAATACACAAATATTCTTGGCCCGTAGTGCATGGATAATTGTGGTCGTGATACTAAAGAATATCCTTGCCCGTAGTGCAGGGGTGATTTGATGATGTGGATTATTTATTAACCTGAGTCTCAACGATAAAAGTGATGAAAAACCTTTTTAAATCATAAAAGATAGTAGATTTTATTCTCTACTTGACCCTTTTAATGGATTGCTTGTTCCACTGCAGTTAAACTTGATGTTTGTTATATTTTATCAGTTTAACACTGTTGAAGGCTAATGATAATTTATTCTGCATTATCTTAGTCATAATATTTCTTACTGGGCTAGTTGAGCTCACCCTTTCTTTCACTTTCATTCTCTTCTGTGAAATGAGAACGTAGCTGGGACTAGTCGGGGAACAGAGTGATGGTCCTAGATTGTGCATTAGTAGTCCTCACTATTCTGTGAAATAGTGTGATAATAAATGTAATGAGGACTCCTTTTGAGTTTTTATACTCTCTAGTAGACAATGTTTGTATTCAAACTCACAGCTCATGCTTTGTCGTATTTTACACGACAGCTGTATTATTAAGTTGTATTTGAATTTATGTACCATGTAAGTGGCGACCCAAGATGGGTGACGTATACCTAATTTTGGGGGCGTCACATATAGTGCAAAGATGATCTGTTGTTTGATAGCTTTGACCCGTAGTGCGAAGATGGACAGGTGTATGACATGATCATGACCACTAGTGATACTAACGAATATCCTTGGTCGTAGTGCATGGATAATTCAATGATGTGATTGGCAGGATCATGACCATTAGTTAATAGTTGAATGTCTTTGGCCGTAGTGCACTGACAGGCAATTGATTGGTATGATCATGACCATTGGTTTTATAGTTGAATATCTTTGGCCCGTAGTGCAAAGATAGACAACTGATTGGTATGATCATTGTTATTACATTTGAATATCTTCAGCCTTTGGGGTAAGGATATTGAGTAAACGTTCTATTAAGCCTTTGTGCAAGAAGAAGGGCTGTTAATTCACATTATTATAAATATGAATTGTGAATTTAACTAACATCTTTGGTGGTTCAGGTGAAGACAAGTGATGAAAGTTCTATTTGTCTTGAGTATAACAAAGAACTGTTGATGAGTAGTACAGGAATAAAATATCAACGATGGATTTTTAAATCATAGAAGATAGTAGATTTTATTCTCTACTTGACTCTTCTAATGGATTGCTTGTTTCGCTGCAGTTAAACTTGATGTTTATTATATTTTATCAGTTTAACACTGTTGAAGGCTAACGATAAATTATTCTGCATTATCTTAGTCATAATATTTCTTCATCGGGCTAGTTGAGCTCACCCTTTCTTTTCCTTCGTTTCTCTTGAAATGATAACGTAATTTGGGACTAGTCGGGGAACGGAGTGACGGTCCAGATGTTAGCATTAGTAGTCCTCACTATTCTGTGAAATAGTGTGAAAATAAATGTAATGAGGACTTATTTTGAGTTTGAATACTGTCTAGAAGACAATATTTGTATTTAAACTCACAACTCATGTTGTATATTTAAGATTGTATTTGTATTCTGTACCATGTATCTGGTGACTCAAGATGGGTGATGTATACCTATTTTGGGGGCGTCACAGCTAGGCCTTTCGTCGTTGACCTTCTGCTCCTGAGTTAAGCACTTTTTGAGAATTTTCCCCTTCTTTCGTAGGGGCACGCTTATGTTGCCATGATTTCTTTCAGGAGTTCACCCCTTTCTTTTTGATGAGAAGCTTGATCTCGTCTTAAGCTCCTTTCATTTCTTGGAATTGGAAAAAATGACCCAGTCCTTTCGCATGTTGATGCCGAGGGTTCATATGAGAAACTCTCTTTGTTGATGAAATCGCGAGTGAATAATACCTGAATCGTCACTAAGATGATGATGGACCATGCTGATGGCGCTAACTGGTGCATTTTCCATTTTAGGATGATTGATAAATGCCCCAGTGTTGAGTTGTCGCTGCTTTCGAGATTGCCCCCAATCTTGTTGTAAGGGATCCACTATCCGGTTGTCGCTAATTTTGAAATTGCCCCAACCTCGCTTGTTGTCTGGGATAGTTGCTTTGATAGATGAGCTGATAAGACGTCGAGATCGCAAGAGGCTTTTACATTTGTACCATCTGGTGAACAGGTAGTGGATGTGGGCTTTGATGTTGACTGCTCTTTCTGAGATATCGCATGTAGTTGGCAGTGGATCTGTTGGCTCGTGTAGAAACCCTTGGGTAGGAGATCACAGTGTTACCTCCTTCTTCTGAGAGGGAATTCATGTTGGACTTGATAGCCCGCATATACACTGATTTGTAGATGGGTTTGTATTCTCCTACACAGACTAGCTAAGCCATTTTGTCATGTACAGTACACATTGTATATATCAAACAGCAATATATATGGCAGGGAAATATATGTTGATTCACTTCCCTTTTAGTTGTGCCTTGCTACTTGCTTGATATTCGCTTATTTCTCCAGGATTTTGTGATCTGGATGTATTCTGAACTCCTCCTTGATGGATGGACAGTGAGATGTCTCAGGATTTTTAGAATGGATCGTCGATCTGTGTGTATTCCCTACCATCTTTGGTGTCTTAGGACTTGTTTCTGTATGTGGTTATGGATAGGATGAAAGTAGTATGCACACAAGCCAATCATGTTTGATGATAAAGCATATACTTTGAAACAATCTTATTCATTTATTAATAAAAAGTATTAATTTATTAAAGGCTTTTAATTATCTACATGATGCTGTTTTATAATATGTGATAAACCCATAGTTTTAAGCAATGCTTTTAGAATAATGATGATGATCATTCTAATGAGATCTAAATTCTTTGAAAGCTTAAAACTAAAATAGTTCCCAATCGTTGGATTACTAAATTGGGGATTAGTGAATGGGAGGATAGATTGGTACATACGTTGCTTGCTCATTGGATGAGGATGATTGATCTCATGATCATTTGTGTGGAGACACTAAAGCAAGTATGTAGGTGCTTATTAGAGAATAAGTTCCTTTGAAGCGTGGCTCGCTAAGGAATACCTAATGGAGTTTTATTTTGCTGTCAATAGGAATTTCTGTAGTGATAGTAGTACAAGTAATCCTTGGACTTGAGATCATCATAGTATCTTGTGTATGATGAGTTATACTTTGACTTATTCCTTAAGACCCTTAGGGTATATCAAAGGGTATGCTTGGGTATAATAAGTTGTACATGGAGATAATGTATGATCAATAAAGAATCTACCACTTCTAATAAAAGAAGAGAAATGTCCTATGTGATTCGATAAATGACAACCCAAGTAGTCCTTGGTTAAGGCGTAATGAAATTAGAAAGGAGTTTCTAATTTGCATTATTTGGAGTTGTGCATTTAAGGATCGAAATACATATGATTAAATAAAATAAGACTTGTGAAATTCCATGTCTTATATTTAATTGGGACATTGTATGGTGGAAGGATTGAATTGTCACGGTAACTATTTACTCAAAGGTTCTTTTATGATTAATGTTGAAATCTATATTATCCGGAAAGTCGTTGATCGCTAGGGGAGGCTTATCCCTATTGTAGAATAAATATTATTTAAATAAATTAATTGTTTAATTTATTTATTTAAATAAGATTAGAATTGTTCTAATTGATTTATTCACAATAGGTTTAATATGGAGAACCTAAAGGGTCACACCATAAAAGGAAGAATAATTATTTAAGAAGTTAATGGCATAATCGTAATAATATGTTATGTATATTTAATTTAATCTATGGTGATAGAATAAATTAAATAGCTTAATATTTATTATTTAATATTTTAGAAATATTAAATATAAATTAATAAGAGGAGTCTTATTAATATTATTACAATTATTATTATTTTAATTTCTAAAAGAGTTTAGGAATTAATTTAATATAAGTACTCTCATTTATTCCTAATAAGATTAGAAGGTTAAATTAATTAAAGGAGTTTAATTAATTATCCCTAATAAGATTAGGGAGCCTAATTAATTAAAAGAATTTAATTAATTAAATAAAACCCAATTTCTTAATTGTTAAGGAGGGTTGCCCACATTGATAAATAAGAGGAGTCTTATTATGGGTGGGGTTGTTGTTGACTTTTTTCAACATCTGACATAATTCAATTTGTTGGAGAATACGCCTTTTTCTATAGAGATAGGAAAACTAGGGTTTGAGCTAATATACCCTTCTTCTTGAATTTTCTTCTTCCTTAGTGGATCACCTCTAGAGGCCAAACATTTGGGTGGCTAACGTTGATCAAAGGAAGGAACCAAACCCGGTGGATTCAAGATTGAACGCGAAAGGATTTGGAGGTGAACTTGTACCTGAGGAAGCTCGATCTTCAAGGGTATGATTTATTCTTTATCTTTTCGTTTAATTAATAATTATGCATAAAGGGTGATCCGGGTTTATGGTTTGTAAAAATTTTAAACTCTGATTTTTCCACGTTTCCGCACTTTTATGCAATTTGATTGCGTTCTTGAATATTACAAACCTAACATAGGAGTATGTTTGTTTTTGTTTTTCTGTGGTGAGACCGGACCATATAACATGGCTACCTACGTACTCCCGTGTATTGGGGAGATCGGGTCGACGTAGTTCGCCCTTCAAGGCGAGTTAAAAAACGTGATCCCATGAGCAGGTCAGACTGCGGGGAAGAGAAAATTTGATCCTAGGTTGAGGATAAACTGAAAGTGTGAAAAGTTTGATCCCGTGTATGGGCAGCCAAACTGCAAACGTAAGAGGTTCAATTCGCGGTGAGATGACCTAAGTGGTATGATCGTAGTGAAGCCAGGCTGATGGCTTGAAAGGATGTTTCCCTAAGGGGCAAAGTGTGGAAGAGTTGTATGTGGTAAAGGGTTAAAGAACCGGAATAACTGGTAATCTGATGATCCAAAACCAGGATGTTCGCTTGATGGTAACCTTAGACATAGTACCGTTTCACGGTGTTCGATTTGATAAGCTATGGAAATTCATCGTCGTCCATTTCCTGTAATTTGAAAACGCCTCCTGTCAATACTTCCTTGACAACAAACGGGCCTTCCCAGTTCGGGGAGAATTTTCCTTTAGACTGAGCTTGGTTGTCAATGATCTTCTTCAAAACCAAGTCGTGTTGTTTGAACTGCCGTAGTCGGACTTTTCTGTTGTAGGATCTTCTTTACAAGTAAAAGGCCGCTCATTTGTGGGCCACATACTTTCCCCTGGATTTCATCCATAGCCTCTGAGCTTGGTCCTCGTCCAAACATCTGAGGAGACATCGTTTTGCATCTCTTTTCATATAGTGCATCTCTGCTCAGGTAGAATTTTATAGCAAGTTGATGGATTCGCCTTTTCTCAGTCGGGCTCGCCTCAGCGGGTGTAGATCCATCTTGTAAGTACTTCTTGATGTGTTGATACCAAGGATGTTGGGTGGGATGTAGGTCATCCAATACTTTTCAATGGAATTCCCATAGGCTGGAGCTTTTTATTGCGCAAATGTGAGGGTTGGCATGTCTTCCTTGTCATGTATATTGACCAGGGAGGCCCAGGTTGCTAGAGCATCTGCAAAATCATTCCTATTTCGAGGAATGTGGAGGAAGGATTTTTCTTCAAACTCCGAAGCCATTTGTAGAACCTGCTGATGGTAAGGCAGCAACTGTAGAACATGTTGAAGAGATTTTTCTTTTTTCTTTTTTCTTTTTTTAGTTTCTTTTTTCTTTTTATTTTTTTTCTTCTTTTTTCTTTTTTTTTCTATTAGATCGTGGAAAAGAGCCATATGGCTCACTGATAGGTAGCTCCGATATTGATGAGGCCGAATGACAATCGTCTGTAGCAAAGGGCTCCCCAAGGCGTGATGAATGAAGTTTTCTCATGATTTGATGGTACCCATGAGCGCAATCAAGAAAGGAGTACATGTCGATCGAGTCATTTGTATTGTCAATGAGTATGTGGATGAAGCAGACGTGAAAGCTATCTTTGAGGCAAGCTTTATTCAAATCTCTATAATCCACACAAACTCGCACCTCCCTTTCCGGTTTCGGTACGGGGACTATGTTGGATAGCCATTTAGGGTATGTTGACATCATGATGATGGCGGCTTGAAATTGTTTCACAATTTCTTCTTTAACTTTTAACTTCCACTCAAGTTTCAATCGCCTGAGCTTCTGCCTGAATGGCTTGAATCCCCCTTTGATGGGAAGGCGATGAATGATAATGTCCGTGTATAAACCGACCATGTCTTCTTGAGACCATGCAAACACATCCTGTAATAGGGTCAATAGAGTAACCATGTCATTCCTTTGGTTTTGAGTGAGGTCTGTACCAATTTGGATTTGTTTGGGGTTTTCTAAGGTTCTGAGGTTTAAAAGAGGTGGTTTGATCAAGATTTCGCTTGGGTTTGTCTTCGACCCATTCTTTGATCTCCTGAGGTATCTCATAGTCCACTTGTATTTCCATCAAGTTTGAGTCCAACTTTACATCAAAGTTCTGATCCTTGTGGAGAATAGGCACCTCATCAATGAAATACGAGCACATCTAAATTCGAGTCCTGAAACAAAATATGCTTTCACTTAGTATATAACTTTGTTCAATCACACAAAGTGTTAGCTCAGTAATGACAAAAGTAATGACTAATATCGTTGTTAGAAAAAGTAAGCGATTATTGCTATCTACAATGTAGAGAGTTTCTTCCTTTACCCTCGTCGGCTAATGCAAGGAGTCTTTGCTTCAATTGTCGAGGGCAAAGTCTTGGTGGACTGCAGTGATGGAGGGGCTATCATCAACCTCCTTCTCCCGAATGATGACCATTATGTGTGGGCAATCATCGTCTGGGGTGTATCTATTTGAGAAGGGTTTGTTTGGGTTTTTGTTTGGTTTGAATACCCGATTTTCCGTTCTTTCAAATTTTTCTTTTCCTGTCTGGGTATTGGTTGAATGCAGTCTGTTGTTGAGATGGCAGATTGTCTTGCATTTTCCAAATGGGGGGACTGTAGTTTGGCCTCCTAGCTTGCCCCTGTACAACAAAGGATACATCCTCATTGCCTTTATCGGATACCCCCTTGGGATCGCTCGCATACTTGCCAGTTTGTATATGTTTGGCGACTGCTTCCAAGGTAGTGAAGTCTTTAATCTTGCCTGCCTTCAGGCCCATCTCTGCCATTTCGCCATGTTTGATCATTTCCGCAAATGGCTTTCCTATGCCTGCTAGGATCCTCTCATAGTAAGGAGCCTCTTGGATATCAATAAATGTCATTACCATCTCAGTTTCTATCATTGATGGAATGACTTGCGCTGCTAGATGTCTCCACCTTTGGGCATATTCTCGGAAAGATTCAGTACTTTGTTTTTTCACTTTAGTCACTTGATATCGATCTGGTGCCATTTGTGACTGAAAACTGTACTGATTTAAAAAAGCGTGGGCCAATTCTTCCCAGTTGTGGATTTTGGCATTATCAAGTCGAGCATACCAGGCTTTAGCTTCTCCAGTGAGACTCTTTTGAAAAAGTTGCATTCTGAGGCTTTCGTTTTCAGCATAAGACCCTAGCTCGCCAATGTACACTTTTAGGTGTGTATAGGATCGATTTTGCCCATTGTACTTTTCAAACTCGGGACTTTGAATTTGGTAGGATATTGAGCCCCAGGAATATCTGAGAGATCCGAATAGGTGACACTCCCATAATTTCGATCCCCTTTAAATTGTCGGATGGTATCCTCCATTTGTTGGACTTTCTTTCTTATATCCCCAGTTTCTCGATCATCCCTGAGATTTGTGATTTCTTAATTGGAATGAGGTTTAGGTATCTGGGTTTCCATCTTTTTACCAATGCCCTGACTGCCCCCTAGTGTGAAGGACTCTGGTAGAGTAGGCATTGTCTGGCCCTGCATATTTTTACTTTGTTCTGTTAGAAAGACAAGCAATTCTGCTATCTGATTCCTTAATCCTTCAAACTCCTCTCGGGAAACAGGACTAGGATCAGGCTGGGCACTTGTAGCCATGTTTGACGGTGGGCTCAGTGCCTTCTTGGACTTTAACCAAGTAACGGGACCGATTGCTTCCCTGCGAAAGACTTGCATAGTTTAGTCTTTAAGGAATGTGTATAATAACACGCTATGTGATGTGTTCATTTTAGGATTTTTATCCTGCAAAACGGATGTCAGCTGTTTGTAGCATGCTAAAAAATATGTATGTGTACACATTTCTTCATATTTCTCATTACATGGAGATAAATATGGAATGTAAGTACAAGTAATTTGAAATGAGAGCATGAAGAGACTTTCCTCCGTTTTGGGTTTATCAGAGGCTGACCTATCTTAGGTTACTCTTGTGGCTTTTTGGCATGAAGGTTCCTAAATCATCACAATCTACTAGACGGGAAGTTAATCTGGTCTTTCAACTGGAGCGAATTTGGGTGGTGCCTTTCCTGAGCCTCGAAGAATTAGTCTTCTCATGAGTCCAGTAATCAAACACCGACGGGATAGCCTCCTGGCGGAGGGACCACACAACATACATTCACATACATCGCGTCTCACCATATGAAAATGATGACATGTGCGAAGCACTAATATCACAAGAAGATATGGTGCGAAGCACTAATATCACAAGCAGTTATGGTGCGAAGCACTAGCATCACAAGCAGTTATGGTGCGAAGCACTAAGTGCAATAAGGAAATGCATTCATACACATTCATTAAATGTAAATGCAACATCCACATACAAGCAAGTAACAGTTTTAAAAAGATTGTAATAGCGGCTTAAGTCCTCTTACTGGAGTCCCCAGCAGAGTCGCCACCTGTCGACGTCGGGATTTTTGGATGTCCCTTTCCGTTACTTGTTCTTTGGTGTTCTCATTTTAGGTGAGATTTGTTTGAAAAAACAAGTGAAAAAGGTCCGACATGTATAATGTCGACGATGGGACTGTTAAGAGTCGCCAGTTGGTTTTTTAAATGGTTGTACCAACACAACCGAGAAAAGGTTTGCACATTGACCCAGTGATGTGACACTGTTATATGGGTCGGTGAAACCGAGATTCGTTTAGGGTCCGGGGACTTGGTTATGCGGGGGGAAGGTGTTAGGCACCCCCCGACATCCGTGTTACCACGGTGACCGCCACTTTTCAAGAAATTATCTATCTAAATGTGTGTGTGTGTGTGTGGTGGATGTGTCTTTGTTATTTGGAAGTAGTGCGAGGCCTCGTTCGAACCTATATACACAGGGTTTGAATTTATGTGAAAATTCAGTTTTTAGCAAGATATAGCAATGATGTTTTATAAAAGAGGTTTTTCAAACCCTGATGCTCAATAAGAATTAAGACCTTTTACACTCCCATTTTATTAAGTGATTGGCTTGATTGATTTTATTTGACGGATGCGAGGCATCCGTATAAAATTAATGTACAAAGATAATGCCGACTTCCTCGTGGGTATGGAAACCATCTAAGGAAATTCAGACACCGCAGAATAATTTTCAAGCTGCTTACAGCTGAAAATGTCTATCACGGGAACCGAATCTAGATTCAATGGGATGAATCTGTGATCACATAATTCCTAGGCTCACAAAATACTGCATTTTTATATGAAAGCAGTAAGCAGGTATATATATAAAAGCTGTAAATATATATATACAGACAAGATCACCAACCACGAAGCACCTCCATGGGGGATCAGAAATGTAAATAAAGCTGAAGATACGGTCAACCGCCACGAAGGAAACTCCGTACGAGACAGAATGTAAATAAAGTTGTAAATCACGGTCAATCGCCACGAAGTAAACTCCAAGGCGATTTAAATGTAAAGAAAAGTCGTAAGCGATCAACCACCACGTAAGTAAACTCCAGGTGGGACAAAATATATATATATATATATATATATATATAAGAAATAAACGCACCGGATGTGAAATCCAGGCTCATCGAACTGAGTTCGACCACAGTTCATATATATAAGTATATATATATATATATATATAAGCGAGTAAACGCACTGCATCAAGTTCAGGCTCATCGAACAAAGTCCGACTACGCTCATATATATATAAATATATATATATATAAAGATAAACGCACTGCATCAAGTTCAGGCTCAATCGAGGCGTAACTCGATAATGTTAGTCAATATATATGTAAATATATATATATATATATATATATATATATATACAGTGAAATGAAACCATGAATCAAGTCCGGCAAAAGCAGCAAGCAACACGACTCTCAACATGTAGAAGGGTGTGTGCCAAGATGAAGAGAAAGACTCTAAAGTGTGTGAGAAGATTTACAGCTAACTGATAAAGAAAGCTACTATATCTTTAGAGTGGGTAAACACAGGCTTTTGTAGGTACAAAAGAGGCTATATATGAGCTCACAGGTGTTTAAAAGTCGGAAAATACACTGTATGGGCGAGTGCAGAGCAAATTGTGCAGGGTTTCCCCGTCTTTTTTTCTTAGAAAATCAGCACCCCAAACCCCATATTTATAGAGGGGGGACACCTAGTAGCAGGTGTACCTGCTGCTGCCCGGGGTGCCCCGGGCAGTGTGGGTCCCGCCGTGTCAAAAACGTGACGTGTTGTTTCGCTTCTACGCTTCATAACTTTCAATCCGGGAGTCCGATGGAAGCATGTCATACCATTCCAGAAAGCTCTTTCCGAGAGCTACACAATGATATATGATTTGACCTTTTTTGATTCTAGGAAGATGCGTCCATGACCGAAATGGCATTCCCAGGTTTCCGCCAGGCAATCCGGTGAGCCGTTTTGTGTAGTTTACGATCCGGAGTTAAGATATCGCTCTTGTGGGACTTCCTTTGAAGTATTTTGAGTGTATTTGATTTGAAGTGAAGTTGAGTTGGCAAAATGACCATTTTGCCCCTCCCGGGGTTATCTCCAGTTTTTGCATGGTTGTAGCAGTCGTTTCTCATGGTTATCTCTGAGGTTGGCTTGCTGTTGACTTTGACTATCCTCAGGGTCTTCTCTGAGGTTGGCTTGACCTATTCCCATGGTTGGGACTGAGACTGGATACCTCGGGGTCATCTCCGAGATTAATCGGTCTTCTCCGGTGTGTGGTCCGGTATTGTATCTGCAGGCCTCGGGGTTATCTTCGAGGTTGGATTTGGTTACTCCCAGATTGTGATCCGGGGTTTGATGATGAACTTCTGGTAGTATCCGGTATGAATTTGGATTGTCTTTCAGGGTTCCCTCTTAAAAGACGAATCTGTCCTCCAGCAATGTTAGTAACAGTAGAAGAAAATTTTGAGTGTCTACAATTGTGTAAGACTTAATATTTGATTATATTTTCGCATTTGAGATTTAAGGTTAATATGACCTGGGATGGATGAAGTACCTGGATTTGGGGGTGTCACAGGTTGGTATCAAAACTATAGGTTATGAACCTTAGGTGGGGGAACAACCTTAGGTAGTAGCCTTATAGGAAATCGAGAACATAGTGGTGGTAAACTCTTATCGGGTTCTAAGAAATGAATTCCTTAATTCATTGAAGCTAATAAAAAGACTTTATGTTCTTATGTGATAAACTTATGTGCTTGCGAGTATCGATTAGTAACTAAAACTTAAAACTATGTTGTCAGGATGTCGGATGTTGGAGGATCTAGTCGAGCTGGGGAGGAGGAACCCCGAGTACCTACAGAGGAGGAGCCCCGAGACATTCATGTCGTCAGGGAGCAGTTGTTACAGAGAGAGTCATCTCTGTTGATCACTGTTGTTGGTCAGGAGCATGAGCCTGAGACTGATCCAGAGGAGGATCCTGAGGAAGAAGAGGAGTAAGATGAGTTTCCACCGAACTCTAACAGTGACGAGATGTACGATGAGTTATATGATTGTAACATAGAGTTACGAGATACTGTTCAGGAGCTGAAGGAGCGGACGATTATTCAACAGCTTACCATCGAGCAGAGGGATGGGGAGGTTGAGACTCTTCACACACGTCTGGGAAATGCAGAGTTGGATTTGATTCACGAGAAAGGTCAAACAGAACAGAAGTCAGAGGAAATAGAGGATTTGAAGAATGAACTGAAAGAAAACTCAGCAAGGTTGACCATAGCAGAGGAGGCCTGGGTAAGGGAATCACGATGTGCAGATCTTGCAGAAGAGAACTGTCGGGCGAAGAAGACTAAGCTTGATGAGACGTACTCTACGCTTCAAAATGCGATGGATGAGGCCCGCCCAGGATCGAGTTATGCGATACTCAATTCAGTTCAAAGGACTACCATCGTACATGTTAGATCGCAGGACGATATCCCACATTATGGAAGAAGAACGTAACTTTACTTGACTCTTCTAATGGATTGCTTATTCCGCTGCAGTTGTTGATCTAAAACTTGTTGTCTATTGTATTCTATCAGTTGTTATACTATTGAAGGCTAAGGATAATTTATTATGCATTATCTTAGTCATAATATTTTTTACTGGGCTAGTTGAGCTCACACTTTTCTTTCATTGTTCTCTTCAGGAAATGAGAATATAGCTGAGACTAGTCAAGGAATATAGTGACGGTCCGAGATGGTTGCTATAGTAGTCCTCACTATTCTATGAAATAGTATGATAATAATTATAATGAGGACTTATTTTGAGTTTGGATATTGTCTAGGAGACAATATTTGTATTAAAACTCACAGCGTATGTTATGTCGTATTCTGCACGACACTTAACATTTGTATAAATTAAGTTAGTATTTGAATTATGTACCATATATTTAGCGACTCACAATGGGATGTGTATACCTATTTTGGGGGCATCACAAATAGTATACTTCATTACAGATTGTTCAAAAGTTTATACTTAATTTTTCTTAGATATAAGATAACATTGTTTATTTATAATTATATAAAAATTAAAATTGAATAATACACGTATTCAAATATTTTAGACAGACAATTATCAAACACATTATTTCATTCCGTATTGAGATCATCTACTACATTTAACTCATTCAGATTTTCTTATACATTAAGAACTTCTAATTCAATTTTATCAAACACTCTCTAAATTCTCTAATCCAAAAAATAAATAAATTACGTTATTTTAATGATGTAACACATAATTTTAAATAATATTTAATTTTACTTGTATACTTCTCCAATTCTTATATAATCCTTTTACGGACTAAAATAGTAGTATAATTTTGAGACATTTAATAAATTTTATTCTATTTTTTAGTACATGATCTATTACTATTTAATTCTAAGGTGCATTTTATCTTAGGCACTTTCTTTGTGGTTAATTATCTGTGACCTCA
Source organism: Panax quinquefolius (assembly GCA_020205615.1). Taxonomy (NCBI): domain Eukaryota; kingdom Viridiplantae; phylum Streptophyta; class Magnoliopsida; order Apiales; family Araliaceae; genus Panax; species Panax quinquefolius. The sequence continues at coordinate 39,083,789 of CM035151.1, read as the reverse complement.
GTCACAGTAAAAACAGTGAGGCCTTTATCATTAGAGACTTTTGGTAAAAAAAAAATTATATATTTCAACGTATAGTTGAGTTATATATAGTAAATAAAAGCGGATATATTTATTTCTTGTAAATTGTTATTAATATTACCTACATATATAATTGTTTGATTAATTCTTTAACGCTTTTTAATTGGAGTGCCTCTAATTCGGTTAGAGGCAAAATATGTTTAGTAAAAATTTTTTTGCCTCTTAATCGATTAGACACAAAATTAAAGCTTAATCATTTAGAGGCACATCTGGATGAGTTTATATTTTCCTCTTTTAATATTCAAAACAATATGATGAACGAAATATAAGGATGGTGATAATGAAGAGAGAAAGAGTTGTTCTTATTTTATTTTATTTTTATATATTTTTTCTTTTGTTCAAAGGGTTAAAATGGTAAAATATAGATATTTTGAAAAAAAAATTATCAAATAATATTTTTTTCATTCAGATACAATTCTATTCAGATGCTCTATATTATTCAGACGTCTAAACTGTTCAGGTTTTAACACTTAATTTTATCAAACATCACTAGAGGTGCAAACTGAAGCGATGGCTGGTAGTAGTGAAAAGGCCTTGATTTTGGCGGGTCAAAATATTAGGCCGTGACCGGGTTGGTAGGTTTACCACCATGAGCTTCTTCCCTATTATTATTATTTTTTTTAACAAAATTTTGCTACACCAAAAATAGTAATAATAATAAATATTAAAAGTAATAAAATAATTTATAATAAACAATAATTCTAATTACCTACATTAACTACATATCTCAATCAATTAAAATTTTAATAGTATTATAAATTACTTTCAAAGTATATAATCAAATTTGATTTTTTAAAATTATATTTTAAAATTAATATAATTTATTTAACTTTAAAAAATGCATTCATGACTCCACAAATATTGTTCCAAGAGATATCTAATTAATTTTCAAGATTTACACAGTTGAAACTTGGAGATGCCAAGATTTTAACAATTTAAATATTTAAATTGATTTTCAGAAGATTTGCATGACATGATTTTAGGCATTACCCAATATCTCATTATTAACAGCCACATCAAGTAATAAATTTCAAACTACAATTATTATTTACTACAACTATAATAATTAAAAATATATTTTATATTGAAGATTGCATTAAAATAAATAGTTGTTGAATTTCGGTTGGTTTGAACTTTATTTATTTATTTATTCTAGTCTTGTGTTATTCAGAACTCCACAAGAAGAATATTTTGTTTAAAAAAAAAAAAAATCACGGACCTTCATGGACCGCGCTAAATGGTACCCCATTTTACGTTTAAAAAATCACAAATCCAAAAAGTTCAAATGGTGACGGTAATGAATCCTGGTCGACCATGAGCTGGACCATCTTTACCAGGTCTAAACATCACCTTAGATGATTGCCTTATTTAAGGACGTCCAAACACGCCCTTACTCATATCAGGGAAACGTTACCATCCAAATTCATACAACCAAATACCTTTTCTCCGATATGACCAACGGCTGACACGTGCCTACTAATTAACACGTGTCCTTTAATTTTAAGATGGTTAATAGCTATTGAATGTACACAGAAGTGAGACTAAAAAAATCTCTCTTAAACTAACTTTATCCTGCCTGAAGTATTTGAAAAGCAAAGTTTGTCTTATCTTTTGCATTAACACGTTAAGATTATGAAATGATACTTTCACCTTAACTTTTACTATTTAAGAGTAATTTTTTAATATATATAGGTCAAATTTATATTGAACTAACAAATTAGATCCTACAACTTTGGCTTCAGATACAAATTCACCCCCCAATTTTTTTTTATTATTTAAAACACTGAATTTTGAGCGCCAAATCAATTTGCCATTTCCGTATTAAAGTTGAGGGTGCAAATTATTTTGAAAGAGACTACAGAGGGTGCAAGTTATTAAACTGCTTAAAATTTAAAATATTTTTGATTAAAAATAAATTTAGAGTAAAGTCAAATTTGACCTTAAATTATCTATATACAAAGTTTGAAAATCTTCGCCTAAGTTCGATTAATCCTCGTCTAGGCACCAGGAAACCCTCGACCTCCTCGATTTAGCTGGCACCTAGGCCCCGTCTAAGTAGAATCAGATATTTACTTTTAAATTCTACAATATTTAAAATGAATTTGTTAAATATTAAAATATTATTTTTTTTATAATATTTCATATAAAATTTTAAAAAATAACATTTATTATATATTTGTATAGTATAATAAATATAAATATTATAAAAATAAATAAATGAGATTGCGTAAAAAAAAATATCTAATCAGTCTATGAAAACATTTAAGCACCGTCACTCCCTCCGCCGCCTAAATCAGTCTACTGATTTTTAGAATATTGTCTATATATATATATATACAGTGGGAGCACCCATCGGTCTCTTCGGTCTGTTTTATAATAAAACTTAAATTATTATATTTTAGTTAAATTATCTCTTTCATATTGGTTAACTCGTAACAAAACTATTACACTCATGACAACATCAATTTTTTTTTAATCTTCCACTTTTTATCCTTTGTTGGGACATAATCCTTTTTCTTATTGGTAGAAATTATTGGGCTCTCTCGGGATGGATCGTGTTATCTTAAATCGTGGTTGGATTGGATCTCGGTACTTGGGTCATTAAATTCTTATTATTTGGGCTTAGTCATTATATTGGCCCATTATACAAATTATCACTTAATCCCAATTTTGACAAGTAATCATTATGACAAATGACATTTTGACAAGGTGTATACGCCACTTTCTTTGCATGGCATTAATGAGGATGGGACTCAAATGACCCCGCAGAACAAACAAAGCGAATGAGAGGGATGAAAGTAGATTTATTTACTTTTAATTTGACCCAAGGAAGTAAGGGAAAAAGGTGTCGGAAGGTGGTGGGTGACAGATGCCGGATAGTGGAGCGTCGTGGGGCTAAGATCACATAAGAGGGTAAGTAACACAAACATTTTAGGCATTAGAATTATTATTCTACTTCTCTCGGATAACTAGACAATATTTTCTCTCCATTGTTGACCTTGTGATCGCTTTGTCTTGACTCTCACGCCGAGCTATCCTCGACTGGCCGGTAGTCAAGCTTTTGGTGTTGACTTGTTGGTATGCGGGATATGGATGGCGTCTTGGTGATTGGGGACGTGGAGAAAGATCTTGGCGTTAACATTGGGCTAGAGGAGGGCGTTCTAGTGTCTGAATATTCTTCAATCACAAACCGTGTTTGTTCTACGTCAATATTCATGGTGAAGAGTAGAACACCTACACTGAAGAAGGCGGTAGAGGGTCGCCGGTGAATCGACACCAGAGTGTATCTGTTAAGGATCGTTTGGGGACCGTGATAAGTGTTCATGCAAGCTCGGCGTCCAAACGATCCCGAAGATTTTCAATTGAAGAAGATGGGTAAGGTTAAGCGTAGGTTAGTCTACCCATCGATAAAGCATCGGTCGTGGTCGTAAAAGCGAGTAGAAGGCACTTCGCCTAGAACTCGATCTGAGAAGACCAAGATGAAAAAGTCGCCGCGACTAGCCAAGATGGTGATGAAGCAGATAGAGCTATGGAAGTACTTGTGAAGCAACGACAGGATATAGATGAACAGATGGCCCGAATGACTGAGTTGAGAGATAAAGAACTTCGATTATAATCGGTCAAGAAGCGAGGACAAGGCGGAAAAGAAGAACTGTTCATTCAGGACGAGAGTCTCGAGACCGAAATCGAGAAAGAAGAAGATCCCGAAGCCTTAGTCCTCAAAGATCGAGGAGGGTACATCACCCTGTCGATTCTAAGGAGCCGGATCGGAGGGAACGAAGAGGTCGGTCCAGGGATCGTAATTCTGAAACCACAAAGAGAGCCCTTGTTATTGCACATTCTCGCCTCAGTGCCCGAGCACAAAAACGAAGCATATCTAGAGATTGTACTCCCGAGAGTCTACTAAGGGTACACCGCCATACAGTAGATACTAAATCATAGAAGAAGTCCTTCAGAGTTGAAGGTTACATTGTAAGAAATCGGTCTACTTTCATAGGAGAAAGGAGTCATCGGAGAAGGAAGCATCGTCTCAACCAGAAGGAGTAGATTATTTGGTTAAAGAATTAAAAGAGCTTGGAGCGACAAGAAGGCACTGAAAGACGAAGGACACTTCGGGAAAGAAAGAATCTCCTTTTTCCGCGGAGATTCTTAGAGAAAAAGCTGACCCCACCAAGAAACTACCCCATATGGAGAGTTATGATGGATCAGGGGATCCTTATGACCACAGTCAAGCGTTCGACCGATTAATGGATTATTATGACTTTAGCGATGCTGCTAAGTGTCATACTTTCGTCACAACACTTAGAAAGGATGCCCGGCAGTGGATGGGGACTTTGCCTTCAAATTCAATTTCGTCTTGGGCAGACATGTGCAGTAAATTTCATGCTCGCTTTGGGAGCAACAAAAGAAGGGGAAAACCAACTGGTTCATTAGCTCAGGTTCGACAGTTTTCAAATGAGTCTTTGGGACAATATGTGAAGAGATTTCGTGAAGCAGTAGGCCAAGTGACAGACTTGAATGATCTACAAGTCGTTGGATTGTTTCAAAATGGGTTAGATCTGTTCAAATCAGAAAAGTTAGTGAAGAAGTTGATGTTTCATCACCCGAAGAGTCTTGCTGAAGCCTTTGACAAAGCTGAAGGTTATATCGTGGTAGAGGAAGCAATGGACAACCTTAAACGCCCCGCTTGAATCTACTAAGGAGACAGATCGGAATGAAGCGATAAAAATCGTAAAAAGAATGAGGGTAATAAAAAGGCCGTTATGAAGGCGGATCGAAAAAGTTTAATAATTGGAGGAGGGTGGAGGGCGTTAAATGCTCGCTCCAAAGACAACGAGTGAATAGAACGTACACAACACTTAATACTGGCATGAGTACATTATCTTGGATCAAATTAAGAACCAACCTATTTTGAACCACCTCGAGATAACATTAAGCACGGAAAAGGAAATTCTCGTAAATATTGTGATTATCATCAAGCTTCGGGTCATGATACAAATGATTGTGCTAGTTTGAAAGACTTTATTGAAAGGAAGGTACAAGCCGGAGCTTTGATTCAATATGTGGCTGCCAGAACCAATCAACAACGGGGACAGAGGGCACATTCGTAGCTCAACCGATTCAGCCAAGTATTACTCGCTCCGTAAGCGACTGCAAGGCATGTGATAGATGTAATTACTGGAGGTACTTCTGGCAAACTCGTTGGAAAAAAGCGCCGAAGCTATTTGGATTCGATCATGACAGTGGCGGGTACCCTCCCGAAGACTGACAGACCTTATCCGAGTTCGGTAATCTCTTTTACTGATGAAGATTACCCTTCGGAAATTATCGAACCGCACGAGGGATCATTGGTGTTGACTGCACAAGTGGGTTCGGTAGATATGAAACGGATGATGGTGGATAATGGGTCTTCTGTAGATATTCTGTATGCCCACGCTTATCAGAGAATGCACCTAGATGGCCGAAAGATGGAGTTGGGACAGGAAGCTCCTTTATATAGTTTTAGTAATGACCCGGTTAAGGTGGCTGGAACTATAGATCGCCGATTATCTTGAACAGCCCCCAACAGGTAGAAATTATTTGTAAATTTTATGTTGTAAATGTAGATTCTGCTTATAATGCTATTTTGGGAAGGACTGCTTTAATTGCTTTGCAAGCTGTGACCTCTATTCCTCATTTCAAAATTAAATTTCCTACTACTCTCGGGAATCATGCGAGGTGAAGGGGATTTGGATCCGGCGAAGATGTTATAGAAATGTGTGATCACTTGAGTGGGAATATCAAAGTAGAAGCATCTTTATGGCAATAGAGATCGAACCTTTCACGTAAAGTAGTTCGAACCATTGGTCATGCCACGGTGAAAAGCGGAGGAGATAGAGCTCATCGGGCAAAGCAAACAAAAGCGGCGAAAATAGGTTGGTCTTAGGAACCTTTAGAGACGAACCTCATGGAACTCTTGCAAAGCTATGTTGATATTTTACTTTGGGAGCCTCGGGATATCGCCGGGTAAGCAGGATATTACTCAAAGATCATTATTGCAGTAGACCCATCGAAGAAATCGGTCCGACGGAAAGGAGGATTTTCGCACTTTTGAACGTCGTGAATAATTGATGAAGAGATTGCAAAATTATTAGCAGCAGACTTCATCTTGAGATTGACTACCCGCAGTGGATGGCGAATGTGGTCTTTGATACGAAGCAAAATGGTAAATGGCGATGCGCATCGACTATCTTGATTTAAATAAGGCTTGTCAGAAGGATTTTCACCTCTACCCCATATTGACCAACTAATCGATGCCACTTGAGGTATGCTTTATTAAGTTTCATGGATGCATTCTCTGGTTACCATCAAATTTCCATGTGTAGAAGAAGATATACCGAAGACGCGGCGTTCATTACGCATCGATTCGGTATATGCTTATAAGAAAATGACCTTGACCTCATTAATCACGAGCCACATATCGTAGAATGATGAATCATGTTTTCGGATATCAATTTGGGTAGGAATATGGAGGTGTATGTAGATGATATGATTGTCAAAAGTATGTTGATACATAAACATATGGATGATTTGGAAGAATGTTTTCGAGACAATTAAATCAACACAATTTGAGATTGAATCCCACTAAATGCACCTTGATTACAGGAGTGGCAAATTTACGGGATATCTTGTCGATCGAGAGAGGAATCGAGGCCAATCACGAGAAGATTCAAGCGATCACGAACATGAAGACTCCTCGGTCATTTAAAGATGTTCAACGTCATTTGGAAGGATTGCGACTTTAAGGAGGTTCATGTCCAAGTCGGTGGAAAGATGTCTACCGTTCTTTGATACATTGAAAGGGTAGAAGAATGCAAAGGCGTTTCAATGGACTTGAGTGTGAGGGCGCTTTTGAGCATCAAGTCCTATTTATCTTGGCACCTTTATTGGTGAAGCCCGTTCTCTTTGAGCCTTTATATTTGTACTTAGCGGCTAGTTCATTGGCGGTAGGAGCGGTTTTGGTGCGTGAAGTTCAGAAAGTAAAGACCCCGTTTATTATATAAGCCATGTCCTTCGGGATCTTTGAAACAAGGTACCGAATATTGAAAAGTTTGCTTTCGCTTTAATAAGCGCTAGTCGAAAGCTTAGGCAATACTTCGTGGTAGATTGGTAATAGTATATCTGATCGACCTTTAAAGAAGATTATGGGCAACCCGAGGTATCGGGAGATTAGCTGCATGGACAATGGAGTTGTCACAATTTTTCATTGAATATCATCCCCGAATCGCTATCAAAGGGCAAGCCTTGGCTGATTTTGTTGTTGAATGCTCGTTTTAAGAAGGCGATGATGTTGTGGCGAAGAAGGATCGAGACAGGCGATTCGCAGTTCTTTATTGAAGAGAGTTCTTGGGACGTTGTATGCGAGATGGGTCTTCTACCACAGACGTCGATGGGAGCGAGGATTATTTCGAGCGAGTCCGGAGGATTCAAAGCGCAAAGTGAGCCATCGTGATTTCGGTTTAAAGCGACAAATATGAAAATATATGGAAATCCTTGCGCAGGATTACGGTTGGCAAAGAGTCTTGAAGTGCAAAGAATAATTATCTTTAGTGATTCTCAGCTAATCGTTAAGCAAATTTCTGGGGAGTATGAGGCTCGAGGCCCAAAAATGATCAAATATCTAACAGAATTAAAGGAGCAACTTCAGTATTTCCAATCCTATGAGTTTCAAGGGATCGAGCGTAATAACAATTCAATTGCCGATGCACTCTCCAAATTAGCCACTACGGATGTTAACGTCTTTGATGGGTCGGTTTATTTAGAAACTTTGCAACATCCTAGTGTCCATTATGAATCGGTAATGTGCATTGACCGAACTAACTGCTGGTTGACTCCATATATAGAGTATCTGGCAGATGGCGTCTTACCTTAAGATCGGATGCTCGCCAAAAAAATTAAGTATAAAAGTGCTAATTTTGTTCTAATTGACGGAGATCTTTTCCGAAGAGCTTTCTCATCTCCACTATTGAAATGTTTGACTCCATCTGAAGCTGACTATGCTCTTCGGGAAGTACATGAAGGTATTTGTGGTGACCATATGGCGGCTAAATCATTAGCCTATAAAGTACTTAAATCGGGGATACTATTGGCCTACCATCTTTAAAGAAGCAACCTGAGTCACGTCAAGAAGTGCGAGAAATGTCAATTAAATGATTCAGATCCACATCGACCACCGGAAGAGCTATACTCGATCTTATCTCCTATACCCTTCACGTCTGGGGGTTGATATCTTTGGGTCCATTACCTTAAAAGCTAAAGGTCGAAGGTCGACATCATCATAGTTGCTATTGATTATATGACTAAGTGGGTGGAGGCAAAACCACTTCGGTCAATAACGGAACAGGAGTGCCTAAAGTTTGTGAAGGAGTCTGTGGTGTTTCGCTTCGGGATTCCTAAGGTGTTGGTATCGGACAACGGACGCCAATTTGTGGGATCGAAATTTGAAACATTCTTGAAAGAACTAGGGATTCAACACAGAAAGACTTCAGTGGCTCATCCACAGTCAAATAGACAAGTTGAAGTGACCAATGAGCGGCTGCTTGAATGGGATCAAGCATGATTGAATGAAGCCAAGGCGAGATGGTAGGAGGAGCTACTTAGCGTGTTGTGGGCTTATCGAACTACTCCGAGGACTACAACAGGAGATTCACCTTTTAGACTGGCCTATGGTACTGATGCCTTAGTCCCAATTGAAATTGGATCTCCTAGTCTTCGGGTTAACCAATTCAGAGAAATTTACAATGAGGAAGGGCTTAAGGCCAATCTTGATTTACTTGAAGAAGTAAGAGAAATAGCCTTAATCAGGTTGGCAGCTTATCAGCGAAGAGTGGCTAAGCACTATAATAAGGGAGTAAAATGTCGAAGGTTCGAAGTGGGAGATTTTGTCCTCAGAGAAGCCGAAGCATCTACACCTCAGAATATAGGAAAGCTGATGCCAAACTGGGAAGGACCGTATGAAATAACTGAAGTGCAGAAGCCAGGAACTTATCGATTGAAAGCATTAGATGGGTCAGCAATTAAGAATACTTGGCACGCGGGCAGGCTTAGAAAGTACTTTCAGTAAAAATGATGTATGTACATGGGAAGGCTGTAAATATTTATGTCATCATCAATGAAAGTTCCCTTTTTTCTCGAACAAATTTTGTTTTCATTGCTGATCAGATCATTGGTGTTAGGAGGTTCGGGTAGACTCGCTGGCCATTCGATGGCAGCCTCTTTGGCAGGTGGTCCTTATGAGTTTGTCAGGCCCTTCGTGGTAGGCAAACATCATTGGTGTTAGGAGGTTCGGGTGGACTCGCTGGCCATTCGATGGCAGCCTCTTTGGCAGGTGGTCCTTATGAGTTTGTCAGGCCCTTCGTGGTAGGCAAACGTCATTGGTGCTAGGAGGTTCGGGTGGACTCGCTGGCCATTCGATGGCAGCCTCTTTGGCGGTGGTCCTTATGAGTTTGTCGGACCCTTCGTGGTAGGCAAACGTCATTGGTGTTAGGAGGTTCGAGTGGACTATTTGGCCATTCGATGGCGACCTCTTTGGCGAGTGGTTCTTATGAGTTTGTCAGCCCTTCGTGGTAGGCAAACGTCATTGGTGTTAGGAGGTTGGTGGACTGTTGGCCATTCGATGGCGACCTCTTTGGCGGTGGTCCTTATGAGTTTGTCGGACCCTTTCGTGGTGGTAAACGTCATTGGTGTTAGGAGGTTCGGGTGGACTCATTTGGCCATTCGATGGCGACCTCTTTGGCAGGTGGTCCTTATGAGTTTGTCAGGCCCTTCGTGGTAGGCAAACGTCATTGGTGTTAGGAGGTTCGGGTGGACTCGTGGCCATTCGATGGCGACCTCTTTGGCGGGTGGTCCTTATGAGTTTGTCGCCCCCTTCGTGGTAAATGCAAACGTCATTGGTGTTAGGAGTTTCGGTGGACTCGGCTGGCCATTCGATGGCGACTTGGCATGGGTGGTCTTATGAGTTTGTCGGGCCCTTCGTGGTAGGCAAAGCGTCGTTGGTGTTAGGAGGTTCGAGTGGACTCATTTGGCCATTCGATGGCGACCTCTCTGGCGAAGTGGTCCTTATGAGTTTGTCGGGCCCTTCGTGGTAGGCAAACGTCATTGGTGTTAGGAGGTTGGTGGACTCTTTGGCCATTCGATGGCGACCTCTTTAGCGAAGTGGTCCTTATGAGTTTGTCAGGCCCTTCGTGGTAGGCAAACGTCATTGGTGTTAGGAGGTTCGGGTGGACTCGCTGGCCATTCGATGGCAGCCTCTTTGGCAGGTGGTTACTTAGACCTTGTCAGGCCCTTCGGGGTAGGCAAGTGTCATCCTTCAGACTTTGTCAGGCCCTTCGGGATAGGCAAATGTCATCTTTTGGTTTTGTTAGGCCTTTAGGGGTAAACAAATTCCTGACGAAGCAGATATGTCTCACACTTCGGTAACTAATAAGTATTCCTTTATTTTATTACCTAGAATTTTTCTAAGTGTTGAGTTCAGAAAGCTTCATTCTTACACTTCATCTGTTATATGGCATGTTTAGTTGTTATCTAATAATTCAGGTTCAGCCCATGAAGGGGTTGGTATATTTTTTCACTTAATGAAAAATTGAATTATTGGCAGAAAATAAATATACCGAAGTCATAAGGAATGAAGCCATTTTCATTAAATATTTAATTTGATTACACTATTGACAATTTTTACAGATGTTGTAAATTAAAGACAGAAAAAACATAAGCAAACAAACATCGACGACGGACTCCATCTTCGTCTGAAGAATCGAGTAAGGATGGATCCAGATTGGCTGCAGACAGCTTCTCCTTGCCACGACTTCGGCAAAGCTCATAACTCTCGGAGTATATCTTCATTATTTCTCCATTAATCTCATCCGAAGTTAGATACTCTTCAGATATTTATTTTGCGAAGATCGTTTGATTAATGGAGGCCCAAGGTCCCGAAGAGCCTTGAGTTCTCGGATTTCCTCCTCAAGTTTGAGTCGCCTACTCATATGACGATTTTCTGCTGCCTCCAACTTATGGATGGTCTTGGTCAAGATCTTCGCATCAGCTTTTAACTCCTCGATCTTTTCCATCCTTATCTCGCTCCTCTGAACTAAGTCAACGTTCATTTTCACGATCTCCTCGTGCTGAGCTTTGGTTGACTTCAATTCTTCCTTGGAGGCCTTCACATCTCCTTTGGCTTGGGCTAAATCTCTTTGAAGACCTTCGTTTGTATGAAGAAGGCATTCACGTTGAGTTTTCTCCTTCGCCAAGGCAGACTTCAGCATGGCATTCTCCTTCTTCAAGATCTCTTCTTCAGCTTCAGCTTCGAGAGATCTTGGACGAAGACGTCCGAACACTGCACTGGCCTGTGTATTTCCAATATCATTTGATTAATTTTCAAATATATAAACATGCAAATAAATTCAGAAATAAAGAAGATACTCATTTACCTTCGCCAAGTAGCTCATGCCTTCACTAAGTAGATCTCCATTCGAACTATTCCGAACCGATGATCGCTCGGTTTCACTTAACAAAGGTGTCGAGCAGTTGGAATGGAAAGTGAGCATGAGTCGGGGCCACATTGTTGGGGAGGCCATGGCTTCCGATCAATCTCGGTGGTTTGTTCTCTTGGTGGAGAAGGTGGAGGTTCTTCAGCGAAGAGGTGAGGGTCTCTCGTGTATGGTTTCGAAGAAGGAGAGATCGAGCGGGTGTATGTTCGAGAGTTGGCGAGAGAATGGGAGATGCACGGGAGGAATGTCGATGGCATTTTCTTTTTTCGGGTAAGGCGTGTGGGTTGGTTCTTTGGTTCATTATCGAGAAATGGGTTTTCGTGGGTATGATTGGAGGAGTGACAACCGAAGAAGTAGGGACTCGAAGCTCTTCGGCAGTCAAAGGAGTTATTTTAGTTCTTATTTTCTTTACACGAAGGACCTTAGCCCGATCGTGCAAAGGAATATCGAGAAGACTTCTCCTAACAGGGATAGGTTCGGAGGTTGGGGGTTTGGGATTAGTTGAGGTTGTTTGGGGGGTTGCTTCGGGAATTGTTTCAGGATCACTGTCAGGGTTTGTTTCTGGTTGGGTGGTTTTGGTTCGTTTGGCGGATCTTTTTCTTCGGCGAGGTCGAAGGTTTTCTTCGGGAATATTAGGTTCGTCGTTTTGAGGTTCGTCAGTTTGAAGGGAAGAAGTTGGAGGATCGACAGTAGGAGGGTTAACCTGGGAAGATCCTTCGGCCGGGTGCTCTTCACTTGCATCAGCATTTTCCCCTGCCAAAAAATCTTCCAGGTCTCTCACCTCCAGAGGAGTCGGTTTAATCAAAGATACTGCAAAAAACCACACATCAGAATATGTATCACCTATACAGCTTAGAAATTATATTGCAGAATCAATCAAAACTTACATTTGTGGTTATATAACCAAGCTTGTTTGGTCAGAAGTGTAAAACTCCATTCCTTTGGAGGAATTTTCCTCAAGAAGTCCGCCATCTCCCTCACCCGTTCTTCGGATATATCACCGAAGTCAGCAGAGACTTGGTCAGAGGTGGTCCAGTCTGGAAGGGAAGAAATTTCAGGCCCCGTGATGAAAAACCACTTCTCATGCCAACCTTTATTGCTGGAAGGAGTGTTCATCAAAGGTCTCCTCTCGAACCTAGTGTTGGGTCGAGGAGATTGCTTACTCAATACTTTGAAGCCCCGTTCTCGGGACCTACCAGCAGAGAAGAGGGTGAAGAAGATGTCAACAGAGGGAGTAATCCCAAGTTCGTGGCAGAAGGCAATGAATGCCAAGATGTGGATGTAGGAGTTGGGCACTAGTTGGGCGAAGCCCACTCCTATAAACCCTAAGAGGGTAATGATGAAGACATGAAGAGGAGTTGAACCCCTTCTCCGTAAGAGAATCCAAGCATGCGACCCAACCGTGCAGTCGTCATTTGGTACATCACGCTCTTGAGGCGAGGAGCCCTTATTGCATACATGTCGGGGAATCGATAACGACTCCACGAGCACGCATATTTCCGACTTCGATGTGAGGAGGCGAATGTTGGCATTAGGAAATTGTTCCCCATCTTTAAAGAAATCAAGTAGGGAAGTCAAAGAAGGGTTTCCTCCATAGTAGATGATTGAGGGTTAGAGCTTGAACCCTCTTGATTAGGGTTTGGATTGGGAGAAACGATCTTTGATGGGAGTTGCATTGTGAAAGGGAGTTACGGTTAGAAGTTTGACCACCATTGTTTCGATTTTATGAAGCGAGAGAAAGAAATTTGCGAGAAGAAGAAAGCTCTAAGGTTCAAATTTTGAATTAGCGGGTAAAAGCAAATCGTAATTGGTAAAGTTTACCTTTTATCTTGTGATTTGCTTGCAGTAATTAAGGGTGCACATTTAATTCACTTTGCAATGATGATGAATGGGAAGGGTTTTCATCGTTTTAGACCTAAATATCTTCACTTTCGTGGGCTTGCATCTATTGGGTTTCTCACTTTTGTACCTGATGACAATTTGGGCTTAGGCAAGTATTACTCTGGATCTCTTATGATTTTTTATAGATAATTACGTCCTGGGCCTATACTGTTTATAGTCTTTCATTAAACATCCATTTAATGTAAGACTAGAGGGTAATGTTGGGACATAATCCTTTTTTTCTTATTGGTAGAGAAAATTATTGGGCTCCTCCTTGGATCGTGTTATGCTAAATCATGGTTGGATCTGGTCACTTGGGTCATTCTTATTATTTGGGCTTAGTCATTATATTGGCCCATTATACAAATTATCACTTAATCCCAATTTTGACCAGTAATCATTATGACAAATGACATTTGACAATTGTGTCTGCCACTTTGCTGCATGGCATTAATGAGGATGAGACTCGAACGAATGGCCATGGTAACAAAGCGATGTGAGAGGGATGAAAGTAGAGTGTTTACTTTTTTAATTTGAAGTAATGGAAGTAAGTAAGAAAAAAGGTGTCAGAAGGTGGTGGGTGACACGGTAAACCGGATAGTGGAGCATGCATGGGGCTAAGATCACATAAGAGGGTAAGTAACACAAACATTTTTAGGCATTAGAATTATTATTCTACTTCTCTCAGACACTAGACAATATTTTTCTCTCCATTGTTGACCTTGTGATCGCTTTGTCTTGACTCTCACGCGGAGCTATCCTCGGTGGTCGGTAGTCGAGCTTTTGGTGTTGACTTGTTTGAATATGCAGGGGATATTGGAATGCGTCTTGGTGATTGGGACGTGGAGAAAGATCTTGGCGTTAACATCCTTATTTTATCTTTTATCTTTTTTCATTTATGTCTTTTAAGTTTTATTTTTTTTCTTAATTACACAAACATAATGCGTAACACATAAGGTTATAAAATAAGCAAATAGTTCGGGCTCGATTTATACTCGCTCGATTAAAAGTTCGATTTGAACTCGACTTAAAATATAAATGATTCAAATATGATCAAATATAAATTACTCGAACATTCTCAAATTATAATTTTCTATTAATATTCAGATCATATTCGTCCGAAAAGTTTAAACTGTTCGGACTCGATTAGAAGATAAATCTTCGATTTCAGAGCAAAAGCGAATTTCAATTAAACTTTTTATTTTATCTTTCGATAAATTATATGAATCAAATTTGAGCAACTCAGTACGCTGCTCGACTTGGTTCATTTACACCCTTAACCACATATATTAGTAATGTATAATTTGTGATATAATCTCAAGTTATGTTTGTTTGCAATGATTATATTTGAGATATGAATATTAATTTTAAATTTTGTTTGTTTTTAAATTTAAATTTGAGACTATTAATCTATAAATTATAAAATAACTTAATAATCTTTTGATTATAATTATAATTTCGATATTATAATTTTAAGATTACTAATATTTATAATTTTGACGTTATAATACTCGTAAATAAATAGTCGTATAATTTTGTTACGATATTATAAAAATTACATACATAAGCTAATTGAGGTCATCAAGTTGTAATTTTTAGGAAAAACAGCTGGACTGTGAAGATGCAAGGAGTAGAGTGGGTCCCACTTGCGTAGGAGGGAATATATTCAATGTGATTCTTTTATTTGTAGTTGTTCTGTACACTTCAGTGGTGACTAATACACACAATTTTTGTTGCTCATAGGAGAGAGAAAGTGACAGAACTGGTTATGACTACTTATGAGTGAGTGAATATACAAGGATGATTTGTCTTTGTGTTTCTTGGGAAACTTTATTGAAACTTTTTTATGGGTCAGTTTTCCAATGCCTTTTTATCTCTAATTTTGATTTTTCCCTCGAGTCTTCTCCGGCAACCGGCCAATGGCCATCGGTCTAGCGATTAGTCAATTTTTTTTTATTGTATTTTTAAAAATATATAATAATATTTATTTTAATTGAAATTTTTATAAAAATGCAAGAATTTAGGTATAATTTTTACAAAAATTTTGGATAGGTCGCCTGGCCGCTCAGCCTATAATTATTGTTTTCCCTTTTGTCTTTTGCTTAAAAATGCCATGTTTATTTAATTTATCTCTATCGTTTGAGATACAAGTTCTCTGCTTGTTTGTTTCTTTGGAGTGTAACTGGTTAAGTTATTATTATTAATTTTTTTGTGGGTTATCTTTTCTTTATCTTTCATAGAATTGAAAATCTTAATTAGGAAATGCTGCAGCACAAGTGTCTTTATGCATGCTTTCCTTTTTTATTTTGACAGCCCAGCTGTAAGGCAGCCATGACTGACTTTTCACTGCTCTGTATTCTTCTGATCTCTTGTTGGAATGGATTTTTGTGATTATTCAATACAAGTTTGCTTTTTTCAATAAAAATAAATTTGGGTAACTTTATTGAAAGGTAAATAAGCCTTTAATTTATGGGTTTCTTGTAAAATTTTCATTTATGTGATTTCTAAGTTCTAACAAATGAAATTATTTATTTAGCTAAATGGGTATGTTTGATTTCTATTTCCAATCTTTGATGGTTACACTTAATTGATTGTTTTTCCTTTCTGTATATTCTTTTTGGTTTAAAGGACTTTCAATTATGTTTGTGCAGTTGAAAGGAAGAAAGAACTGGACCACCACATTATGAAGGCTGTTATTGTGAGGAAATTCTATTGAGAAATACAGATTGAAGCTACTGTCCTTTCTCTCTAGTTGTACCAATTGGAGAAAACCCAAATTCCAATTCTGTGTTGTTTTTTTAAAAAAAAAATTATATGAGATTTCTTCATGTAGCTGGTCAGGAAAAGAAAAGGTAAAAAGTTTCATGTGATAGTAATTAGTAGCTAGATGTTAGTTGAGCACATGATGTGCTGAAAGTGAGTGAACACCTTTAAAGGGGTGTTTGGGGGTTCTCATTATAAATTATGATTTCTTCTGAAAAAGAGATGGAGCCTCTAAATAATCCGAAGTCTCTTGATAGAGTTGTTTCTCAGAGAGCTCTTCAAATGGGAAACTCATTTCCATGTCAAATTTGTGTGGTGGGTTTTCTTTGTGGGATTTGTCTTGCCTCAATGTTTCTGGCTGCTCTTACTTCATTTGGTACATTTGAACTTGGTGGAGTTTCCACTTCCACATTTTCTACTGGACTTTTGACATCAAATTTGAGTTCAATAATTATTGGTAAGTGAGAATTCCACTTATGTATCTCTCTATCTCCTTTTTTTTGTGTGTGTGTATTCTATCTATATTTCTCTCCAATTTTTGCTAGAGTTGGTATTTTGTTTAAGAAATTTGTTGAATAAACTAGTGACAATTTATTTGTCATTTTATTGGATTTTCTTGCTTTTGGGTAACCTATTAAACAGGGTACTTTTTTGGTTAGGTCCATTATGATATTATTGAACATTAGAGGAATTTCAGTGAAAAAATGGGCTGTCAAATTGTTAGTATAGTTTCAAATCTTGTCGTCGTAACATCCTGCTAAAGAACTGGAGATGTTGGAGTTACTGGCTACGTTTTCTCGGCGTGTTTTATTTAGAAAATTGCCAAGTTTCAGGTAAAGTAGAGTTAAATGAAAAATCACTATTGTACCAAGTGTGATTTGGAATTGGAAGATTATGCAGAAAATTTGGACTGTGGTCCAGTCATTACTATGTAGAAACTCATGAGTGAAAAATCCATGATGAGGATGTCCTAAGAGGTCTAATTGAAGGAACCTAAATTTAAAAGTAAATTGTACTACAGATTTCATTATTTAATTCGAGATTATACTTTACACAAAGTCGGCAAATAATGATTTAGTTTAATAATTTCATCCATTCCATATTGTCCAATCATAATATCTTGTGTACAACAAAAGATTGTTTGAACTTTTCTCTTTTTTGGCTTGGGCATTTTTGTGGGGGTGTTCTTATTTGTAAGTAAAGACTGAATAATAGGTGAGCATACTTGTCAATTTTCGGTGTATAATTTTTGGGGTTTTGGGGGAAGGTCTCATATTTGTAACTTCATTGCCTCTATCTTCTAGATGTGATTTCTTAGTTACACCAAGTACCGCCAGTCCGAAGTTCTTTGGGTTAGATTAGACATACTGCTTTAAGGGAATATCTCTAATTTACATTTTTTAATTTGAGATTATACTTTACACAAAGTTGGCAAATAATGATTTAGTTTAATAACTTCATCCATTTCATATAGAGTCCAATCATAACATCTTGTATAAAATAGATTGTTTGAGCTTTCCATTTTTTTTAGCTTTGGGTTTTTTATGGGGTGTGGGGGGTTCTTACCTGTAGGGGTAGACTCAATAATAGCCACTCTTGAGTTAGAATGGTCATTAATGCAGCCTCTTCTTGTAGCCTGCAGGTGAACTTGTCATTTTCGGTGTTTAATTTTGGGGGTTCTAGGGGAAGGTGGAGAGTTGGTAAAAATTTGGTTAAGTTTAATATTGAAGGTTTCATATTGTAACTTCGTTGTGTCTATCTTCTAGACGTGACTTCTTAGTTACACCAAGGCGTATCGCTAGTCTAATGTTCTTCGGGTTAGATTTGACACATACTTTAAGGGAATATCTCTAATTTACATTATAGGTATAGGCTATTAACAAGTAATACATCAATATAAAAGACTTTCATAGTTGTAGAAACTATAATTCTTATTTGAGACACTGTTACCTCTTCAAGAGGGTGAATTCCATGAATTGAAAGGAATCGGTGAAATTCCTTTAGTACATGCCTAATGCTCACAAACATCATATGAGAAATACTGTAACCAAATCCATTTGCTTGCTTTGCTTATATGATACAGTGAAACTCCTTTGCCAGGACTTCACCATCAAATTCCATCTAATTAGTTTATGCAAAAACATTGTACAAGGAATGCCCATGATTTTCATTAGACTAATTCTGGTGAGGACAATTAACGTTCCATTTAACACCATTTCGTATTGTCCTAGACAATAACATGTTTTACTATGTTTACAGGCAGTGACTGCAATGTTAAACCAATGGAAATAGAAAGAAAGACGTTTTCCAAGAAACGTATCAACCTTTCAATTGATGAAAGAGTCTCGTCTCTGTATTTAAGTTGGAGTGCATTACTTAATAAATCAAAGGAGAAAGGTCAGCTCTTGCATAGTATCGGACTAGGCATATCCAAAGTACCAAAAGCCCCTCATTTGGAAAACTGCAAGTTGAATGTTGAAGTAAATCAATATCTTGATAAACGAGTGGAGAATGAGAGGCTTCCTCCATGGACAATTTGGAAGGGGATGTTAAATAATTACCTTTTCTCAGCAGCAGAAGAGCAGCTGAGCAATTATAATCATCAACCCGTATCTAGAGGTTCTTATCCTCCGTGGGTATGTTACTGAGTTATTACCGCAAATGTAGCTATCTATAGAATAAGTTTTGTTTGCTAATATTGCAACTACTTTTTCCCATTTATAGAATTTACTAAAGTAGAAATAAATATTAATATATAGGCAGATAAATATGGAAACCACGGTTTTGAACTCATTTAGTTGGATTTGCAAATTAGACTGCAATTTTGTAAACTAATTGATGACAGTTAAATAACATGTTTAGGACATGATGAAGTTCTCCGCTAGAGAAGGAAAAACTAGTTTATCATAATGCTAATCAAATTGTTGTTAGAAGTTCATCTTGCCCTTACAACAGCTTTCTTTTTTCGTCTATTTGAAAGGAGTTTTTAGTTTCTTTTATGCATCTATTGGAAGATCTAGTAGTTAAATTATATAGTAATCAATCCCAAATAATCTACATATAACCTATGTCGTCGAATGACACGTTTCATAATATCTTATTATCTACTCATCATTTTCTTGTGGATTTTAACTTGGCCATGGTCTATTCTTTTGTTGCTTCTAGTCAATCTATCTGTTTTCCTCATATCTTGAAAAAGTCCATATCAACATTAAAGAATGCGCCTCTTGTCAATCTGGTGCCTATAGATTTCAACTTAGCCACGTTTTTCTTCCTCATTTCCAAAAAATTTAAGAAAACAAAAGCTTCACTGAACTTGCTTCTTTGGTAGGCCAGTCACCTCTATCATGATATCTAACTGATCTGCACAATCAGTAAACTAAATATGTTGGCATAATGGTGCATCAGTCTGGCTATTTGGATTCATAAATTTAAAGTGTTCATTTGGCATGATGAGTGTGATCTAGGTTCTCTTCTAAAAAGTATTGTTTTTCTACTTAAATGGCTCTAGTCATCAGTATTTTACAAATCTATGAGTTTTTCAGATCACAGGATCAGATGAAGAAAATTATCCACTTACGAGGGAAGTGCAAAGTGACATATGGGTCCATCAACATCCCTCAAACTGCAGTGATCCTAGTGTAAGGTTTCTTATAGCTGACTGGGAGAAAATTCCAGGATTTGGGATAGGAGCCCAGCTTGCTGGCATGTGTGGGCTTCTTGCCATTGCAATTAATGAAAATAGGGTACTTGTCACAAACTACTACAATCGTGCTGACCATGATGGTTGTAAAGGTAAAAGTGTGACCTTCAATGTGCTAAAATTTCCTTTCCAGTGTTTCTTTTGTTCTATTTATTTGGTAATTTTTGTAAAAATTAAGATTCAGTGTGCGACGTGTTCACATTTATTCAAACAAGTATACCCTTATCCTTTTATTTTTTGATAAAATATTCAAAAGTAGCATCTCTCTCTCTCTCTCTCTCTCACACACACACACACTCACTGTTCCAAATTGATTTAAGGATACCTTGGAGAACCCTAAAACTTCATCCTAACCTTCAGTATTGGTGAAATGTTGAGCTCTCAACTCGTTGTATCTCATAATCATTACAATCATTCTTTATATCATTCAACCTTCTGGTCATTTCTATTTCTATAAGCTCAAATGGTAAAAGAAATTAAAACTTTTGCACTTTCTTTACCCCATTTTCCTAGGTGGTTTTTTTCATTTGATATATTCATTTTCACTTACGAGAAAATAACATGTTTAATTATACTAAAGCAAGTTTTTTCTAGAAGTTACTCGAAGATTACCCCCGTATTGATGAAAGTGGCATTGGTAGTGTGTTAAATTTAGGAATATACACTGCATGCCTTTCATCACTATTAACTTGTTTGTTCATGATGATGAGATACCATTTTTTGGTTTTAAGGACTAGATTGAATTAAGTAACACGAATATTTTGAAGATATGTTTTATTGGAAAATTTGAAGAATTACAATTAACTTATAAGATTTCTGTTCTGATAGGAACATCACGCTCTAGTTGGTCTTGCTATTTCTTTCCTGAGACGTCTGAGGAGTGCCAAGACCGTGCATTTCAGCTCATGGAAGAAAAAGAAGCATGGGGAAATGGAACTATAACAGGAAAAGAAAATTACACTTCTAAAGGAGTATGGGCGGGACGGATTCCTAGGCAAGCTGTAGCACATCTTAGCAATGAATTCTTTAATAATTTAAGCATATAAATAATCATATTACCAATTCCTTGTGACATTTGTGTTAAATTTCATTACAGGGTATGGGGTTATCCTTGGAGTTATTTACAGCCAACAACAGAAGTAAATGGTAGTCTGATTGCACATCATCGAAAAATGGACAGGAGGTGGTGGAGAGCACAGGTACAGTCAAAGAGTCGTCTAGAATAGAGGAAGTTCTGGTATCCTATAATAAAAATTAAAGTTCAAGACTTCATATAAAATAAAAGAAAATATCCTTGGTTTTCCTTGTATATATATACATACATATATATATGAGGACTGATCCATAGCTAACGTTATAAATTTAAGGTTATCTTCACAACAGATCGTGACCGTCCATCCGTTGATCGAACTGTTAAATAGAGTATTCGTCCGCAATTTAGTTTCCAGTATTCTGTAGTTTAATATGCAGACGGGACAAATGTCCAAAATACTCCTCCTAGGATAACTCTTCCGTCTGCAGAATTAAAGTGCGTAGCCTGGAAAACTTAAAAAAAATCTTTGACATCCGCAGTATTAAACTGCGGGGCTTGAAAAACTTAAAAAAAAAGAATTGCAGTATTCTCGGCATATTTGTTTCTTCTCACAACAATGTCCTAACATTTTGTTTCACTCTTTTTCTCTCTCTTCACCATGTCTGTTTTTTTCCATTTTCCCTTGAAATATCAGCTACAAAGTTGGTTTTCAATTAAAAAACTTTCCTTTTTCGGATCTTACCCACCTGACTTGTTTGGATTCTCTGGATCTGTCTCTGAGTTTTTCCCCCTTCCATATCAAGTTTTTCCTAAAATTAAAAACTTTCCTATTTGGAATGGTAGTGTTGATAAAACTTCATCTCCACCGTTACAGCCCACTCAGCCATTCTCATTAATAGATCCTTTTGTACTGTCTGGGTTTGCCATTTGGATTTAATAAACCACTTCCTGGTTGTTGGTTTGGTAGAATAATTTCCCACGAATTGGTTCCGGTGGTGGTGGTGGTGGAGGAAGAGAAGGAGATTGTGACGGTGATGGTTCTAGTGGTCAAGGAATAGGAGGATATTGAGGGGGCAGGGGAGAAGAGTAGACTTTTATTGAGGGGGCAACGTATCTCACTCTACAATTTCTACAATCTCACTCTACGACTTCTATATTCACACTGCGATTTCCTCTCTCAAAATTCTAGTCTCTATCTTCTTCTTCCCCAAATTCTCTCTTAATTCTTTGTTTTGCTTCTCACTCGCTGTTGTAGTAGGGGATTTCACCTCTCAGTGGGACATCTTTCCCCTTTGGAAATTCTTATCACCGGGATGAGATTAAAACATCAAACAAGAGATCCCATTTGAATTCTTTTGAACAAGAAGAAACATAGAGGTGCTGAAAAACAAAAGAGAAAGAGTGGAGGTAAGAGGAGAAAGTCTCTCCAATGTAATTTTTTGGAAATTGTTATGAAAAATATGAGTTGTGAAATAAATTGGCAGAGATCAAAAGAGTAGGTTTCAGGGAAGTGTATGTATAGAGACCATAATTATCATGGCTAGAAGCCAGTAGCAGTCTTCTTGCTGCTGCTGGTTCTGGTTTGTGAGTTCATTGTTATTTGCCTCTTTTTCTTCTTTTTTCTTTACTACCATACTTTTGTTTAATTTTTTTGGTTTGAAATTTATAGTATAATGCAAGGGAATATGAGTTGGGTCAATAATCCAATAGCTAGTTATTAAGTCATTAGACAGTTATTAGTTTTCATTGATTCACAGAGTGAATCAATGAAATCGTAGAGTGGAATCAATACAATCGTAGAGTCAGTCATAGTCGTAGAGTGGAATTGATGGTAGAGTCGGTTGTTAGTATTGATGGTATAGTCTATTATTATTAGAAGGGACATATTTGTCATTTCCATTACAATTTGTAGAGTGATTAGATCATTTCTTTCTTTTTCATACTAGTATTGTTTTATGTTGTTGATCATTCCCAGTAAGCTCTGATGGTATATGACAATTCCTGTTTTGGGCTCGAGAATTCTTGAATAAAGCATTCATTGGAATTTTAGGGAACTACTATCTTATTATGTGCAATTTGCAAAACAGAAATACTGATACAACTAAATGGATGGAGTCATTGATGAAGGCACGTAGTGTTCATGCATGGAGCTGCAATTGGGCTAAAACAATTAGTATATCACGTGGGCCTGTCTTGGGTCAAATTTCCTGCATGATTTATGCTGGAATTCTAGGGTCACATGAGGGTAACTTAGCTTTGCAGTTATATAGCAGCTGTCATTTGTTTTCTTGGTTACTCTAGCTCCTCTTGATAATGGGTACAAGCTGCTATGCACTTTCAATCTGATCTCTTTTAAGAGTTGGTTTTGGTTTGAAATTCTAGGCTCCGCAGTTTAATACTGCGGATGCCAAAGAAATTTTTTTTAAAGTTTTTTAGGCTCCGTAGTTTAATTCTGCGGACGGAGGACTTGTATTAGGAGGGGTATTTTGGACATCTATTCCGTCCGCAGTATTGAAATGCAGAATACTGAAAACTAAACTGCGGACGGAGACTCTATTTAACCGTTCGATCAACGGATAGACGGTCATGATCTGTTGTAAGGATAACCTTAAATTTGCAACGTTGACTGTGAATAAGTCCCTATATATATATATTTTGTCTTGTATTTACTTTTGTTCTGTAACCTCTTAACATTTTGAGGAGTGGAGATTGAAGCTATGTTCCATTCCGCCTGGCCAAAAGAAGTAATATTATGTCCTTACAGTTATTGTATATTGACTATATTCCAATGTAATTTCTGTATCAACTAAAACATTACAAGTCAGTAGCTAGGTAAGCAGAAGTAGGAATTTGTCCACTTAGGATGAGGAAGCTGGGTTCCTAAAATTATTAGAATAAAGTTGGATAAACAATTGTCATGCTTTTACATCACTTATAAACCTCACTCTGACAAAAATGTTCTCTTTTTAATAAAGTAATAATGTGATTATGAATTTACTTGACAATTCATGATGCATGTTTTTCAAATGATTTCAATGCTCTCTAATGTCCTTTCAGTAATATGAGTATTTATTTATAAGCATTTGTAATAATATAAAGACTGATTGAGAGAGTTTTGGTGAAGATATCTTGCATGATTCTTGATAATTATCTTAGTTTTTGTCATTTTCAGGCAGTGCGCTATCTTATGAGATTCCAGACTGAGTACACATGCAGCTTACTGAATGTTGCGCGGCATGAAGCATTCGGATTGGAAGCTGCGAAAATGGTTCTTTCAACTCCAGTTGAAGATTTGCCAGAGGTATTCAGTTGAAAAAAAGTATAAATCATTTTTAGCCTTCACCGAGTGTATTCAAATATTGCTATTTCTCTCAATTATTTTTATAATAGAGAGCCCTTCGGCTATCAATAGTTCTTTTGAAGTTCATGAACGGAAATAGATAGACTCGTCCATTATATTAACTTCTTTCCACATTTAACTGTATTTCTAGTGAATTTAGGCACTATTTGTTTCAAGAAAAAAAGAACTACATTCCTTTGCGTACAACCAACTGATGAATTTGCACAAATGCTGACTGATTTAGTTTTCCTCTTTCCTTTTAGAAGTTCCTTGGGGGAAATTTCGCTATTCATAAAAACAATATAATTAACCTTTTTGTAAGTTAATTAGATATGCGTATATACTTGGTTAGAAGAGCTATTGTATATTTACTCATTCGGTGCATTGTAGATCCTTCTTTCCTTGGAAATTTAAAAATATAACAGAAATTTACCAACTAGATTGGTAGAGCTTCACTCTGGATTAGCAAACGGAGTGTCTTTTAAGACTCTTCTCATGTTCAGCAGGACCTGTAAATGACTTTCCAGAAACTTTATAGTGAAACTTCTAGGTGATAATATAAAAGCAAACCAACTTCTACCTTCACATTTTCTTTTCTTTTTTCTTTGGGTGATATGAACAACAATATGAACATAGAATCAACCTGGTTGGGCTATCACCCTCAGCTGTCTTCGTGAGCTAGTCCAGGTTCCACTGAACTACATGGTATGATAAACGTTTAATGTAGGATTCAAAAACCTTTTTGTTATTCCACTCACATTTTTTTCTTGTATATGGATCACACATTCTCCAATATCAACTATCAAGAAGAACATTTCTTTTTTAACCCCGAAATTTGAAACTGTTTCCTGCACTGCCTCTTAACTTCCATCTACTTTTTATATTGATGTTTAGAGCCATTTATAAGGTAAATATCAAAATCTCGTGTTAATTACAAAGTTATTGGTACATTATATTTGTGTGGATTGATATAACTCTTCTCTCAAATGGGCGAGTCTGTGTGTATGTTCACTTGGGAGTGATAGACTAGCTGAAGTTTAAGTTTGAAAGTTAATACCAATCCATGCATTATACACTAATATGAATGATCCAAATATGGATTTTTTTTAAATGACATTGCATTATAAGAAGTCTTTCTTTGCAGGATGATAAAGAGAAGCGTAGATCTGACATAGAAGAATTTGTATGGTCAAATCATAAACCATGGATGCCAAGGCCATTGCTAAGCATGCATGTAAGAATGGGAGACAAGGCATGTGAAATGAAGGTAGTTGAATTTGAAGAATACATGCGTCTTGCTGATCGCATCAGAAATCGCTTTCCCCATCTTAACAGCATCTGGCTCTCCACTGAAATGCAGGTTTAATGTTTTTCTCACCCTTCATTTTTTTTTATTTCATAAAGTGGGAACACTTGAGGTCCATTTGGAATTTGAAGAACTCAAAAAGGAAATGAAATCTACAAATTTATTGGAACTTTTAAAATCATTTTTTACTCTTAAATTTAGCATTGGTCGAAATATTATATTTTCTAGAAGGATATACAATTAGATTTATCTCATTTAGATAGATTTTTTTAAAAAACATTTCCCCCCCTTTTCCTTTCTTTTCCTCCATGTGTTCCAAGTTCCCAATGGAGGGTTATAGTAACTTGTTGGAACAATCTGTAACAGTAAATATTTTCAGGAAGTCATTAACAAGTCAAGATCATACCCTCATTGGAAATTTTACTTCACAAATGTATCACGCCAAGTAGGAAACATGACAATGGCAACGTATGAAGCCAGTCTTGGCAGGGAAACCAGCACCAACTATCCTCTAGTTAATTTCTTGATGGCTGCAGAATCCGACTTCTTCATTGGAGCATTGGGTTCAACGTGGTGCTTTCTTATAGACGGCATGAGGAACACCGGAGGAAAAGTAATGGCCGGTTACTTAAGCGTCAACAAGGATCGTTTCTGGTAGGTTGTTGAAAGCTTGCCAACAATACTAGGAAAAGTTATGGCCAGACAATTTTCCTCGTCAACAAGAACAGGTTCGTGTGTATATAAATTACAAACCGCGGTTGGTGATTATTTAGTGTAGTGTTCAATTTTGCATACCTTAATGTGTATTTACAAATACTTAACAGATCAGATCTTCCTACTAGAATAAGCATATGTAAATATGTATGCAATTTGGTTCTTTTTATTTTTATTTTTTGTGGCTAAATAGTAAATTATGCAGTTTGGTTCTTCTAATATAGTTCATCTCTTCTTCTGTCTCCCCCTCTTCACCTCTTTATATGGCATATGATTAAATTCATCTTAAATTGATTTCTAATAGAGACCTACCATCAATATATTCTTATATTTTTCCATTATTGCTAAAATAAAACATATTACTGCAGGAAATCTGTCTCATTATGGTTGCAATTGCAAAGAGTGAGTTGATTTCTGTTTTTAATTGACTGCAATATTTGTCACGATGAATTGCACAATATTATCAAACT